>JAESVK010000096.1:2508574-2653266 GCA_017140935.1 Hamamelis virginiana | reverse complement strand
ATACACATTTCTCTTATCATTTATTCATGGACATTATCGTATATATAATTAAATATACAAACGATAAGCAGTACCTTCTTATCCTAATATGAAATAGATATGCACTTTAGGATTGGTTTTAGGGCATACCTCTAACAATTGGGACAGATTTGGAAGGAACCTTATTTAATAAGTATGCGGCGGTCAAAAGAGCATAACCCCAAAAATAGATGGGTAAATCAGTGTAACTCATCATGGATCATTCCATATCTAATAGGGTTCTATTTCTCATTTCGGATACACCATTAAGTTATGGTGCTCCAAGAGGAGTCCACTATGAGAGAATGCCATCTTCTGTGAGATGATCCAAGAACTCATCGCTTAAGTATTCACCTCCACAATCTGATCGTAGGCACTTAATATTTTTTCCGGTTTGTTTCTCTACTTCAAATCTTAATTCTTTGAACTTTTCAAATGCTTCAGCTTTGTGTTTCATTAAATACATATATCCTAACCGTGAGTGATCATCGGTAAAGGTTATGAAGTAAGAGAAATCACCTCTTGCAATTTTGTTCAAAGGGCCACATACATCACTATGTATTAATCCTAATATGTCTGCAGCTCTTTCACTGTGACCAGTAAAAGGTGATTTGGTCATCTTACCCATGAGGCAAGGTTCACATGTTGGTAAAGGCACTAATGCTAATGAGCCCAATTGCCCATCCTTAGCCAACTCGCTGATCCTTGATTCACTAATATGACCTAATCTTAGATGTCAAACATAAGTAGAATTCCCTTCATCTCTAGTTCTTTTGGGTTTTGAAGCATTCCCATTTTGCTCAATCTTTTGCTCAATACTATTCACATTGCCATTAAAATTATGGAAATAAAGACCATTAATATAAATGCCAGAACCAGTAGATACTTTATTTAATGAAATAAAACAATTGTTTTAATCAAAATTAAAATCATAACCAGCTTTCACTAAAGCTGAAATAGAAATAATGTTTCTAACAATATCCGGCATATATAATCAATCATGTAATTCCAAAACATGCTCAGATGGCATGGTTAAGTAGCATGTCCCCACAACTAATGCCGCAACACTTGCTCCATTTCCCACTCTGAGGATAATATCATCTCTACTCAACCTTCTGCTTTCGTTTAGATCTTGGAAAGAGTTACAAATATGTGAACTTGCACTAGAATCTAAAACCCAAGAGGAAGCAGTGCTAACAGATAAGTTAGCTTCGATGACAAGAGCATAGTTCCTTCCTTCGGAAGGATGATCATTCAAGGAAGCCAGGTATTCCCTGCAGTTCCTATTCCGATGCTCATTTTTGCCGCAATGGAAACACTTTCCTTCAGGTTCAGTTAAGAAATTTTCTTCAAGAATTCTGGATAGGGGTTTGAGAGGTGCCATTTGAAATGATATCTACATTTTAAAATAGAAAATTTAGTTGATTCCTATATATAACCATTATTACTGGGTCTTAAGTATAATGGTACCTCCCACTATTTCATCAAATTCCATACACCCTCTGAACAGGATTTGAGAGGAGATTGAAGTCCCATTGTGAATTAATGGTACCTCACATAATAGTTTCTTAGTCCATTAATCCCTGATGAGTAGATGACTCTTCATCTAATGCTTCTCAAGCAAATCCCAATCATCGTTTTGCCTCTAGGATAAATATCCCTCACATTCTATTATCTTGAGATATTCATTCTAGTTAAGTTTAACCCACCATTCTTGCACAAGTGTGGTCACCCAATATATGCCTCACATAATAGTTTCTTGGTATACATTGGATTTCCACCTAGTGCAATCTCATATAATAGAATAATTAAAAACCCTAATATAGACATGCTCCCACATATCTGTAGCCAGGATGCCTAAACCAAAATTTTCATTTATTCTATAATGGTGGAAGGCTATGATAGAATATTCTTAATATTCCTTCATAATAACTTAATATTAATCTTTGAGAGGATTTAAGGTCTCATCATATTAAACTAAACATGCATCACATACACATAACATGCATCACATACATAAAATATGCATCACATACATAAAACATGTTATTATTATTATTAGTCTTATAAATGTAATAGTAGATGCTCCCACCATCTCATTTTAAAAACTTTTAACTTTTAAAGTCATGAGTAGTGATGAGTCTCATATATTACATTTAATCCATATACATATAATAATAATTAACATGGTGAGCCTTTAGCATTCATTTTATAAATAGGCTCTTGGATTGATTATGAACTTTATTTAAGGGTGTAGGGAGGTAATATGGTGATCACAAATAAAATTGAGAAAATTCTAAACATGCATCTATGAAGTCTTCCATAAGCTCCATAGTCCTCCATGCTCCTCTTGTGCCTCTCCATGCTCCAAACCTCCATTCTTGATAAGTACATTTAAATAAAAAGAATACATAAAGATAAGAGGCATGCAAGCCCCAATTAAATTTACAATTACCAAAGAGACATGCAAGCCCCAATTAAATTACAACCCATTTAAATAAATAAATAACAGCCCCTAAATCACATCCATATGCGGCCAATCACATCCAATTAGTTTGTTCGTAAGTCCATAATCAACTCATTTCAACAATCTCAATGATTAACAATCACATTGCAAGAATATAAGGCATAAGCAAGATATATATGGCAATTAATATTAATCAATAAACCTTAAAAATATTCATCTCATGAATATTCTAATGTTTTAATCACATTAAAACAGTGGCTACATCATTTTAAATCTCATTTAAAAATCAAACAACTTTGAAAACCAAAATAGGAAACTATTGTAATCTAGAGACCAAAATAGAAACCCTAATTTGATTAAATCATCAAAATTAATTTTTAATCATCCCTTACTGTTTTAAACGCTTTAAAACATATTTTCATCAATAATAAACATAATAAAACCATGGGCATATCAAAAATAATATTTGACAAAATTGAAATAGGAAACAAGTTCTAAACTTTTGCCTAAAACAATTTCTGGGTTACTAATCTTTAGGGTTTTATGAACGGCCTTTAAAGAAGCTTTCATGACCACTTTAGGGTTTTAATAACAACCTTATTAAGTCCCTAACACATTGGTAATAAGGGGCTAATTATTTTAAAACATTAAGTATTAAAAAGATTGAAATTTTCAACACTTTGAAAAATTCCAGCACATATGATAATATGATAATCATTCCAAAAATCTTAGTGTGACCATATATGATTGATTTTTCATGAAAGAACTATTCTAACATGATCTACAATCATTATATTAGTGAATTGAAGTATGGTGGCTCAAGAAAAGTCATTCAAAATTAATTTTCAAGATTTATTTTTAAAAGACAGTGTTACTGGAAAATCTGGGCAGCAACTTGTATCAACTTTAAAAATTTATTTGAGCCATAAAATCTTCTCCAAAATTCATGAAATTTAATATACATGATGCTTTGACAATATACTAAACATCTATGGTCATGGATCGTTCAAAACCAGCCCCAAAACTTTCAGTTTTTATCAAAACCAAAAGAACCCTAAACTAGGAAACCCTAGTAGCCCCCACCCTATCACATGGAGATTTCGGCCTCCTCTTTTATTTTAATTATTTTGTTTCTTAAACACATATATCATAATGCTAAATCAAGTATATAACATTATAATCAAATATGTAATCAACTCTTGATTAAAAACAAAACAAAAATAAAAACAATAAAGATGATGAAACAAAAACCCTAATAGCTGCCACTCTCATGGCCATAACTAGGGTTAGGTTTTTGGGATTAAAATCCCAGCCACTTACGTTTAAAGAATGTTAAATCCAACATATAAAAGCTTATACAATGCCAAATCATGATCGGCTCTATACCACTGAAAGGAATCCATGAAAACATGAGGAATAAAAAATTTTCATGGAAACCAATGAACCAAGATCACATGATTCATTGTATAAGCTAAAACAAAACCTTAAATAAATGTAAACACTTACATTGATGGCCTTAAGATGGATTAAAGAGAATGTGCAGCCCCAAAAAGATAAGAGCCTCCAAGAGTAATCCACACTAAATGAAGCTTCAAGAGAATGAGAGAGTGAGAGAGCAAGAGTGGCGGCTAGGGTGAAGGTTTATCATAACACAGTGAATCCTTCAGTTACAATTAAGATACAATTCAATCCTTCCATCAAACAATGTCTCAGTTAAATTAGTTAGGTATGGATAATATGTCAAAACCCTAATTTAACATCTTGTATGTGATTCTCAAAATATCAATTCAATCTTCGGATACTCAAGAAATACTTTTCTTATTCCCAATTGCTTTGGCCAAAGACTTTTATGAATTATATCTTTGAGAATAATACAAGGCATTCCCTCTCTTTACTGAGAGTGACAGATTCCTTGTTGTACACTCATATGTCCCCATGATAGGTCTACTAGGGCCAATAAGTACTTATACAAATTTCATGGTTAGGATATGTACATTATATTATCAAACCCTAACATCCCTAACACAAGACATATATGGTGCCTGAGGTCTAAGGATCACTTGCATCATTGTAACTCTGAATTGTTGTTTGACATGCAAGTAAAACTCCATACAACAAACTCAATCAATGATCACATTCAGTGTACTTGTTTTCAAACAAGCACCCACAGGTTTGCCCTAGTGTCATTACACAAATGAATTGAGACTGGTCATTCTCCATATTGAGCAGACATAACATGTACTAGTCTATCCGGATTATTAATGCCTAATAAATAATCATATGACTAGGAATATTTAAGAAAGAAGTCTTTAACAATATAAGTCTCCTTATCTTAACTCTTGAGTTCTTATATTGACATTTTTTTTAAGGACTTATCATGAACATAATAACAGTATAAGATATGATAATCAAAAGCCCATATTATTAATCAATAACAATAATACATGAATCAAGTTTATATCTCAAATTACACCAATGAGATTGGATATTAGGGCTTACTACTAACACCCTAGCATTATCCGTAATGCATGTTCAACGGGTATCAGCAAGTTGCCATTACTGATAATGGTTCATAGCATTATCGGTAATGATTATCGGTAATGGGGCCTTGCAGTTTCTTTAATCCTTTTTTATTTACTTTTTTTAGCATAAGTTTTACATATGGTCTCCGTTTTGGACGTTCTTTATATGTGCAGAAAGCTCGTGAGGCATAGTTTCTGATTTTGAGTTTGTGTTGCTTAGGCAATGGTTAATATATGTTATTTATCATTTTTCTTTCAGATCAAGATAGTCTCGAGGACTATTCGTTCACTGGTTAGCTTGCATCTCACAAGACACTGCTAGGATTGGTCTTTTACCCTAGTCAAGGTAGGATACTTTCTCTAACATTAATGATATGTGATTTATACTATATGCTTTATAGGGATGGTTTTCAAATACGAAATAATTTATGAAATGACTATGATGCAGGGTGGTGTGCTTATAAGTGCTTAAGATTATACGATGATGGCATATGGTTTACTTACTTCATTTTTGTTTTGAATGATGGATATGTTTTCTTGAAATGATGCTTTGATGAATATGCCATTCATTACTATATTTCATGCCCGTTTGGAAATGATTTTATATATGATGTTATGCATGATTTTGGGCTCGGTGGGTGTACATGGAGTTATTTAAGGGCCCATGGTCTTGGGTGGAGCCTTAGTGCGGACTCGAAGTTTATCGCCTCATAGTGGCTTAACAGTTGACCGTGTGTAAGGTAACTGGTCGATACCCTCAAGAGGAAGGACCCCGTAGTGGTCAGTTTCGGTTGTCATTGGACCGGAAGCTTGTTAGCCTAGAACAACGTCCTAATATACGTCCATGAGCCTGGTCTTGGAAATGATGATTTATGAACTGTGATTATAACCGAACTAAACCCACACCTATTTGTAGCCATTCATTTTTGACCATAGGAAGGGTCATAAATGGTTGCCTGTGATTTGAAGTGAAATAGGGTGTTAAAACCCTAAGTTGCCAGTTTTACCCTTGTGAGTAGTTAGTTAGAGGTTATTATCGCATGTAGGTTTTTAGGTTAGATTGAGTCGGTTCTTTTTGCATTTAGTTTTTAGAGAGTCTAGGAACATCCTCGTAAAATTTCATGGCATTCTGAGCAAGGCTTGATAGAAAATAAGACCTTTTGTGACTTAAAGGGCAATACTGTCCTTTGAATCACAAAAGCTCTGAATGATTGTCGATCTCATCTCGAATGGTCTAGAGGCTTTGGCATGAATATTTAAGGTGTGTTTGGTAGCTAAATTGATCAGTGGATAGGTCTGTTGAGCCTTCTGGCTCATGTTTGGCTCTTGAGGCCCAAAGGCCACTTTTTAAGTTCAGATTAGGGTTTTTCGACCGGGAATGACCGGGATTTGATCTTTTTATCAAACTGAGGTCTTTAAAGGCTTCAAAAAAATTTCTTAAAATGTTTTAAAACTTGTTTCGAGAAGAAGAAATGATTTCGAGAGCGATTGGTTAGCAGATTTCAAAACCCTAATTTGGGCCTGATAGGCCCTAAACAGCTAATTGGTTGACTTTTCCCTAAAACTTTGACTTTGGTCAATGTATTTTCACTTCAAACACTTCTTAAAACATGGATAATCGAATCACGATCATTTCGGTGTTTGAATTTCCAAATTTGGACTTAAAATGGGCCCGAAAAGCCAAAAAAAAAAAACTGAAATCGGGTCGAAACGGGCTGAGACAGGCCCAAAAAGGGCAAAATTGGGCTGCAGGCTCGATGGCCGTCCACCAAAGGACAGCCAACTGTCCCAAGGTGGATGGTCACCTGAGCCTTTGCCCAATAATGGCTAAAAATAAGTGTTTTTTTTCCCCTAGGACTCTTCCAAGTGCTTGCCAAGGGTCTAGCTTGGCCTTGGGGACTTTGGGACGAATTAGAAGACCTTGGGACGAATTAGAAGACATTGGAAGGCTAGATTAGAGCCCTTGGATCATTCCTAAGAGATTCAAACTCAGCCATTGATCAATTTCAAGTCCCTCTATAAATAGAGAGGCCTGAAATCAATTTTACAAGAAGACACAAGGCATTTAGAGAGCTTTGGAGAGTAGAGGCTTGGAGCTTTTGCATCAGCCCCCCATAGCAATCTTAGCCACATATTTTTTAAGTCTTTGAAGGTTAGAGAAGAAGCTAGAAGTAAGGGAGAAGGAATCAAAAAGGTTAGTTCAATTAAATATTTAGGGGTTTTAATAAGTTTGCATAGTTCTTCTTTTTTTTTTTTTTTTTTTTCTTCTTCTATGGCCATTACCATGCTAGGGATGAGTACCTAAGTTGGGTATTCAAAGGTTAGGAGTAAAGGTTAGTTGCATATAGGTTAGCATATAAATTTTCTGCATTTATGAGTTTTATGAAATCAAGTCTAGTTTGTTTGTTTTGAGTATGCTTAATTAGTATAGGTTAATAGGAACATGTTTAGGTTTGATCATTGATCTGCCCAAACAAGGGAGGTTAATTCCGTGTTTGTGATCAATATTTAAATTTATAAAAGAACTCATGCTTGTAACCTCAATTCGTTGGAAAAGCAGTTTATGCACGGGTGTCGAACCACGAGGACTAATGGCTGAGTTATGAAAAACTATTATGAATTCAATTTTAGTTACCAAACAATCTTTTGAGTTGATGAGTTTGTTGTTTATAAGAACTACGGAGATAAAACGATTGATTAAATCAAATAACGAGAACCTTGGGTTTCAAATCCACTTTAGTTAGGATATTACCATACATGCAATCATAATTAAGGGTTCGCAATGGTTTATGAACGGTGATGATCTAATCTACAAGAATAAACCATCAAGATTGTTATGCATAGATTCACTTAGATCAATTCATCCAAACGAGGCATAATCTGTCAAGCAGAGCATGCACAGATTATCCAAATAAGGTATGAACGGACTAAATGAATCTAAACATATTCAGTCGATACTATTGCACAACTAATATGATTGAATCACAGAAAACATTCATATTTGAAAGATATAACATTAATAAACCGGATTGCTCGAGAAGGCAATCTCTTAGAGTTGTACAATTGTCATAAACGATTACAAAACCCAAACCTATAATCAATACATGGCAAAACCACTAACCAAGCTTCATCTACACCCAAGGAAAGGAGTCTAGCTGCTCATGATCGGGGCTGAATCAACGGAGGTCCTCATTCCTTCCATGTGCAGCCAATAATCCTCGTCGAATGGTTGGAGAAGAGAGAGATTGTCAATGGAGGCTATGTCGCAGTCTGTGATGATTGGGAACCCTATTTCTGTCTTCAAAAGATGTTTATATAGTGTTTCTCAGCCTCCCCAACCGTCCCTCACGAATTACCCAATCTGGAGTTGCTAAAACAGAGTTCAAATCAAATTAGGAAGCTTCCCGAGCTCAACCCTATCGATAGGCTTGGAGCCCTATCGATAGGTGATGTATGCAGCTTCTCATTGTTTGCAGATTTTAAATCCTGAGGTAGTCCCTATTGATAGGCCTAGTACCCTATCGATAGCCCTATCGATAAGCTTAGTGACCTATCGATAGGCTTGAGGGAAATTCCTGCTTTTCGCTCGATTTTGCAGCTTTTCTCGCTCGGTGATCATCCTAGCATGCTTTCTTCACTCCACTTCATTCAAACTCTCTCTTAACGATTGAAAAACTTGGTTTATGGGCGAAAACAACCTACATAAGACGAAAACACATGTTAGATTAAAAACTAGCTAAATCATGGTTCTTACAGTGCAAAACTACTGAATTTGGCCTCCGAATGCTGTAAACTGAAGCTTGATTGCAGAGCAATCAATCATATCATTTATTTTTATGTTTAAATGCTTGAAATATCATATGAAGTGTGGTCGAGGGAATGAGCTAAGGTAAGTCCCTTCCTTTATGTTAAAATTGGTGTCTTTTAAGAATAATGCATGATCATTTTGGTATATCATATTAGGTTGCATATTAGGACATTTACACCTTTTTTATTCAATCTTTTTATGGGTTTTGAATCCACTTTTTGATTACATTTAAATCTGTCCAAGGTTTAAAGTAACCTTAAAGTGGATTAAAAAATTATTTTTAGGGTCAAAATTAACATAGAAACATGCCTAGGATCACATAGATGACTTAGATTGCATTTAGGACATTTTTCATGCATTGTTTATATTCTCTATTGCATATTTAGTGTACTTTCTATAAATTCCAGCATGCATAATGTTAGTATATTAGGTGTTTAGATAAACTTATGACTAGTTAGAAACCCTAGGATTAGGGGGGTTATTTGATCCCGCTTAGGACTCTTCTTTGTTGTAAGAATTACAATAGGAATAGAGTTCTATTTTACTTAGGAATCTACTTCGAGAAGGATTCTAAAAAGTGATTTTGAAAGAATTCAAAGTGGAATGAAATTCCATCCTTTATAAAAAAATGTTTTGATCAAATTCAAACTCTCAAAGTTAGAGTCCTAGATAAGATAGAATTCTTTCGATTATGTGGTTCATTACAATAGGAGAGTCCTAGGTAATCGAACTACGTGGACTTTGATTCTTATCAAGAGATTGGTAAGGTACGTAGGCAGTCAATAGGGCGCAAGTCCAATCTTAGGAGAACTCTATGTTCCCTAAGGTCTTTAGGATTTTGATTCTTTTTTATTTATCATTACTATCTATTATCTAGTATTATATATCATATTTTGTGGTTGATTAGATAAATAGGATTGTTATGATAAGATTTTGATAAAGCCCAAAATTAATTAGAAGACCTTTAATTAGGGTGAAGTGGGTGCCTACAAGGAGTCTCTTGAAACCTTCCCACTTCATAACCTAGCCCCCGAATCCAACTTTGATTCGAAGACCATACTTTTCCAAAATATGGGGTCATTGTTTTATTGAAAATAAAACTCTTTTTTATGGTTTCCTTGTTCCTTAAAAATAAGGTGGCGACTCCCAGTTTTTTGCAAACTTTTATCCTTTTTCAAACCCAATCTTGAGTGGATAATAGAGAAGGATAAATGTGAATAATAGAGAAGGATAAATCGAGAAAGATAAATATCATCCACAATCCACAACGATTCAAAAGTGAACGGCCTCCCGATCCGAGATGGCTGGTTCACACTATTTTATCTATTGTTTATTGAAACTGGATATGAAATGCTTTTATTATATGTTCTTTGTATCAATATTATTACTGTTGGTTGAGGTTGTATTCCTACTGGGCATTAAAAGCTCATGCTGTGTTTTATACAGCAGATTCACAGGTGTCTAGGAGGAGTTCGGCTGTAGGGAACTCTACTCAGGTTGCATTGGGGTTAGCAATATTCTAGGCTTTTGAGCATCGGCTTTTTTAGCAGCATTTGAGTTGTAAACTCTTAGACTATTATTATGTATTTATGCCAGGGCTGTTGGCATTTATGTATTGGTACGGTAGACTCTGTTTGTATTACACAGTATTGGTCATATGTATGCACTTAACATTTTATATCATATTGTTATATTTATTTCTTTCTATCCTGAGTATGGAAATATGAATGAGCAGTACAGGTTGTACCTTCGCCTTGACATGTGTCGACCTACTCGGGAGGGTCGGTACAATTGTTAGCTTGGGGCCTTACAGAGAGAGAGAGAGAGAGAGAGAGAGAGAGAGAGAGAGAGAGCGAGAGCATAGGGATCGGAGTGAAAGTCGGTAACCAATAGAAAAGTTCAGGCGTCGACGTTGTGAGATCGGACGAAGAGAGAGAGCACAGACCATGAGTTGCGTTTTGGAAAAGAAGGTTAGGGCATCGAAATGGTTATCAGATCTGAGATCTGAGATTTTATAACCAATAAATGTTGTTTAAAACAACGTTTTTAAGAGTAAAAATCCTCATGTGCTTTAGTTGACACGTAAATAAATTTTCACTAAAAAAACTGTTGTAAACAGTGTTTTAAGCAGTGGTTTCATGCATATCTTGATGCTACATGGCCGTTATATTCTCAAATACTTTCACAATTCGGTCATTTCCGGAAATTGATTTTCTAAGAGAATCATATTTGGAAAACACTCTAACTAAAAGCAGTTTGAATTTTTTTTTTCTTCTGTAATTGTATATACAAAATTCCCAATTGCTTTACTGTTTCTAGCTGCAACAGATGAATTATACAACATAGAGCATCTCTTGTAAGGAAGTTTTTCCCGCTTGCCCACATGGGTTGAACATTGAACAAAAATTAACAGACTTCATGAGCATTCATTTATCCAAAATTTAAACATGGAGTAAGAATCATAGTTATTAGACCCGGACCGGCCCGACCGGTGAACCGGACCCCTAACAGGGCTGGGTTGATAATTGAACCGGATAAGCAATTGACCCGCCTTGACCCGGTGTGAACCGGCCGGTCTGGCCGGTTGAACCGGTCAATTAATAATTCAAAATTTTTTTAATTAAAGTTGCATTCCTTGATGTTTGTACTCCTAACCTCTTTAAAAGAAAGAGGATGAAAGTCTTTACCACTAGACTATGCTTTACTTATTGTTATTATAATGCAATACATAAAATATAACTTTATTACATTCATATACTTGTAAAAATCTCAAATTTATTTAAAATAATATATATTTTATAATTAAGCGATCTGACCGTGGATCCGGTGGTTGAACCAGTGACCCGACCACCTGGCCTCTTGTCCGGGCCGATATCCAATCCGGTTCTGATAACAATGGTAAGAATGTTTACGGACTTGCAGCTTGTAGCCTGCGAGGAGGAAAACACTTTCGCCAAAAACATTGGACCGCCTAATCCCAGAGCCAACCGTTGCCATTAGTACTGCTCGGATTGACTAAGGGACTAAGGAGGTTTGGGGTTTAAAAGATGGAAAATATATATATATATATATATACACAGCCAACTGCTCAACATCTCTCCCTTTCCTTCCAGAATCTCTCTTTTGTGCCGACAGATATGTTTCTGCGACAAGCAGCTGGTTGTTTTCTTAAGAGAATCCGTTTTCCTTCTCATGCCGTCGTTGCTTCTTGCAAAAGAACCACCAATGCATTGCCACTTCCTCTCTCAAGTATCTTCTTTCCCTCTACTCGCTTCTAATTTTGTTATTTTCAAACATTATTATCATATTGATTTGTGGGAGACCATATTCCCGAAGACCCCTATTTTCTTTTGGCTTTGTTTGGTTCTTGGGAAAAGATGGGGGGAAATGAAAGGAAAGGAAAATTCTTCTTCTATGTTTTTCTTTTATTCATTTATGCTAAACAGTGAAACCAGGGGATAAAATAATGCATTAGTTTTACGAATGTTGTTTATTCGTATTGAATTTTGAATTCTGGTAGTGTTTATATTAAATTGGAACAGTTCCTGTATCTGCCTGTTGGGTGATGGTTAGAAGCCTAAGAATGGACTGGAATGAATTAATTTTAAGTGTGTTTGGATGTCATGAAAACTGGTCTGGAAAGTTCTCAATTTCATATTGGCTACGGTTGGTTGGGCAGAATTGGATTTCATTAGGGATTCCAATTCCGTGGAATTTGTTTTTATTGTGAACTTGTTTTGTTTTGTTCTTTTTTATTTTTTCCTTTTTCCTTTTTGTTTTTTTTTTTTTTTGGGTTTGGGGTTTCGGTGATTTAAATTTAGTTCCAAATCTAGTGTTATATTGATTTGGAACTGGAGTACTGCTAAACATCCCTCAAATTTATCCCTAATGAACCCAAGCCTTCGCTTTGTAACCAAGGGCAGGGTTTGGTGAAAAATGGAAGATGGAAGGGTTGAATCATTAACCATGTCATTAGGGACACATTTTAGAGACAAATTTTGGGAGGTTGGTAAAAAGTGGAAGAGTTGGATCATTGACCACAATATTGGGGACACATTTTAGGCATAAATTTTAGGGACTTTCAGCATTTTCCTGTGGGACTGGGGCCTCACATTCCAAATTTCCGATTCCATGGATTTTAATACTTTGCAACTAAATAAAGTCATTATGTAAATAAAAGTCCGACCCATACATGGATTTGAATCATTCGATGAAATATTTCTTTGTTGCGCGGCTTTCTTGGTTTTCTACTCTAGTCCTCTTTATAATGTACTTATTTACTGCTGTAATAACCTTTATAAATTATCATTGCCTACAAGACCAGCTTACTTTTATAGTTTTGGGCTCTTTGATTTAGTTATTAATATTATTATGGAGGTTAGAACATGATAAATTCGTTAACTTATACTCGTATGCCTTAGTGATATGGACTCTCGTAGTCTCTTGATTCCAGTATCATTAACATTTTTGCTAATCTTAAGAATTGTCATTTGGTCGTACAGTATTAACTAGAGACATTGTCTCATTTGCCCTTTTCTTTTGTTAGTGTGTGTGTGTGTGTGTGTGTGTGTGTGTGTGTATATATAGAGTAATTTTCTTATGAGGAATTTCTTACATGAGGACTTAGCTTTTTAGTCAATGTAAGATAATAATTTTGGAAAACCGACTGTTGGATTAGATATTCTTTAAGATAATAATTTTGGAAAACCGATTGTTGGATTATATATTCTTCCAATGTATGCCATGCATGCCAAAAATCACAGTGATCCAACGGTTGGTTTTGTAAATACAGACTGTGGAAAACTATGACCGTTAGATATTATCAAAAGTTTTCATAGTCTCTATTTTAGAAACCAACAGTCAAATCACTATGATTTTTGGCATGCACGTCATATACATAAAAAGAATATTCAACCCAACGGCCGGTTTTTCAAAATATCCATCTTACATGGGCTAAAAGGCCAAGTCCTCATATAAGGTTATGTGAGGATGTTCTCATAAGAAAAGGACTCTATATATATATATATATATATATTGTGTTTAATAGCACATGCTCTTCTATCCAACCTTCTCTGTATTGTTTCAGGCAAAATGACAGTTTCTAGTCAATATGAATATGGTTTTGGAGGTTATACTTGGAGGAGGCATCATAGGGACCTTTGTCTGTGGATTATTGTATTTGGACAAGCTGGTAAACTTTATTCTCAGAAGGGTTTCTGATGGTAGTTCATTTTAAGTTTGTAATAAACTTGTTTCTTCAATGATTTGCTGTTTTCACAATGTAGATTGTAAGTTCTAATACAATGTGACCTTAAGTATGAAGATTTTCATAGTGATCTTAGATATTCTTTTTATGCTTTGTACCATTATTGTGGGGACTTTAAACATATAGATGGTATTTATAGCCCATTATGGATAGTGGTGGGCCTGCTTTTCATTAAATGGATTTATTTGCCTTATTTGGTGCATTTCTTACAATATATTAGTTATTGAGGTTGCATTATTTATAAAAATCTGTGGGTTGGTGAGGGTGTTTGCATGCACGTGCAAAGAATGCCTGCTTTCTACACATTTTTGTGTGTCAGGGTATGAAATATTGGCCGTTACGTATTGGATCGCCCGATACGTAATGGAACTCCAAGCCTACTTTACGCGACACGGCTTGTGTCAGGGTATAAACAATTAATTATTTATGTCTTGTTTGCAGCAATAAATCTGGGAATAAATGCCGACCCTGCCTTAGCAGAAGATGTTTCGATTGACTCGAATTCTGAAAATGACAATTAAGGGGCCAATATAAATGGATTACGCAGAATTGAGGACGGATCTGTGATATCAAATTTACATACATCTAAGTGGAGAGTTTTTACGGATAAAGGGATGGATTTATTCCTGCAGGCAAGCATTATTTTCTTGTGTACCTCTGTTAATTCCCTTCTTTTCTTTGTCATCTTACTTACTTTTCTTGGTTTCACTTTATATATATATATATATTCTACTAGGGAAAATTGGAGGAAGCTGAAAACTACTTCCTGTCTGCATTACAAGAAGCTAAAGAAGGTTTTGGGGAGAGGGATCCGCATGTTGCATCCGCTTGCAACAATCTGGTGGGTCCACTGCATAGATGCTTTCAGTTATCTAGTGGTTGTTATTAATATGTTTTTCTTGTTTGCAACTCTTTTAGCAAGAATATAAACTGAAATTTTGGGGAATGCACCTGGAGTATAAGCTTCCAAATGGGCTAATAACAATGTCGTGCATTACAATTCATTTTGCAGAAGTGGAGTTAAGATGAACAAAATATAATAGGGTTAAATGTTAGCCTACAAAATTGTATATTAATCTAAGAATTAAAGCTTTATTTGTTTACTAGAAAGTAACTATAATTTTCGTGGTGACTATTCTTTTTTTTTTTTTTTTGAATTAAGCATATTAATTTTTTTGGTTACGATTAATTCTGTTATCTTTGATATGCTTTATTCCACTTTCAGTTATGAGAAAATTCTTAGTTTTAGGAAACTGTGACCAGAACTATTTTAGAGTCACTTGATTAATCTGTGAAACATTTTCATGTGAAACATTTTCATTGGACATTTATAATATATACCATTCATAAGGGAAACAAATTAAAAGGGCCTTTAAGTAAGGTGTAAATTATTAGGTCTTCTTGAATTACTGATTTCATGTAGCCATTAAAGCTCCCTTCAAACTTTCAAACTAACAATTACTCCAAAATTTGTTCAAATGGTGTCTAGATATCTTCATAACATGATTATAGATGGTAATTTCTTACCATACAGAAGATTGAAGCTCAATCAGCACCCTCAAGCGAAATCCAAAGTTCACCTTCTCTCTCTCTCTCTCTCTCTCTCTCCCTAAGCCAGAATATGAAGCTTCCAAAAACAGCTCAATGGATCTGGAAATCAGTTTATAAGTTTTACAATTCCCACCTATTTTTGCTACATGCAAAATTATTTTTTTCCATTTTATTTCCTTAATCCACCTGGCAATCTTTATGCCAGCCTTCTTCCTGCATTGCCACCTAGCAAGCTACATGCTAATTAACTCTAATAATGCTTAGTTACTCCTAAACATAATTAATTGCTTCTTAACCAACAATTATGTATTATCTCTAATTGTCAACAATCATAATATAAGAATAATCACATTTCTTTTTGACAAGCAATACTCTTATTCCAACTTAACCATAATTATAAAATAATCACAATGTAATACTAGTAATCATTATAAACTTGCTTATAAAAAAATAATCATTATAAAATCAGGGATATCACCACTATTTGAAGTCTCGGATGATACCTAGTCAACTCTTTTGAATCATATCTGTATCGATCTTCGCATGAGTTGAAGAAATGAGGGAAAGAGATCAAAAAGTCCCTCTTGACCAAGATGAATGAGAGGATATCCCACAACCCAAAAATAAAAATAATTTAAAAAGGGAGAAGAAGAAGTAGCAATTGCTGCCACTGGCAAGCCAGCAACAAACCACAAGAACAAGGAAAAAAAGCCAAGAAAGGAGGAAGAAGTAGTAGCTGATGTAGATCGAATTTTAAATAATCAATAAGAATGAAGAATTTGTATTAAAATATGAGGAATAGTATTGGAATTGCAAGAAACACTGTAAAATCAGGAAGTATGGGAACTAAAAGCTCTAATTATGATCAAAATAGATTTGATTCTTATAAAAAATATCTAAAAACTGACTTTACTAACCACTCGAGGTATTTATAGAGTTTTACAACCTAAAAACTCCTAACAACTTGTAACTAACTCTTTAACATATAATTTGAGACATACCAACAATTCAAGGTCACCGCATCTACGGTGAGTATTTAATTATTTTTTATATTTTTAAGGGCATTTTACGGCAAAAAACCTAAGTTACTCAAATATTATGTTAACGAACCCAATCCAAAATATTTACACCAATACTTTTTTTTTTGACAAAAATGCCCTTAGGTAAAATGTATAACTACACTAATGCCATTCTAACGTTAAAAAAGACACTTATTTTTTTTTTTCAAATTTTGTGAAGAATTCCCAATAACGCACAGGATCCCCAAGGTAAGCTATAATCCCCAATTCCCATAAATACACTAATACACTGAATCCCTGCTGTAACACATGATCCCCAATCCCAAACTTAAAACTGGATCCCCAACTTTTTGAAGAATCCCCAATCCCCAGGCAAAAGCACCACATTGTCACATTACTTTTTCAAAAATCCCACTATATCTCTATGATGTGACTATACATAGAGATGGTGATTGGGGATTATATGTAGTAGTGGGATTATGTGACCACATGGGAATTGGGGATTCAATGTAGTTATGGGGATTATGTATTATACAATAGTTATAATAAAATATTAGAGAGGGGACGTAGAATGACGTTAATTAAATGTTGATGTGACATTGTACGGACATAATGGGGATTGGGGATTCTTTCAAATTTGGGGGATTCTACGTATGAGTGGGGATTGGAAATTATGTATTCGTCTGGGGATTATTAGTTAAAGTGGGGATTGGGGATTATGTATACTGGGATGATAGCGAGAGAGAGAAGAAAAAGAGAGGGGAGTGCCAACAGGGACTGGAGCCAACAGAGTTACTGAGAAACTGATTCTCTTGACAGATTGTATATGTGAGATGCTTAGACACTGATTTTCTGAGATACGGAAAAGCTATAAGAGAAGAGGCAGGGGTTGGAGCTGAGGGAGAGAGGATTGTTGGTATGACGAGATGCTGGACAGATTGGGCCAAGATTCTGTGGTTGCTGACAGTCCTAGGAGGAAGGAGAAGATACCGATTCGTCTCCTAGTGCTTAGGTGGCAGGGCAATATCTTCAGGGTTGAGAGAGGCTATGATACCATGATAACTTTTGGAAGACAAAAGAAAAGACTACTGTATATTCCTCTAATTGAATAAGAATAATACTAGAGTTTATATATTAGAGCCTTAAGAACATAAAAGACCAAACTACCCTCAATAATAAAATAAACAAAATACATTTATTTCTCTCATTAAGCTATGAGGATTTATTGTGTTTTATTATTGTATTTTCAGGTGGAGCTTTATAGAGTTAAAAAGGCATTTGATAAAGCTGGACTGTTGTATTTGGACGCCATCCACATGCTTGAGGAATCATTTGGTCCTGAAGATATACGGTATGTTGTAATTTTTATATAAACTATAACATAATTTTAATTTTTAAGAATGTCCTATATGTGTTGTTTTTTCAATCATAAATATAGAAGTCCCATTGAATTTGAATTGCATGTTGATGACGTGCATACATGTTTAAATGCAATTTAAAAGGCATGTTATGGCACATTTATAAATATGTTTATCTTTTTTTCTTTTCTAGTTTTAATTTTGAGTATTTTTATTATTATTACATGAAAATATGTAGATTTGTATTTGAATAACCTCATTATAATAATTAAAACCTCATTTCAAATTTTTGGATAGGCCAAGGTTTCAAATGTTGATTTTGTTGGATATTCCTAACCCATAATTGAATCATATTTGCAACACATCAATCGGGGGTAAAATTTGCAAAATTTGGGAAGAATTAGGTTGGTAAACTTTTGTTTCATGTTACAAAATTTCATTTAAACATAATTTAGAACATATTGGAAATATTAAAAAAACAAGAAAACAACATTTTTGGGGAAAATGTTTCAGATTCATGCTTGTTCCCCTATTATCACAATTCCCCAAGTCTACGATATGAGATGAGCTTGCTAGTTGGGTTAATGAGATGACAAAACAACTTTGTTGTCCCAAAGGGTGATCCTAGAGGTGGGGTGAATAGAGTCTAAGGCAAACTTGTACAAATAAAGTGGAAATAAAAGATAACAAGCAATTTATAAGAACTATGCTATTTAACAATTAATAAGCACGAGTATGGAAATGTAAATAACAAGAGTTAAGAGATAGAAAAATCAAACACGTTGATTTTAATGTGGTTTGGCACCAAGCTTACGTCCACGCCTTAAGCACCAAGCTCAAGGATTTATCAATCCACTATGATGATCTCTTTGATCAGTAGAGATCAAACCTTACACCAATGATCCATTTTGCAGGCTCAAGATTGACCTTTACAATATGCTTGAAGATTAACTCCAAGTGCTCTGTCAGAAGCATCTGTATGGACTTCAAATGGCAACTCGAAGTCTGGCAGTCTCAGAATTGGTTCCAATGCCACTGCCTTTTTCAATTTCTCAAATGCCTACTGACATGCAGTACCCCAATCCCATTTCTTTGTCTTTCTTCAACAAATCAGTCAAGGGTGCAACTTTCTTTGAATACACTTGAATGAATCGCCGATAGTAATTGGCTAAACCTAGAAATGATCTCAACTCACCAACCTTGGTAGGGGCTTCCCAATCTAGGATGGCTTGGACTTTCTTTCCATCCACCCTAACTTGCCCATTGCTAACCCAATGCCCCAGAAACATAATCTCTCGTTGAGCAAACTCGCACTTCTCCATTTTGGCATATAACTTGTGCTCCCTCAAGCGGGACAGCACATTCCTCAAATGAACCAAGTGATCCTCAAGGGACTCACTATAAACCACAATATCATCCAACTAAACAACCGCATAACGATCAATGTAATCATAAAATATGCCGTTCATTAAATTGCAGAAAGTAGCCGGGGCATTAGTCAACCCAAAAGGCATTACAAGGAACTCGTATGAACCATATCTAGTTACACAAGTAGTTTTACCCTCATCCCCATCTGCAATCCTAACCTGCCAATACCCGGACCTCAAATCCAACTTTGTGAAGTATGTCGCCTTCGACAACCGGTCGAACAAATCAGCAACCAAAGGAATTGGATATTTGTTCTTCACTGTCACTTTGTTTAGTGCCCGATAATCTATGCACATCCGCATTGACCCATCCTTCTTTTTCTGGAACAGCACAGGGGCCCCATAAGGAGCTTTGGAACGTTGAATGCAGCTTGCATCCATCAGTTCCTTCAACTGTTTCCGCAACTCCATCAATTCTGGCGAAGCCATTCGATAAGGAGCTTGTGCTGGAGGCTTAGAACCAGACATCAGTTCGGTCTTGTGGTCTGTGGCTCGTCTGGGTGGGAGTTCTTTAGGCAACTCTGGAGGCATTACATCACTGAATTCCCGAAGCAAGATTGCCACTGCATCAGGCACCTCCACTGTCTTGTCTGCCTTGATCTCTATCAATGCAGCAAGATTGGTTTCCTCTCCCCTTTTCAACCCAGATTCTACTGGAATGGCAGTTAGCATCTTTGCCTTCTGCTTTCCCTTCTCTACAGTTTTGCCCAGTGATACTGATGGGACAAAACATGGCTGCTTCTCATCCGCAATTAGCAACCCACCGAGATGTGGCATTAGCGCCACTTTAGCGTGGACAAAAAACTCATTGCCCAATATTACATCAAAGTTATCTAGGGGAACTGACATAAGGTTACACTTACCTTGCCATTCTCCAACCTGCAAATTTACATTTGTAGCGAGTCCATTTATGGCTTTGGCATCGCTGTTGAAGGCTTTGATGCGGCTATTACTCTTTGACAACTTCAGTCCCAAAGTCGTTGTGACCTTGTCAGCAACGAAATTGTGCGTCGCCCCTGTGTCAGCCATGGCACGCAACTCTTTCCCATTCACATGGGCCTGAATGTACATCAGACCCTTCTGCGGATTCCGCTCAGCACGGATCGCATTAAGAAGTTGTAGAGGATTGACTCTAGTGGGACTATCTGAGCCAGATCCTTCATCATCATCAGCCATCAGCGCATTCAATTTCTCCTTCTTTGGACAGTCTTTGGCATAGTGTGGGCCATTGCATATGAAGCAACCCTTGCTTTTTCCGTCATTCTTGCTAGTCTGCCCACTCTTGTTGCCATTGCCCCCTTTAGGTTTGTCCGCCACATTCTTCTTCATCTTATCCTTTTTGTGGTCTTTTGACTTGGCTTTGTTTTTCTGCTTATCAGCCTTGTCTTTGGATAAAGGAGATGAAGATGCAGTCGCTTTGTAATCTACAAGACAGTCTGCAACCGCCATGGCCACTGGAAGAGTCCGAACACCCTGTCTCCGCAACTCTGTCTGCCCCCAGTTTTGCAACCCAGACATGAAATTGAATAGCTTGTCCTCTTCTGACATGTTTTTGATGTCCAACATTAATGAATTGAACTCTTTGACATAGTCACGAAAAGATCCGGATAAGATCAGTAAGTGCTGATGGAACATCAGCACCTCATGAATCCTTATCTTCTATATGATGCTTGTTCCTGCTACTCGGGTGAACGCACAGAATGCTCTTTAGGGGGAGGTGGTCTCTCTCCAAGCGGGGCGACAGATATGTGGCGCGCGCGCGCGGATGGGCGCAATGCGTAGCACAACTGTGGGCGTTCGTGTGGGCAGTTGGCTAAAAAGATGGCACTCATAAGGCCAAGGTTGGCTACGCACATAGGCATGGGCGCAATGCCATGCTAAGACTAAGATGAGGGCTTGTTGCATCAATGCCATGGGCTTGACAAGGTTCGTTGGCAGTAGACAAGGCACATGGGCGTGGTCATGGCTTGTCAAGGCAGACAGGTTGGGTTGGCTTGTTGGCATGGACGGTTAACATCAGACTAGCACTGATATGTGCGCAACACATGGGTGCGCGCAGCACATGCGCAGCATGTGCAAGGCAGTTGGGCTTGATGTCTGTTGATTGCTGATTGGTGCGGACATGATAGCAGTTGGGCTTGATGTTTGTTGGCTGCTGATTGGTGCCAACATAACAACAGTTGGGCAGTTCAATGTCTTAGAAGTTGTTAAATAAGGTTGGTTATCTACCCCAAAATCGTCAAGTCAGTTGCTTCATTAGTGGTTTAAGGGACACTATCACAGCAGATGTCTTGGCTGGGCGTCCAACCACCCTGTCGGCTGCTATTGGGCTCGCTCGTCTGTATGAAGCTAGAAATTCATTGCAACGGCGGACTGTTACAGCAATGGAATCAAAAAAGAAATTTTCAACAGCCAAGGAGACACCAACCGTCAACTCTACTCCTCCTATTCGGCGAATGTCACAAGCTGAATTGCAAGAGAGGCGTGCAAAGGGGTTGTGCTATAATTTTAATGAGAAGTTTGTTCCGGGACATCGGCGCAAGAAGTTATTCCTTATCGAAGTTTGCAATGGGGATGAAGATAAAGACGTGGTGATGGACGAAGAAGAAACTGTTTATGAAGATACCAAGGTGATGCAAGAGATTTCTTTGCATGCTATGTCTACCAACTGTTTATGAAGATACCAAGGTGATGCCAGAGATTTCTTTGCATGCTATGTCCGGTACTAGAGCAGCAGAGACAATGAGGGTCAAAGGTGGCTTAGGGAACATATTAACTACGGTTCTGGTAGATTCGGGCAGCACTCATAATTTTATGAGTGAGGTCCTTGCTAAGAAAGTGGGGCTACAACCACAAAAGGGAGGACAATTCGAAGTTATGGTGACTTCGGGCGAAAGGTTATCTAGTCCGGGTAAATGCACGAATGTTAAATTAAACCTGCAGGGGGTATCTATTTTTGTGGATTCATATTTGCTTCCCTTAAAAGGATATGACATTGTACTGGGCACACAATGGTTACGTACACTTGGGCCAATCTTGTGGGATTTTGACAAGTTACAAATGAGGTTTAAGGTAGCAGATAAGGAGGTGGTCCTTCAAGGCTTAAATATTCCAAGAGATAAACTGGTTGGGGGCTTAAGGTTTTGTCAAGAGGTAAAGAGGTGCAATAAAGGAGTGTTGGTCCAATTGTTCCAGCTTGGGACACCACATTCCAATGGCTTAAATGAACATCATCCATTCCAATTGCAGCAGATTTTGGATCAGTTTCGGGATGTGTTTAACGAGCCACAGAGTCTACCCCCGCCACGACGTCATGATCACAGAATTCCATTGCAATCCGATACTGGGCCAGTATGTGTCAAACCTTATCGTTAACCGCACTATCAGAAGGCAGAAATTGAAAGGTTAGTGAAGGAGATGCTTTCCATAGGGGTGATCAAACCCATCAACAGTCCTTACTATTCACCGGTTATTTTAGTAAAAAAACATGATGGATCATGGCACATGTGTGTTGACTATTGCGCCCTCAACAAGATTACCATCAAGGACCGATTTCCTATCCCCGTTATTGACGCGTTGTTGGACGAATTACATGGAGCAAAAATTTTGATGAACGAGGTATTTCAAAATTACTTGCGAAAATTCATCCTAGTATTTTTTGATGATATACTTATCTATAGCAAATCATGGGATGAACATTTTCAGCATTTAAAAATTACTTTGGCTATACTAAGATCTCACAGGTTGTTTGTTAAAGGGGAAAAATGTCAGTTTGGACAAAACAAGGTACAATACCTTGGCCATGTAATTTCAGATGTAGGTGTTGCTGTTGACTTTGACAAAATTCCTGTGATGATAAGTTGGCCTAAACCAACCACGTTGAAGGCATTGAGAGGTTTCTTGGGTTTAACGGGTTACTACAGAAAGTTTATTCAAAACTTCGGTAAAATAGCTGCTCCACTCACAAAAATGTTGCAGAAAGATTCATTCTTATAGACACCGGTTGCTGAAGAATCATTTCAAATTTTGAAGGAAGTGATGACAAAGGCTCCATTGTTAGCTTTACTTGACTTCTCTAAGAAATTTATTGTCGAATGTGATGCTAGTGGATCGGGTGTTGGAGCTGTTTTAATGCAAGATCGACCTATAGCATTTTACAGCCATTCGCTTCAAGGAAGGAACTTGCTGCTATACACCTATGAAAAAGAGATTCTAGCCTTGGTGTTGGCTGTGCAAAAGTGGCGCACGTACTTGTCGGGCCGACAATTCCTGGTGCGGACTAATTAGCGTAGTTTGAAGTATTTATGGGATCCAAAAATTACTACTACAGCTCAACGGAGGTGGCTCTATAAGTTGATGGGTTTTGACTTTGTTATTGAGTATAAAAGGGGAAAGGAAAACATTGTTGCTGGTATTTTGTCCAGGAGAGAAGAGGGTGAAAAATGTCAAGGGGAGTTTGCTGCTAATAGTCATCCAATTCCTAATTGGGTGGATGCTATCAAGGAAGAGGTGAAATCCAATTCAGATTTGCAAGGATTGGTTCAACGTATCAAAAATGACGAAGCAGTGGGCCCATGGGAGTTTAGATATGGAGTTCTCTTCTTTAAGGAACGAATTTATCTTGCTGAAAATTATTCCCTAGTTGCAGATATAATGGGGCAATTCCACAATAGTACCCATGAAGGGTACCAAAAAACTCTTCAAAGAATCAGAACAAACTATTATTGGCTAGGAATGCGAAGAACAATCAGAGAATTTATTGCGGCTTGCAATGTTTGTCAAAGGCACAAGACAAAACAACTTGCTCCTACAGGGTTACTCCAGCCACTTCCGATTCCCAATCAGGTACGGGAAGACATTTCTATGGAATTTATTGATGGTCTACCTATGTCTAAGGGTAAGACTACAATTTTGGTCGTCGTTGATAGGCTTTCCAAATATGCACATCTCATTTCATTGTAGCACCCGTACACAGCAATGGGAGTTGCACAAATATATTTTGATAATGTTTTCAAGTTACATGGAATGTTGAGGTCAATTTTTTGTGATCAAGATTCGACCTTTACTTGCATGTTCTGGGCAGAAATATTGAAGTTGAATGGGACTTATTTTAACTACAGTTCGGCATACCATCCTCAAACCGATGGTCAGACTGAAGTAGTAAATCGTACCGTGGAGATGTATTTGAGATGTTTTACAAGTTCACGGCCTAAGGACTGGAGCAAGTGGCTATCTTGGAATGAGTATTGCTACAATACTAGCTGGCATTCAACCATTAAAACCACACCCTTTGAAGTTGTATATGGCCGTCCACCACCCTCATTACTATCCTACATTCCGGGAATGGCTAAAGTTGAAGCTGTGGAGAAGGAACTAATGTTAAAGACTTGCGGACCACCATTAAGGAAGCTCAATCACGTATGAAGAAGGTGTATGATCGTCACCATAGAGAAAGAGAATTCGTGGTCGGAGATTGGGGTTACTTGAGACTTCAGCCATACCGACAAGCATCTCTTGCGATGAGGAAAAATTTTAAGTTATCTCCCAGTTATTATGGACCGTTTCAGGTTCTTAAGAAAATAGGTGTTGTGGCATATAAACCGGATTTGCCGAAGGAATCGCGAATTCATCCGGTGTTTCATGTCTCCTTGTTGAAGAAAAAAATTGGAGAGCAGGTACAAGTTCAAGGTGAGCTGCCCTTGACTAAAGAAGATGATGAATCTCTTTATCCGAAACCTCAAGCAGTCCTTGATCGTCGATTCCGTAAGAGAAGGGAAGAAGTTCACATCCACTGGCAAGGATTATCACCTGCAGAGGCAACTTGGAAAGATCTAACAGCAATAAGGAACCAGTTTCCAGATCTTAGCCTTGAGGACAAGGCTCTTTTTTAAGGGGGAAGGAAGTGTTATGTGTCTTATTTTTTATTTTGAATAAGTCTTAGGTTGTTAAGTTAAGGCTAATAATCAGGAGGGAATTAGTCTTCTCCTAGTATGCTGCTAGTTAACGTTGAGCAGGTTAGTTGTTCTTTTTCCTTTTTAATTGGTAGAGTCCTTATTTTGTGGAAAGTCTGTTGTGTTCAGAACACCTATTTAAGGTGAAGGCTTCATGAATAAAAGATAGAACTTATCTGCAAAATTCTTGTTCAACTTGAGTTCTAACAGAGGCCACGGTTCCTCAGTAAACCAATTATATTTCTAATTTCCATCAATTAGATTTCTAATTTCACTCAATTGCATCCTCAATTCTGGTGGAGACATTCTATAAGGTGCCTGTGCCAGAGGTTTGGCACCAGGAATGAGATCGATCTTATGGTCTGTCGCACGTCTGGGAGGGAGTTCCCTAAGCAACTCTGGAGGCATCACGTCCCTGTATTTGTAGCAGTTCCGCAACTTCGACAGGTACCTCCACTGTCTTGTCTGGCTTGATCTCTATCAATGCCGCAAGGTAGGTTTCCGCTCCCTTTTTCAACCCAGTTTCTACTTGAATGGCAGATAGCATATCTGCCTTCTACTTACCCTTCTCTGAAGTTTTGCCCACAGACACTGATGGGACAAAACATGGCTGCCTCTCATCCACAATTAGCAGCCCACTGAGATGTGGCATCAATGCCACTTTAGCTTGAACAAAGAACTCGTTGCCCAATATGACATCAAAGTCGTCCAGAGGTACCGACATAAGGCTACACTTGCCTTGCCAGTCTCTAACTTGCAAATTCACATTCGTAGCTAGCCCATTTATGGCCTTGGCATCGCTATTGACTACTTTGATGCAGCTATTGCTTTTTGTTATTTTCAGTCCCAAAGTTGCTGTGACTCTATCAGCAACGAAGTTGTGCGTCGCCCCTGTGTCAACCATGGCACGCATCTCCTTCCCATTCACATGGGCTTGTATGTACATCAAACCCTTCTGCGGATTCCGCTCAGCTTGTATGTACATCAACTGCCACACGTATGTGCCGAGCCAGTGCTCACACGCTGATCCTCTTTCGCGCGCGCACTTTCCCTCTCTCTGTTGTTGAGAGAGCCAATAAGGAATTGACAGATCTAAAGAAATCCTATGAGGATCATGTGGCGACAATGGAGCAACGCTTCATAGAAACAGTCACAGACATGGTTTCTCTGTCATATCTTATGAAGGAAAGCGTGAAGGGTCTCGAGAATGAAGTGACACTCCTCAAGAGGGCAACAGTTCGTGGGAATACTGGTGGCACAGAACCGACAACAAAGGTAGAGGTTCCTGACCCCAAGTGCTTCGGAGGGAAGCACAATGCCAAAGATTTGGAGAATTTTCTATGGGATATGGAACAGTTCTTCAAGGCAGCTCATATTCCAGAAGGCGAGATGGTGAACATAACCAGCATGTACTTGATCGAAGATGTGAAACTTTGGTGGAGGACAATGCGAATGTTGGCAGACCACGGATAGAAACGTGGGAAACACTGAAGAAAGAATTGAAGGATCAATTCCTCCCTATAAACACTGCCTGACAGGCAAGGGAGTCTTTAAAGAAGTTACAGCACAAGGGTTCTGTTCGTGATTATGTCAAGGAGTTCAATTCGTTGATGCTGGACATCAAAAACATGTCGGAAGAGGACAAGCTATTCAATTTCATGTCTGGGTTGCAAGGCTGGGCACAGACAAAGTTGTGGAGATAGGGTGTTCGAACTCTGCCAGCGGCCATGGCGGCAGCAGACTGTCTTGTAGACTACAAGATGGCACCATCTTCATCTTCTTCATCCAAAGATAAGGCTGACTTTAAGCAAAAGAACAAAGCCAAGTCGAAGGACAACAGAAAGGATAAGAAGAAGAAGAAGAATGTTGTGGACAAGCCTAAGGGAGGCAATGGCAACAAAAATGGGCAGAATAGCAAGAATGATAGGAAAAGCAAAGGTTGCTTCATTTGCAACGGCCCACACTACGCCAAAGACTGTCCAAAGGAGAAATTGAATGCAATAATGGCTAATGATGATGAAGGGTCTGGTTCGGATAGTCCCACTCGAGTCAATCCTCTACAACTTCTTAATGCGATTCGTGCTGAGCGGAATCCGCAGAAGGGTTTGATGTACATACAAGCCCATGTGAATGGAAAGGAGATGCGTGCCATGGTTGACACAGGGGCGACGCACAACTTCGTTGCTGATAGAGTCACAACAACTTTGGGACTGAAAATAACAAAAAGCAATAGCCGCATCAAAGTAGTCAAGAGCGATGCCAAGGTCATAAATGGGCTCGCTACGAATGTGAATTTGCAGGTTAGAAACTGGCAAGCCAAGTGCAGCCTTATGTCGGTACCTCTGGACGACTTTGATGTCATATTGGGCAATGAGTTCTTTGTTCAGGCTAAAGTGGCATTGATGCCACATCTCGGCGGGCTGCTAATTGTGGATAAGAGGCAGCCATGTTTTGTCCCATCAGTGTCTGTGGGCAAAACTTCAGAGAAGGGTAAGTAGAAGGCAGAGATGCTATCTGCCATTCAAGTAGAAACTGGCTTGAAAAAGGGAGAGGAAACCTACCTTGCGGCATTGATAGGGATCAAGCCAGACAAGACAGTGGAGGTACCTGACAAAGTTGCGGAACTGCTACAGAAATACAGGGACGTGATGCCTCCAGATTTGCCTAGGGAACTCCCTTCCAGATGTGCGACGGACCATAAGATCGATCTCATTCCTGGTGCCAAACCTCCGGCACAGGCACCTTATAGAATGGCTCCACCAGAATTGGCATAATTGAGGAAGCAATTGAGTGAACTGCTAGACTCAGGCTGTGTTCAGCCATCCAAGGCTCCATACGGTGCACCGGTGCTGTTCCAAAAGAAGGACGGGTTTATGCGGATGTGCATTGATTATAGGGCTTTGAACAAGGTGATGGTTAAGAACAAATATCCTATACCGCTAGTGGCAGATTTGTTCGGCAGATTTGTTCGACCAATTGTCTAAGGCCACCAACTTCACTAAATTGGATTTGAGGAGCAGGTACTGGCGGGTCAGGATTGCAGAAGGTGATGAGGGAAAGACTACTTGTGTAACAAGACATGGGCCTTATGAATTCCTTGTAATGCCTTTTGGGCTAACTAATGCTCCGACCACATTCTGTAATTGAATGAATGACGTTTTTAATGACTACATCGATCGGTTTTTTGTTTTTTATTTGGATGACATAGTTGTATACAGTGAGTCTTTGGAGGATCACTTACAACATTTAGCTAAAGTGCTGTCTAAGTTAAGGGAGCACAAATTGTATGTCAAGATGGAGAAATGCGAGTTTGCCCAGAAGAAGAAAATGTTTTTGGGCCACTGGATCAGCAAGGGCCAAGTCAGGATGGATGACAAGAAGGTCAAGGCCATTCTAGAATGGGAAGCTCCAATGAAGGTGAGTGAACTTCGTTCATTTTTGGGTTTGGCAAACTACTACAGGCGTTTCATTGAGGATTACAACAATAAAGTTGCACCCCTCACTGATTTGCTGAAGAAAGAGAAAAAATGGGTTTGGGATGATGGTTGTCAAGGGGCATTCGAGAAGCTTAAGCAGGCAATGGCGTCGGAACCAGTTCTGAAGTTGCCTGACTTTGAATTGCCATTCGAAGTGCACAAAGACACATCTGACCGAGCACTGGGTGGTGTGCTCGCGCAGGAGGGACATCCTGTAGCCTTTTAAAGCAGAAAACAGAAGGAGGCTGAGCAGCGTTATACAACCCACGAGAAGGAGATGACGGCAGTCATCCACTGTTTGCACATGTGGAAGCACTACTTGTTGGGTAGTCAAGCGAAGCTTGTCACAGATAATGTTGCAAACACATCTGTGACACACCAAGCAAGACTTGACATAAGCCTCGATGTCGTGCTCCATCTTTGGCGAAAAATAGCTGCGAGACAACATGGCATTGGTACGTTCAATACCTGGATGGCCTGCCCATTGTGCATTTGTTGTTTCAGTTTGTCATATGTAGAATCCCTTACTGATCCTTGTCTAATTCTGTCCAAGAAATCCATTTCAACGTGGGTCAGTGCCGCAACCATTCCCTGCACGTGCTTGCGACTGAGTGCATCTGCTACCTGATTAAGTTTCCTTGCCCTGTGTTGCCACAACATCAAATTCGTCCAAGAATTCTTGCCACTGGGCTTGCTTCTGGGATAACTTTTTCTGGGTTTTGAAGTAGGTGTTTGCAACATTGTCAGTCACAATTTTCACTTGACTGCCGAGCAAATAATGCTTCCATGTCTGCAAACAATGAATGACTGCCGTCATCTCTTTTTCATGGGTTGTGTACCGCTGTTCAGCATCCTTAAGTTTCCTGCTCTCGAATGCAACTGGGTGATTTTCCTGTACCAACACTCCTCCAAGTGCTCTGTCAGAAGCATCTGTATGGACTTCAAATGGCAACTCGAAGTCTGGCAGTCTCAGAACTGGTTCCAATGCCACTGCCTTTTTCAATTTCTCAAATGCCTCCTGACATGCAGTACCCCAATCCCACTTCCTTGTCTTTCTTCAACAAATCAGTCAAGGGTGCAACTTTCTTTGAATACACTTGAATGAATCGCCAATAGTAATTGGCTAAACCTAGAAATGATCTCAACTCACCAACCTTGGTAGGGGCTTCCCAGTCTAGGATGGCTTGGACTTTCTTTCCATCCACCCTAACTTGCCCATTGCTAACCCAATGCCCCAGAAACATAATCTCTCATTGAGCAAACTCGCACTTCTCCATTTTGACATATAACTTGTGCTCCCTCAAGCGGGACAGCACATTCCTCAAATGAACCAAGTGATCCTCAAGGGACTCACTATAAACCAAAATATCATCCAACTAAACAACCGCATAACGATCAATGTAATCATAAAATACGTCGTTCATTAAATTGCAGAAAGTAGCCGGGGCATTAGTCAACCCAAAAGGCATTACAAGGAACTCGTATGAACCATATCTAGTTACACAAGTAGTTTTACCCTCATCCCCATCTGCAATCCTAACCTGCCAATACTCGGACCTCAAATCCAACTTTGTGAAGTATGTCGCCTTCGACAACCGGTCGAACAAATCAGCAACCAAAGGAATTGGATATTTGTTCTTCACTGTCACTTTGTTTAGTGCCCGATAATCTATGCACATCCGCATTGACCCATCCTTCTTTTTCTGGAACAGCACAGGGGCCCCATAAGGAGCTTTGGAACGTTGAATGCAGCTTGCATCCATCAGTTCCTTCAACTGTTTCCGCAACTCCATCAATTCTGGCGGAGCCATTCGATAAGGAGCTTGTGCTGGAGGCTTAGAACCAGACATCAGTTCGTGACAAGGTTTTGTTGAAACTTACGCCACAGATTTGGAAGCGAATCAGCAGTAAGACAGTACATAGGGGCTTAGTCCCCAAGTACGAGGGACCTTTTGAAGTGATCAAGAAGTTTGGAAGTGTGGCTTACAGACTACGGTTACCAGACAGGTTGAAAGTACATCCTACTTTTCATGTCAGTTTCCTTAAACCATTTCATGAGGATCAAGATGCATTGAAGGTGCAGCAGGTCAGGGCACCGCCAACAATTCAGAAACAATTCGAGCGTGAAGTGGAGAAAATACTAAGACCACAGAATGCAAGGACAGAGTAAGAAAAATCGGCGGACTGACTATCTTGTTCAATGGAAAAGGTATCCAGTGGCAGAGGCAAGCTGGGAGAAGGACACAACTTTATGGCAGTTTGAAAAACAGGTGAAGGCGTACTTCGACTCAATTCCGACAAGGTCGTCAGACTCTTCTGGTGGGGGTGGTTTGTTAGCCCCTTAGTCGCTTGACATAGCCCTTGGCATGAGGGTGGCATGCCAAGGTCGAGCAGTGTGCATCTGTGTACGCAGCAGTGTGCATCTGTGTGGGCAGCAGTGTGTGCAGCAGTGTGTGCAGTAGTGTGCAGCAAGTGTGCGAGTGGGTGACATTCAGTGACTTAGTTTTCAAATGAACATAACATCAAGACAGATCCGGATAAGATCAGTAAGTGCTTATGGAACATCAGCACCTCAAGAATCCTTATCTTCCATATGATGGTTGTTCCTGCTACTTGGGTAAACGCACAGAATGCTTTTTAGGGGGAGGTAGTCTCTCTCCATGCGGGGCTACAGCTATGCGGCGCGCGCGCGGATTGGAGCAATGCATAGCACGACTATGGGCATTCGTGTGGGCAGTTGGCTAAAGAGATGGGCACTCATAAGGCCAAGGTTGGCTACGCACATAGGCATGGACGGAATGCCATGCTAAGACTAAGATGAGGGCTTGTTGCATCAATGCAACGGGCTTGACAAGGTTCGTTGGCAGTAGACAAGGCACATGGGCGTGGCCATGGCTTGTCAAGGCACACAGGTTGGGTTGGCTTGTTGGCATGGACGGTTAACATCAAACTAGCACTGATATGTGCGCAACACATGGGTGCGCGCAGCAAATGCGCAGCACATGCGCAAGGCGGTTGGGCTTGATGTCTGTTGGTTGCTGATTGGTGCGGACATGATAGCAGTTGGGCTTGATGTTTGTTGGCTGCTGATTGGTGCCAACATAACAACAGTTGGGCAGTTCAATGTCTGAGACTAAGACACAATATAGATTGACAGTTGCATGATGATTGGCTGAGAAGCATGGCAACAAAACATGGCAGTTGATGGAGTAACTGACATGCAACCTCCAGTGCTGATGTGCATAGGTTTCGTTGGTTGAAACATAAGCCTAACAGTGGGGGTTGTCCACTGTAGATACATTTTTGTAAGCCTATTTAAAGGCAACGCCTGGCTGCATTCGGTAGGCAATGTGTGTTAGACATTGAGTGCAAGCCAAGGCCGAGTTCCTTTTGTAATCTTGAGTAATAGATTGAAGGTTTGGCTGTTTCAGCCTGTAATGCTTGTGTTCTTGTGTGCTTGTGCATTTTCGTGGGTTGTTTCTATCTAAAGTAGTGGGCTGAGAAAATTATTGGCAGATTTTGGCCTTGGCATATGCTTACATAAGTTATGTAAGCATGAAGCCCATAAATAATTCTGGGATGCATATTTTGAAAATCTAACCATTGGATTAAATATTGTACTTATAGATGCCTTGCATGTCAAAAATCACGGTGATCCATTGTCAAAATTTCAAAACATAGCTATGAAAACCTGTGACCACTGAAAACTGTTTCTGAGTGACATTTCCAAGAAACCAACCGTTGGATCACTGAGATTTTTGGCAAACATGACATGCATAAGTATAGTAATTAATCCAACAGACAGTTTTTCAAAATATCTAATCCCACACTTATCTATGGGCTTCATGCTTACATAAGCATATACTGACTTGATCATTTCTATATATGTATATATGTAAACTTACACACTTACATATAGGTGCATATACAAGCACACACATATGAAAATATACATAAATGTACATACGAATAAATTTGCACGTGCAACATGCATGCTCTGCACTAGTTATTGTAGATTCAATGAGTGGTTAAACACACCAATTGGTGGTTGGTTCGGTTGGCAAGAGTCTCAGATTTCCTCACTCAATGCTTGGGTTCGGATATGTTACTCCCCGTAATTCCCCACATTCAATGGGAAGAAGGGAAATGCTTGGGAACATGCTATTAGATTCTTAGACTTTTTTGGCACTCACTGCTCAAATGAGTTGCTGCGCTTGGGGAGTTGTCTAAGTCTCTCACTGAGGGGGTATACACATGGTATTCCAAGTTGGCTCCAAAATTAATGCCTATGTGGGAGGCCATGGTCGAGGTGTTCAATAAAAGGTTTTTCTTGGTTGATGAGCGAGTGGCCATCATTACTCTCAATCAAGTGAGACAAAGGCACGACGAAGAGCTGGTGGATTATGTGGTTTAATATTGTGATCCTATCTCAGAAGCTATGTTGGTAAACTTGTGTATCACATGAATCCTTCCGGCGTATTGAATCTACCTTGAAACATTGGGTTGACCTTTTTTGTAGGCTTTATAAGGTAGCCCGTCAAAAATCAAGAATGGGGAATTGGAAGTCACAAATTCACAAGGTGATGTGAATATTGTATCATTTCCCATTTATAACTGTTACGTTACAGAATATACCTACTGCTGTATAGCTGTATAATTAGCTTAAATTTAGGTTTCCTAATTGTAGAGTTTCCTTAGATAGTTTCTTTGGTTTGTATAAATATGTGTATCCTATTTCATTGTAATTAACTTGAATACAATTCTTTTTATCTCAAGTAACATGGTATCAGAGCATTAGGATTTCAAAATTAGGGTTTTTGTTTTTGGGTCTCTTGCATAAACAAGGGTTTTGTGTTTTTTAGGGTTCCAATCTTTGGTAACCCTATTTGGAGTGATCTCTTGTCCTCACCGCCTACCTAGGAGTGTCCACCAGCCGCCGACCGGCGCTCGACCGGAGTCCGGTGACCAGAAGCCCCTCGCGTGAACCCCACGCGCCGTTATCTCTTTTTTGGCTTTGAGGGTTCTATTTTTTGGAAACCCTATTTGGAGGAGTTTTCTGTCCTCACCGCCTGCCCAGGAGTGTCCACCAGCCGCCGATCTGCGCTCGACCGGATTCCGGTGACCAGAAGCCCCGCGCGTGAGCCCCACGCGCCGCCGCATGTGTCTGCGCGTGAACCACACGCGCCACCCTGTTTGGCCAGTTTCTTCTTCCAGTTGTTCCTCTCTTTTTCTTCAATGGTTCTGTTCTGATTTGTATTCGTCAAGAGTGGTGCGTGTTGCCTTGTTGATGATTCTTGGTTTTGTCTTTGTGGTTGTTGTCTTGCCTTTGTGTTTGCTGCCTTATATCTCTTTTTAGGAGTTATGGCTGAGAAAAAATCTGTTGTTGTGTCGGATATGGTGCCCGTGATGTCTAAAATCACGGACCATAAGCTAAATGGCTCGAATTATTTGGATTGGAGTAAGACCGTTCGACTTTATCTTCGGAGTATTGACCAAGATAATCATTTGACTGATGATCCTCCCAATGATGATTCGAAGCAGACATGGCTCCGAGAAGATGCTCGCTTATTCCTGCAAATTCGAAACTCTATTGATAGTATGGTGATTGGCTTGATTAATCACTGTGAATTTGTTAAAGAACTGATGGAGTATTTGGATTTCTTGTATTCTGGTAAAGGGAATGTTTCTCGTATATATGAGGTGTGCAAAGCATTTTATCGTGCAGAAAAACAAGATCAGTCCCTTACGACTTATTTTATGGCATTTAAGAAAACTTATGAGGAGCTTAATATGTTGTTGCCTTTTAGCACTGATATAAAGGTTCAGCAACACCAACGAGAGCAAATGGCTATCATGAGTTTTCTTGCTGGTCTTTCTTCTGACTTTGAGACTGCTAAGTCACAGGTTCTTTCTAATTCTAAGATCTCCTCTTTACATGAAGTTTTTAGTCGAGTACTCCGCACAGAAGGTACTCCACCGGTTCAACTCAGTGGTGCTTTAGTGAGTCGAAATAATAATTATGAGCCTGGACGACCAACCAATCAGCGTGGAAACAAAAGAGGAAGTTCACAAGGGTTTGACACTCGGCCACAGAACTCTAGAGGAATTGTCTGTAATTATTGTCACAAGCCTGGCCATATGAAGCATGAATGTAGAAAGCTTCAGTATAAGAATCAGAGAGCTCATTCGGCCCACGTCGCATCTTCTAATGATAATTCAGAAAAATCAGTTCTTATCTATGCAGATGAATTTGCCAAGTTCTCACAGTATCAAGAATCACTAAAGTCTTCATCTCCTTCTATCACTGCAATTGCTGATTCAGGTAAATCAAATGCGTGTCTTCTTTCCTCATCCTCCAAATGGGTCATTGATTCTGGTGCCACAGATCACATGACAGGTAATTCTAATCTTTTTTCTATGTTTAAGTCGCACCCTTCCACTTCTACTGTTACTTTAGCTGATGGGTCACCATCTTGTGTTCGTGGGTCTGGCACGATTACTCCTAACCCTCTGCTTCCTCTGTCATCTGTCTTACATTTACCTAATTTATCTTTTAATTTGATATCTGTAAGCCAGCTTACTCGCAATCTTAACTGTTGCATCTCATTCTTTCCTGATCATTGCTTATTTCAGGATCTTATGACGAAGAAGATTATTGGTAAAGGACATGAGTCTGGAGGCCTCTACATTCTTGACACACCAATACCTCAATCTGTTGCTTGTTCTGGTGTTGCATCTCCCTTCGAGGCTCATTGTCGGCTGGGTCATCCATCTCTTCCTTTGCTCAAGAAGCTTTGTCCACAGTTTCGTCAGATGTCTTCTTTAAATTGTGAGTCGTGTCAGTTTGCCAAACACCATCGTCTTAGTTCGAGTCCAAGAGTCAATAAACGTGCTAGTGTTCCTTTTGAATTAGTTCATTCTGATGTTTGGGGTCCTTGTCCTATTGTGTCTAAACTTGGTTTTAAGTACTTTGTTACTTTTGTGGATGATTATTCTCGTGTAACTTGGTTATATTTAATGAAAAATCGTTCTGAGTTGTTTTCAATTTTTTGTGCATTTTGTGCTGAAATTAAAACTCAATTTAATGTTTCGATTCGTACTTTGCGAAGTGATAATGCCAAAGAATATACGAAAACTTTGTTTCAAACTTATATGGCTCAGAATGGCATGCTTCATGAGACTTCTTGTGTTGATACTCCATCTCAAAAGGGAGTAGCAGAACGAAAGAACAGACACCTTCTTGAAACTGCACGTGCCTTATTATTTCAAATGAATGTTCCTAAACCTTTTTGGGCCGATGCAGTTTCTACAGCATGTTTTTTAATCAATCGCATGCCCTCATCTGTTCTTCATGGTGCGATTCCTTACAAAATCCTTTTTCCCAACAAGTCTTTATTTCCTGTTGATCCTTGGATATTTGGTAGCACTTGTTTTGTTCGAGATGTTCGTCCGCATGTAACCAAATTAGATCCCAAGTCTTTGAAGTGTATCTTCCTTGGTTATTCTCGTCTTCAGAAAGGTTATAGATGTTATTGTCCTAGTCTTAACAAATATCTTGTCTCAATTGATGTTACCTTCATGGAAGACACACCCTATTTTTCGTCTTCTCCTCCTCCCGCACATCAGGGGGAGGATGATGATTTGTTAGTCTATTCCATCACATCCTCCGGACCAGTATCGGAACCCGCTCCTATCAAGCCCCCTATTCTTCAAGTTTACTCCAGGCGTAAACCTCTTGATTCATGTCCTGCCCCTGCTCCTTCGTCATCAGATCCAGTCTCGAGCGATGATGTCCCAAGCGATGATCTTCCTATTGCGTTACGCAAAGGTAAACGCCAGTGCACTTATCCTATTTCCTCTTTTGTTTCTTATAACTGCTTGTCGTCTTCCTCTTGTTCATTTCTTGCATCCCTTGATTCTATTACTGTTCCTAAAACCGTTCATGAAGCAATATCTCATCCTGGTTGGCATCATGCAATGATAGAAGAAATGAATGCTTTAGATGACAATGGTACTTGGAACTTGGTTGATTTACCTTCCGGGAAACGGGCTATAGGATGCAAGTGGGTGTTTACAGTTAAGGTCAATCCAGATGGGTCAGTTGCTCGATTGAAAGCCCGTCTTGTCGCTAAGGGATATGCTCAAACCTATGGAGTGCACTATTCTGATACTTTTTCTCCTGTTGCTAAATTGACATCTGTTCGGTTGTTTATATCTATGGCAGCTACTCACCATTGGCCTTTGCATCAATTCGATATCAAGAATGCTTTTCTTCATGGTGATCTTCAGGAGGAGGTGTATATGGAGCAACCTCATAGTTTTGTTGCTCAGGGGGAGTCTGGGCGAGTTTGTCATCTTCGAAAGTCTCTGTATGGTTTGAAACAGAGTCCTCGTGCTTGGTTTGGAAAATTTAGTCAGGCTATTGAAAAGTTTGGGATGATAAAATCTAAGTCTGACCATTCTGTGTTTTACAGACAATCAGAAGCCGGTATCATTCTTTTAGTTGTGTATGTGGATGACATTGTTATTACTGGAAGTGATACTACGGGGATCTCATCCCTTAAGTTTTGCCTTCATACTCAGTTTCACACGAAGGACTTGGGGATGCTAAAGTATTTTTTGGGTGTTGAAGTCACAAGGAGTAAATGGGGTATCTTTCTCTCTCAGAGAAAATATGTCCTTGACTTATTAACCGAGACAGGAAAATTGGGAGCAAAGCCTTGTAGTGCTCCAATGACTCCGAACATGCACCTCACAGGAGATGGGGAACTATTTGAAGATCCTGAGAAATATCGAAGGTTGGTTGGAAAGCTGAATTACCTTACCGTAACTCGTCCAGATATTGCACATTCTGTCAGTATTGTTAGTCAGTTCATGTCATCTCCAACAGTTCATCATTGGGCAGCATTAGAACAGATTTTGTGTTACTTGAAAGGAGCACCCGGACGTGGTATCCTATATACAAATCATGGACACACTCACATTGAATGTTTCTCAGATGCAGATTGGGCAGGTTCCAAAGTGGATAGAAGATCCACATCAGGCTATTGTGTTTTTGTTGGAGGAAATCTGGTCTCATGGAAAAGTAAGAAGCAGAATGTTGTGTCACGATCAAGTGCTGAATCAGAATATAGGGCTATGGCACAGTCTGTGAGTGAGATAATGTGGATATATCAACTCTTGAATGAAGTGGGTCTTAAAACTTCATTACCAGCAAAATTGTGGTGTGATAATGAAGCTGCCCTTCATATTGCATCTAATCCTGTGTTTCATGAGCGAACGAAGCACATTGAAATTGATTGTCATTTTGTCCGTGAGAAAATTCAGCAAGGTTTGATTTCTACAGGATATGTGAAGACTGGAGAACAATTAGGTGATATCTTCACAAAAGCTCTAAATGGGGTTCGGGTTGATTATCTTTGTAACAAGTTGGGCATGATCAATATCTATGCTCCAACTTGAGGGGGAGTGTTACGTTACAGAATATACCTACTGCTGTATAGTTGTCTAATTAGCTTAAATTTAGGTTTCCTAATTGTAGAGTTTCCTTAGATAGTTTCTTTGGTTTGTATAAATATGTGTATCCTATTTCATTGTAATTAACTTGATTACAATTCTTTTTATCTCAAGTAACAATAACGTAGCCAAGGCAGGTGTTTATAGCTTCTCACTATGACAATATAGTTTTGAAAATTGAGGTTGATCATGATTCCATGCATGAATATGATAATGTGGTTACTACATTGTTAGAGTAACTTAAAATCAAAAGTTTCTTCGATGAACTCGGGCTAGGAGAATCTTCGAGATTTAAAACCATACGAGCAATTGCTAGTGTAACGCCCCAACCTGACATCCATACCGACCCTTCTGGATAGGTCTACACGTGTCAAGTTGGAGGTACAACCTGTTCTGCTCATCCATATTTCCTCACGAGAGCCAAGCAATACATATAACGATGTGATATGTCATGCACAAACATTATGTCCCAAATGTCTTATATAAAACAATAAATCAAATCATAATATTAATGCCAACATCCCTAGCAAGTAGGCAGTGCAACAATAATGTCAAATCATAAAAGACGATACATATATACATAATACATATCTACAAATCATATGTAACAAATGTAGAACTACCGAGTGCTGGTCAACAGACCCCATCTAGGAGGCTGAGCCAAGTCACCAATGCAAACTTCCAAGTCTATCTGCAATTTGCTGCATGAAAAGCATGAATGAGCCTCGAATCACTCAGCAGGAATTTTATAACCTTTACCAATTAACAATAATACAATGATACATAGAATACAGAAATGACAGAGTTTTTCCATAGCAGTTATAAAAAAGTATAAAGGATAGTTCAAAACTTGTGTGGACTTTCTGTGAAAACAATATCCAATGCTATACCATATCGTATCTGACACAACTGTCTCATCAACCATTTCCATATCAATTAATCATCACTGGCTCGCGGACGTATTACAGGGTTGCTGCATTCAAGCTTACAAGCCCTTAGCTCAGCCACGCTAAAATATAACCATTACGGGATTCTTCCTCTGAGGGTAAATCGGCCGGTTAGCTTGCGCGATCAGCTGCCAAGCCATTTACGAGGCTATTCATTTGGGTCCGCTCTACAGCTCCACTAAGGACCATGGCCCTTATAAACCTACCATGATACAAACAGAGCCAAATATACCAACGTATTCCATTCATATTACATCATGGTGCCAAACGGGCATAAAATATAATAATGTGTGGCATACATTTATAAATGATTACAAAACCATAGTTCCATTTCTTCATTTGTCAATAAAAGCATGAAGGTGAGTAAATGTCAGTATGCCATCACAGTTTATAGAAAACAATTCACAAAGCACTTTATATTTCATATTCAAAACAACTCCTAGGTCACAAAGTGTGCAAAAATAGTTTCGTTTCAAATCAAGTACTTCAAACCGAAATCAGGGGATCAACTAGTCAAAATATTCCTCTCATCAATCCATTCAGAGAATTAGGCATATGATTATAAAACCAGTCATCTCAAGCATTTTCATACAAATATAATCATTATATGCCTTTTTGGTGTTTCCATAAAACAGTTAATAAAGAGTTCGTTTCTCCCAGTTTGTGAACTGGTCATGTCCAGTGTCAAAAGGTTTGTCAGGATACATAAACATGTTCTTAAAACCTTTCAACATAGTGCCTTGGTTTTTATTTCATAAACATGCCACACAGTTTACAGTTCACAGAACAGTATATTCCATGTATCCATTTCTCAATATATATTAAGCAGTAAAGTTTAAAGGAATGTATAAGTCATATCTGTTGTCCCAAATATATAACCCTAGGGGGGGGTGAATAAGGTTTATGGCAAACTATAGCAAATATTACCAAATAAGATTTAGGTTCAATTAATTTCAACACAAGTAACTATATATGAGCAATTAAATGAAATGAGAGAGGGAAAGAGAAATCAAATACAGTGATTTAACGAGGTTCGGACTCCGCCTACTCCTTGCGTTAAGCACTCAGCCCCAAGGATTCCCACAATCCACTAAGTATTAACTCATTCAAGGTGGATAAACCTTTATACAGTCTTCTTTATTATAGGTGGCAGACTCTTGCCTATGTTCACAAAGAACTTCAAGAGCTCACAAAGAACACACCCAAGTGCTCACAAGGAACACTCAATACAATCTCACAAGAGTTGGTTTTGTACAATAAATGCTTCAACAAGCTGATTTACACAAGAATAAAGCACAACTAATAGCCTCTCAGATGATTAACAAGTATAGCTCAAGTATTGTAAGAGAAAGCTTTGAATGAAGGATGCTTGCAATGAATGATATTAACTAGAGTTGGATTAATGGCAATAAATGAGAAGCAAACTTCTTTATATATCCATTCAGGTCTGAAATGGCCGTTTGAAATAAGCTTGAACCTCATTGGAGGAGAGGGGAAGAGCAGGCTTCATTTAATGCTTCAAATGCCCAAAAAGGAAAGAGTCATTTTGTAATTGCAGAGTCTTTAGTCGACTAGACAAGAAGGATTAGTCGACTAGCCACTTAAAATTTTAAAGCATTTGAGTTCCCGAGCTCGGTTAGTCGACTAGCTAAGTCAGAATCAGTTTAGAAATTTTTCCGGGTACGGTTAGTCGACTAGACTAGGGGATTAGTCGACTAGCTCTTCTGTATTTCACAAACTTGGCTACTGGAGTGCTTTTAGTCGACTAGACAATGAGATTAGTCGACTAGAGGACTCCTTAGTCGACTACTCTATATGTTTAGTCGACTAGACTCAGAATTTCCAATGCTCTAGCTACTGGACCATGATTAGTCGACTAGACTAAGGGTATTAGTCGACTAGGCATGCTTTCAAGCTAAAAACTTGATTTTCTTAAGTTTAAATCAACTCATAACATTTAAAGTAGTTAACTAAACATCCAAGAGCATTTTAGACTAAGTTCCAAGGCATTTTACAAGTTTTCTAAGTCAATGTATGCTAATGCAATATGAGAAAACTTTTTGTCTTGAGCTATGCAAGATTAACCAATTGAGTTGCCTTACATAAGATTCCTTAACATCTTGACTTCAAAGACCTTCAAGGAATGACTTCAAGATGTTTTCCATAAGCTTCATGATCCAATGACTTTGAATATTTGCACAATTGAGAAGCTTGGATACGTTTATGAGCTCCAACAAGATATGACTTTGATTCTATGGAGACAAAAACACTTAACCATTTGTTAGTAACTAAATTAATGTTTGTTGATCATCAAAATATGGTCAATGCAATTGACCTTAGGGCTAACAATATCATTTGTAAAGTATTCGAAAACATCGCATCATTATCAATAGTACAAGGTTATGTATTCCTACTTCAATGCAACAGTGTTTTCCAACCTTTTGTGGCTACATGAGCCTCCCAAATACAATGCTCAATGCACCCAATGCAAGTGGTCCTCCATGGGACCTTCTAAATCTGGAAAGGAAATCAAAAGAAAGCACAAAAGAATCTACAATCTCGAAGCAAAACAACATGCTCCTCACAACCGTTCGCTCGCGACCCTAAGGACTCAAAACCCCAAAACGCCAAACTAAAGGCCTTAAAACTTCCAAGACATATTCCCAAGTATGTCTAGATTCTGCACGTCGAATTTCGTGGCCAAATGCCAAATGGTTTAAAAGATATACGTCGAAGAAGATGAAGGGTATGAGATAAGGGCAAATCTGGTATTTCCAAAATATTTTTCTCTCCTCAAGGAATCTGGCCCCAAAACCACAATATTCATAAACTAGACTTCGTAAGCTTTCCAAGCATATAAAGATTTCCCAAAATGGACTCTGGCCAGAAAATGGAAGAAGGGGACTTCTATAGATACAAGAGTTCTATCGATAGAACTTCTATCGATAGGAGTTCTATAGATAGAGGTTTTATCGGTAGAAACAACCTTCCCAGGCCAGAAACAAACCCCTATCGATAGAGATTCATCCTCTATCGATAGAGATCATTCCAGGTACGCAAATTTGACCGAAAACAGTGTAGAAAGCCATACAATCTCACCAAATACCAATTAAACTTCAAATTACCAACATTAAACCTTAGATCTACCATAAACCAACCTTAAACACACCAACTCCATAAAAATATCAAAGATCTAACGGTCCAATATTGAGATATATAAAGTTTTAGGTATAAAACCCAAATAAACCCATTATATCACAACCTAACCAAAACTATAACAAAACCACCCATAAAACTCATAGTTCAATAAACGGTGTATAAAATGGTGTGGGTTTAGTTCAGTTATAATCATAGTTCAAAACCATCCTTTTCAACCTTTTGAAGACAGGCTCGCGGACGTATATCAGGACGTTATTCTAAGCTAACAAGCCTCCGACACAGCGACAGCCAAAACCGACCTCTACGAGGTCTAACCTCTCAAGGATACCGATCAGTTACCTTACACGCGGTTAACTGTCAAGTCATTACGGGGCTATAAGCTTCGGGTCCGTACTAAGGCTCCACTCAAGACCATGGGCCCTTAAATAATCTCCCTGTATATCAACCGAGCCTAAATCGTGCATAACAGCATGAATATATAAACCATTGCCACGCGGGCATAAAATAGAGTAATGAATGGCATATACATATCAAATCATCATTTTAAATAAGCATTTCCATCATTTAAGACAATAACGAAGTAAGTAAACCATACGCCATCATTCATAATCACAAACTGATATAAACATCACCACACCAACATTCATAAACAGTTATGTTCCCAGCATCATAGTCATTTCATAAAACAGTTCATATTTGTAAACAGTCTAACATATCGTGCAGTATAAATCACATATTATCATGGTTAGAGAGGTTTAGTATCCTACCTTGACCAGGGCAAAATCCGATCCTAGCAGTGTTCCTTGTGCAATGCATTGCTAGCCTGTGAAGGGATAGTCATTAAGACTATCTTGATCTGAAAGAAAACGACAAAGGAATGTACTTCAAACCCTTGTCCTAACTAATTCATGCATACCCAACTAACCCCACCCTCCAAGGGTGTCAAATCAAGTAAACAAGACTCAAATAGGCCTTAAAATTAATAAGAAACAATAAAGGAATAACAATAAAAGAAAGGGAAAAAGGGAAATCAGAACCCTTTCTCTATCGATAGACAATCTATCGATAGAAGAACATAGAGGTTCTTCTATCGATAGACAATCTATCGATAAAGGTTCCCCTATCGATAGCAGCCCACATCTATCGAGAGCAAAACACTTCTGCCGAAAAAATATAAGCTGACTCGACTTCTCTATCGATAGAGACTCTACTTCTATCGATAAAGAAGTGCTCACTGCGAAAATTCGAGCAGCAGAAATCACAAAACTTCCCAAAAGCCAAAACGACTCAATTCAGCCATAAATCACAGCATGCATTCATAAATCTACCCTCAAGGAACCTTAAAAACACAAGATCAGGTTTAAAAACAAAGATCTAACGGTTCGATCACAAGATCCACAAAGTTTTAGGCATAAAACTCACATAAATCCAAAATGATGTACATTTGGCAAAACTTTGGCAAAAACCTTAATCAAAACCATGGATCCAAGTTTAAACCTTCTTCAAAACATGATGAACACAAGACTTACCCCAAAACCAATCCCCATACTTCACCAAATCCAAAAATACCAACAAAAAAAGAAGAGAAAATGAAACTATTAAGCAAGAACTCACTTGGTTGCAAGGGGTTTAAAACAAAAAAGGATATGCTTGGCATTTCAAAATTGTTTTAAAACATTTTAATTTCCATTACAATATAAACTTTATTTAAAACACATAAATAAGGGTTTTAAAAATTTGGGTCATCACATAGAGTGCCAAAGATAAAAAAGAGAAAACTGGTAACAAAGAAGACAAACCAGAAGAATGACTAGCCACTGGATTGTGCAAGCTCTCCGCCACATATAGATCACCAACTTTACGTCTTATCCTAATTTGCTTCTTGGGCACTTGATCCTATGCAACATAATGCGAAGAGGAGAAAAACAACATCAAAACCAGAATCAGACAGTTGTCTAATAGATATCAAATTAATAGATTAGTAAGGAACATAAAAAACATTGGGAAGAAAAAAATGAACTAGAAAAGGTAAGTACTGAACCAATGGAACGAACACCAATGGGTGTTGAGGCAATTGTGATAGGTGAGGATAAACATACACAATTACTAAGAAGATATAAATGTGGAGTCATATGATGGGTGGAACCATAATTAAATATCTAAGCAGTGGAGGAAATAATGGAGGAAGTAGATCTACCCAAACCCGAGTGAAATTATCCATGTGATAAGGCTTATACGAGCCTTCGTGAGGGGGAGTGTAGAAGAATAGATACCACTCTATCCCACATCGCCTAATAGAAGGCTTGCCATAGCTTCATATACTTGTTCGAACCCTCCATCTAATAGCTTAGGCTTAGGTTAGATACTTAACATGGTATCAAAGCATTGGTCTCCACATGACAGGTCCATACGAGCCTGCACATGAGGGGGAGTGTAGAGGAATAAAAATCCATTTTATCCCACATTGCCTTTATAAGAGGCTTGTTATAGCTTAATATACCTGTTTCAGGATTTTAAATATCGGCCGTTACATATCGGATCGACCAATACGTAACTGTTTCTTAAGGGTGTTGTATGCGTTGTCTGGAGGTGTAAAGCTATTCATGTCGTAACGGTATGGTATTGGTGCGTATCGACTATATACATTCAATTCTTTGCATTGCAAAGATTGATGACCAAGAAGTTATGTCTTTTTTCAAAGAAAAAATAATATGGAATGATTGAAAAAGTGAGAATGTGAGATATTATGTTTGCAATCATAAATCAATTGGAGTAAAGGAGAAGAAAAGGAGAGAAGAAGTGAACAACAAAGGAGAGAAGAAGGACAGTGTTGAGGGTGCGAGAGCTAACCTTGCCAGCAATAATGCAGCTGTCGAGCAAACCATTGGGGATCGGAGCCTCGACGCTATACCCATTGCCGTCCTCAGTTGCCTCGTGCTGAATTTGTGGTCTCTAGGTCCCTTTTATTACTGTGATTATATATATGTATAGATATATATGTACAGATAGTGGGTAATGGGTCTACACTTTGTACACATGGTTGGTCTCTAGTATTAGCAACTCAAGTTTTATTTGTTTGATTTTTTTATTTTTTTTCTCATATTGAAGGTATTTTTGAAAGGTCAACCACCGTACCTAATATATAAACATTATAGCTAATAAAATAATTTTTTCTTTACACTCATCTATAAATGTAATTATTTTATTTTTTCTTTATATATATTTTTTAAAATTAATTTTAATTTGTTAATAAATTTCAAAAAAATATTAAAACATTAATGGGAAAATGTCATTTTAGTACCTTCACCTTTGGGGTGAATATCAATGTGGTTCCTAAACTTTACTTTTGCTCAATTTAGTCCAAATTTTTTAAAAGTTGTACCAAAGTGGGACATTAACTGACTGGCAGCCCAATCAATAGCGGTCAATTTCACCCCAAAGTTGAAGGTACTAAAATGTCATTCTCCAACATTAAAATATGTTCAAATTATTTAAATTTTTTTAAAAAGTTATAAATTAATAAATTAAATGTTTAAATTTTAAAAAATTATAATAAAAATATAAAATATTATTAAAAATTATTTATTAACACTTCAAATAAATTTTAAAATTATTTATATGCTGTAAAAAAAAGACTTACATATATGATATAAATACCTCTATCCAATGTTAAAAATGAAAATTAGGTTGAATTAAATTCACTAAAACTCTTTAAAAATATTAATATACACAAATATAGGGCGAAGACACGTGTATTACTGCTTTTGGGGGCTGGTGTGCAAAAAAAAAAGAAAAAAAAAATCACTGCCTCGGTGCTCGTTACTTGTTACGTATCACCCGATACGCACGATATCAGTTACACCTTTACCGTTACTGTTACCGTTACGGGTCGTTTACTTGATACTTAAAACTATGACTTGTTTGGGCCCTTCGCTTGAATAGCTTAGGCTTTTAGGTTGAAAACTTAACATATATATATATATATATATATATATATATATATATATATATATATATATATATATATATATATATATACATATGTACACACACACATGCACTTGTATCCCTGTAGACATACTTGATTTTTGTATCCTTTTAAGCCGAGTCCTCGTATCCTCAAATTGTGAACTTTATGAATCTGACTCCTAGATGCACACCCCCAATTGATACCCGTACTTGTGTCCATGTTACATAGTTTAGATGGAATAATCAACCTATGAATCCATTACATCTTTGATGAGTTGGTTACACACACAATTCTCATTTATTTTGATGCTAAGTAAACTTGTTTTAAATGTTTCTCCAAGTATTTTTTAATTAAAAAAAATTTAAAAACATATCTATATATTAAAAAAATATATATAAATAAGAAATTTGGTTATATAGATGATTCATATATTGATATTGTATACTGTATTGAAATGTATGCCCCTCTTTTGCGGCATTCGTGTTCATCTTCACAGTTGGTCACACACTATTTATTATTGTCATTCTGTGTTATTATCTCTTTCTTCACATTTATCTTTTATCTTCAAATCTTCATCAATCATAGCTAAGTATCAATCACATTGCACAGGGATGGAATTCTTTGGACACTGTAATTGCAGCTGAGGGTCTGGCTCTGACCCTACTATTAGTTGGGAGCTTAAAGGAAGCAGAAGAGCTTCTACAAAGGTGAACAGTTAATAAATTAATGAACAAAAGATGTAATTTTCCATGGTTCTAAGTGAATTAAAATCCTAATTTCTTTTTCATTGTAGGTGTCTTGATGCCCGAAAGACCTTACTTCCTGAAGACCATATTCAGGTTTGTTCTTACACATACACCTTGCAAAAATGTCTCCAACGTTGGTGATTCTTCAGTGTGGTTCTTTCTCTTGATATCTATTTTTGTTGTTGGTTCCTCTCAATATGGTGGTCTCTAACTCTGTGTAGTGGTGGTCAGCATTGTTTGTGACTCTAATGCTTAACTCATGTTAAGTGGCATATTTTAACTAAAATTCAAAACTGAGGACATTCCCCTTACTGCATTCTTGAGTTATATTTTGTGTGGATGATAATGAGGAGGTAGATATTGTCAATGGTCAACATCTTTTGTTACTTCAATGTGTGGTTCATGTGAAGTTTTATAGCTCAACTAAATATAGGAAACTGAAGTGCTCTTAATGTATACTTGAGTCATATGTTATGTGAAAGATAATGAGTAGATAGATCATCTCTTAAATTTGTAAAAACATGTGGCACTCCATCTGGGGCCTTGGATTTGTATGAAGGTTTCACATGGTTATCTTTATAAGTTCTTAATCCCGCTATATTGTCTTCATGGACTTTGGTAAGTTATGTACATGTTAGTAAAATAAGATAATTAAAGAGGGTCAGACATACAAGTTGGTAGTCTTGCGTAACTTCGTTTGAATGGGATGGAAAATATCAGCATACCTGTAATGGCATGATGCAAATATTATATAGTCACATATGCATGTAGCCATGTACACGTATATACAATGATATGTACCTTTATGCATACTCGTGTCTCACATGCATATGCATAATTTCGTATTTACTGGAATTTTAATTGGGTTCGCAAACCCACTATGGAGACTTACACATACATACATGCATTGTGCATACATACTTGAATGCCTACCAACATATGATGTAGAATTTACTGAAGCTTCTGTTGTTTTTTAGTGTTTGCTGAATCGCTGTCTCTTAGTTCATGTAACAGTCATCTAACTTTACTATGTCTCTTGTTAGTTGTTATAGTTAGTTATAAGTTGTTAGGGGTTGTAAGATTGTTAGAATCTCTATACTTACCTGTCTAGAGGTTAGAAAGGTCAGCTTCTTGAATCATTTGTATAATTTTCAGATCTATTAGATATAGAATAGAGCTTTAAGCTCTAGTACTTGCTGTTTTTACAGCACTTCTTTGTAATTTCAGCATTGCTCTTCAGCACTTCTTTGTAATTTCAGCATTGCTCTTCAGATTTTATGCAGATTCTTATGATTTCTTTGTGATTCTGATTTTGATCTAGATCAACATATATGCATATGGACATACTCACATGCGTACATATAAGATCATTGTTTTTATGAGTTTTGAGGAGTTTCAAGCCATTTCAAGGAGTTTTAGTTGAAACTGCAAAAATTGGAAATACACTCAAGAGAAATGAAAACATTCTGGCTATTTCAGTGGTTCCAATGGATATATTTTAGTTGTTTTCTTCTTGGTTGTTTTTGTACGTTGCTGTCTAATGATTTTATGGTACTCTGATTTTTTTCTCTTATGTTTTCTCATTGTGCATATGGTGGCAAATTTTGTGCATATTGTTTGATTCAAGATTGACTGCGGCAACTTGTTTATGTAGGGCTGCACTGGTTTTGAAATGATGACAAAACATTGAACATTCAAACATTATCCTGCAATATTATCTGCTTTTTCAGTTTGATATTTTGATACTTCTACCAATTATGACCATCTTATGGTTAAAATGTCTGAATATTCATATCAAATTGAAAATGTTGGTAAATTGTTTCAATTATGAGTTTTGGCCTGAACCAAAATCAGTTGGTGTTGTCTTCAAACCTTGACTTTATCTTTTTGTACATGCTGTTATGTGGATACACGGCCTGTCCTTTTTCTTGTTCTTATGATTGACAACAGAAATAAAATAGCATACATTTCTAATGAGGTTTACTTTGTAACTCGAAGGGCAGATTGGTGCCAACATGCTTCACTTAGCTTGTGTGGCAATGCTCAAATCCAACCAACTAAGGAAGATGGATATTTCTAAGGCAATTGCTGAGCTCGATAAAGCAAAAAATCTTTTAAGCAATTCGATAAGGTTTGTGTTATTTGCCATAGTTTAATTGTCTCCCAATACAAATTTTGTACTGTTGAAATCAAAATCCAAAAGTAAATGTGACATTCAATTTCCTTCCACTTCAATTTTTAATTTGATTACTTCATTATATTTCTTTCAACTTTTCTCTTTTGTTCTTCTTTCCCTTGCCCGCTTTTTTTTTTTTTTGAGATCTTTTCTGAATAAGGAAGTTTTTAGATAATAAGTAATGGAGAATATTATTGAAGGTATTAAAGGGGAGCAATTTCCTTAATGTGCATAAGAAATGACACCAAAATAGAGAGGCCTTCCGGTCTTGACAATGAACGAACACTCTGTTTAAAAAAGCAGTCCAGAAGATGGCACAAATCTGCTGGCTCAAATATTCGATGAAATTAATGTCAAGCAACATCCAGTTGCACCAAGGATTGAAAAGAAACTGATCTGATATTCAGGATATAGGGCTGGATCACAGAAACATCAGGAACAGAAAGCTACTATTTCAGATATGGAAATTATTACAAAATGACATAAGACTGATTCTCTAACAACTAGACAGGTATTTATACTTTTTTTTTGGATAATTAATCAGGTATTTATACTTTATAGGCTTCTATGAGATTCTAATTAACTAATATAAGAGATAATAGTACTTAATAGCAAATGATAATCAATACTGCTATACGACTTCAATACTATTCCATTCTCTAGCATCATTCCCTATTTCATAACAGAAACTTACCCTCAAGTTTTAGCTGAAAAATAAGGCACCAAATTCTTCACATTAAAGACATTAGAGATATTCAAGTGGGATGGCAGCTTTACTTGGTATGCATTGTCATTAACCTTGCACAAACATCTTAGTAGTCAACAACATTTGAACAAAAGGCTCTTAAACATTATGCATTGGAGTTATTATTTGTCATGTACAGAGTTTGTTTTTCATACCTACCATGAGGCTCTTAAACATCTTAATGGTCGACAACATTTGAACAAGAGGCCTACAAAGTGGGTGAGCTATCTTCTATAATTTACCTTATCTTTGAAGCACAAGTCCAGAGTTCTTAATAAAGTGGCCGATGGGTTACTCAAAGGGAAGGGCGGAAATGAAGACTAAGGTTTGAGGAGTTCAAGGGGCAATATGAAGACGATCCATAATTTGGCATCATTTGCTGATATTTACAAAGAGGACAATATGCTGCCAATTCTGATTTTTGCTTGAAATATGGGTTTCTCTTTAAGGAATTGAGCTGTGTGTCCGAAGGCTCTTTAAGGGAGTTGGTACTTGTTGAACAATATATTTTGGGTCATTTTGCTAAGGAAGACACCCTAGATTTACTCCAAAATGATTACTTTTGGCCGGGGAAGACCAAAGATGTTGAGGTACAGCCACTAATGCATGTTTGTACTTGTAATGGCCCGCACTTTTTGAAGTAACAATCTTGTCCGCTTTGCCTGCACTCGCAATGTACATTCCCATACGCGCATATTACATGATAAACACATGACTTTGCTTTCTTTAGTTGCCCCTTAAAATATGTTGTTACAAGGAGATGTACGACATCTGCTTAAGTACATGATCTTTGGACTATTAGCTTTTGATGTGGGATTTAGTAATACCCTTCTTAACCTCACCATCGCCCTCACCCTCATCCACTCTTGGGGACTATCCGCACTGTTGGTATTGTTGGTCCTATTGCAGTACTTGCCTCTTCCCGTGTCTAATAGACCTTGGGAATGCATAAGCATCGACTTTGTACTTGGTCTTCCACTGAAGCATGGCTGTATTATGATGGTGGTTGATCGTTCATTCTTTTCCGTATAGAAAGGTATTGGATGTTACTAATGTAGCCAATCAATTTTTCAATGAAGTTTATAAAGTCCATGGGGTAACTCTTTCCATTGTTTTGGATAAAAAGGCCATGTTTCTTGCTCACTTTCGGTGCACTTTATGGCAAAAGATTTGAATGGAATTGAGTTAAGACCTCATTTCGTTGCTAAACCGATGGTCAAAAAGAGGTGATTAATCGCAACATTGGGATTCTTTTAACATGCTTTGTGCGTAAGAATGCAAGAAGTTGGGGAAGCATTCTTCCTTTGGTTTAATTTGCATACAACTACTCTTAATTGAATAATTAATTCTTCTCGATTTGAGGTGGTTTATGGAAGTAAGCCTCATATTGTTTTTGATTTGGCACCATTACCACCCTTAAAGAAGGAGAATGTTAAGGCTAAAGAAATGGAAAAGAAATGGAAAATTTTATGCAAGTTGTTCACACTCAAGTGAAAGCTAACATCAAGCAGTCTCATGCAAAATATAGAGCTGCAACCAAGGACGAAAATATCAATATTATCGGGGACATAGGGTGACAATCCGGTTGTACACTTACACATCTTTTCCTCAAAATATTGACTGATATTGAGAATATTGAGAAATATCTAATATATCTAAAAATATCTATAAAAAAACACATTCTATCGTTGGGATAGTATATTGGAAAATATTAATAAATATCGGTAAATATCCAATATATCTGAAAATATATGGGGATTCCTTTATATACAAGATTATTTATTTACTCATTTATTATTGTGTAAATTATATATATATATATATATATATAATTTTAATGTTATGTACTTATGTCACATTTTAATGTGGACTTTGGAGAAATTTGTAATATATTTTGCCTAACGCAGTACACTTTATTGTACCCTATTGTAGATAGTCCATTTTTGACTTGTGTAATATAAGTCATCATTCCGTGTCCCAATTGGTTGGGAATGACCAATTATCTTTAGAGAAAGAGGTCTCAAAACCTAATTCTCTAAAATACCATTTTCCTTAGGTAGATAGATGCTATTATTTCATGCAAGTTTTTAGCTTGGAATCGAATAATTCTTTTTTGCATTTAGTTCTTAGAGTGTCTAGGAATGTCCATGTCAAATTCCGTGTCATTCCAATCAAAGCTCAATACGCAAAAACAACTTTTATGACTTAAGGGGCAGAATGGTCCTTTTTCTCACATAATTTTTGTTTGATCTCCGAATTCGTCCCGGTTTGTTTCATTGAATTTATATGGATTCTTAGAGTTTAGTTGGAAGATTTCATCAAGTATTGACATGGTTTGAGATTGATTTGGCTCATGGTGGTCCATGATGGTTAATTGACCATCTTTTGGGTTTTGACCTAAAATGACTAGGATCCGATCTTTTTTCCAAAATTAGTGATTTTCATAACCTTAAATTGTTTTCAAAAGGATTTTCAAAATATGTTTTAAGAAGTGGCATTTCGTTTCATGATCAATCGGTTAGTCAATGTCAAAACCCAAATTTGAGCCAAAATGGCACATAACGGCTAACCGGCTTGGTTTAACCCAAGCCTTTGACTTTGTTCAAAGATTTTTCAATCTAAACTTTTCTAGATAGAGGAAGTCCTGGTCGTTTTGGCTTTTGAATCATCGAATTTGGACTTAAAATTAGGAAGATACATCGAAAATAAGTCGAAGCGTCCCAAAATACCTTGAATTCCTGTAAATCTGAGAATTTTCGAGGGAGGTCTTTGATGACCGTCCAAGGGTGGACGGTTGGCCGTCCAAGTTTTGGACGACCACCTTTGGCATTCTCCTGATTTGTTTCCAATTAAGAGTTTGGTTTGTTTTGGGGAGTTTTATCCGAAATTTTTTGACCTAATCTGATATCCTAACACCTTAAGGGACTCAATATGAACCCTAGGATCATCTTGATTACATTTTCGGCTGTCCATGTTCGAGCCAATTTTCTATAAATAGAGACCTTAATTCTAGAGTTTTGGCATTCAATTTTTTGGAGGATTTTTGGAGGCTTATTTGCTTGAAGAGAAGAAACAAGGGAGGAACTCCAACAACACTAGAGGTAAGTTTCTAGTCTTTTATTCCGTCCTTTTTGTTAGTTTATTATTTAGAAGCATGATTAGGGTTTAGCTCTAATGTTTTCTAGTCATCGTCGTCTTCTTCTTCTTTCTTCATTTCTTTTGATTAGAAAGCATGTTTAAGTTAAAGTAGGAGCATTGTTAGGATGTAGCCATGATAGGATAAATGCATGGATAGAAGTAGTAATGCATATTAGGGTTTGCATATTAGAGTGTGCATGCATAATGTTGTTATTTCATGTGATTGCATACACAGTATTGTTATTTCATGTTAGTAAGCTTTCTAGGGTGTTAGAAAGCATGAATAAGAATTAGGGTTTGTCATATGCTTATAGAAAGTTATGGTTTACATGAGATGATTGAAGGCATTGTTTGATATAAAACTGTGGACAAGGGAGTGATTGCACAATGTAAGTCCCTTCCCCTGTGTTTATTTATCAATGAATGTTTATTTTAGTTTCTTGGTATATGCATATTGATAGCATGTTGATTAGTTTGCATGATAGTCTTGTTTTGAGATCCTTAAGGTCATATTTTGCATATTTTAAGTATATTTTTGCATATTAGCATATAGGATTGAGTGAGTTAGTATTTTTCATATTTTTTAGCATATTTAGGTCATTTAAAGGAAGGTTTAAAGTATGTTTAACATTCTATCTAGAATGCTAAATGTCCTTTTGAAGCATGTTTTGAATGTTTTTTAGGGTTTTTCAACATAGAAATTACATCTAGGTCCGTTAGAAATCGTTAGGGTAGATTCTCTTATTTTTTTTAGCATGCATTTGCATTGTTTTTAAGTCATGTTTTTATATATTTTAGTTGCTGTCTAGAATTGCATATTAACTTAGAAGCATGCTTAGGTTCACATTAGCCCTAGTTTAGGTTGAATTTAGACTCTAGATACAATTAAGTTAAGTGTAGTTTAGAAATCCTAGGTTATGAGAGGTATCTTACCTCCATAGGACTCTTTTATTGTAAGAATTGCAATCATGTTAAATCTTTTAACTTAATTAGGATTCTAGTCTTGGGAGACTTCTTTTCAAATAAAACTTTTATTTTCAATTGTTTTCATAAAATTGAACTCTTTGAAAAAAAGTTATTTTCAAAGTCAAACACTCTTGGATTAAGAATTATTTTCAAATCAAATACCTTTTTGGATAAATAAGAATTATTTTCGGAATTATATTATTTTGAAATAAAGAGTTATTTTACAAAACAAAGTAATAGATTTCTAAATGAATATGGATTATTGAAAGATAAGCCTTGTGATAAAGGTTTTGCTTAAATGTAGTTTCCTACAATATAATGAGTCCTATGTTAGTTCAAAAACTACGTGGACTTTGAAGTTTATTAGGAAGCTAGTAAGATACGTAGGTACTAATAGAGCTCAAGTCTGCCTTAGGATACTAAGTATCCTAGGTTTTTATGGTTTGTTTGAGTTTTCTTTTCATTATGTGTTTTAGTTAGATAGGAGTTATGTGCAGGAGATATTAAATAGCCTAAGTAAAAACGAGACCTTTAATTAGGGTGAAGTGGGTGCCTACAAGATGTATCTTGGAACCTTCCCACGTCATAACTTAGCCCCGAATCCATCATTGGTTCGTTGATCAAGTTTTTCTAAAAATTATTGCGTTGTTTGTTTTGAATAAAATCAAACATATTTTTATGGTTTCCTTATTCCTTAAAAATAAGGTGGTGACTCATTTTCTTTTCAAAAACTCAATTTTCCGCTGTGGGCCATCGAATCCTGATGATTCACACCTATACATCCACAAACTATTCTCAATTATACATTTAACTTGCAATGTTTTGATTCTAAATTATGTATTATGGTCTAATTCATTGTTTTGCAAAGTTTCATTGAACTTTTTTATGTTTAGCTAATATTATCCATCATATCTATAAATCGACTTCGATTTTTCTTTTTCTTTTTTTTTTTCTTTTTTTTTTTTCGGTAATGTCAATAGCCATGTATGGGAACATCGATATATCTGTCAATACCGATACGTAAGTCTTTGTCTGCAATTGGCCTTCATTGCCGAGTATTTATTTTCAAAGAAGGTGATCTTGTCTGGGTGGTTTTGAGCAAAAAATGATATCCTATAGGCTCTTATTCTAAGTTAAGTGCTAGAAAAAATGGGTCCTTGCAAGGTTTTGAGCAAGGTTAATGACAATGCATGCCAAGTACAACTACCTGCCCACTTGAATATCTCCAATGTCTTCAATGTGAAGTATTTGAGCCTTGTTTTCCAGCTGAAACTCGAGGGCAAGTTTCTTTTACGAATGGGAGTATGATGCAGTCCAATATGTATTGAAGTTAGAGAAGTAGTAGCTCTTGTTAATATTGACTGTCTTTTAACTCTTGTAATGAGTATGTAATTCTACTATCCCTCATACTGCTTAGAATCTTATACAAGTCTATAAATACATGTCTAGTCGTTAGAGAAACAGTTTTTAGGTCATTTTGATTTCAGTTTCAGGTCTGCAACAGAGCTTTTAACTCTCACCTTTGCTATTCTCTTTAATTCCAGATCAATTTTTCAATTCCAGTATAGATTCTCTTCAATTCTTGTTGGATTTGATAGTTGATTGTCATAAAAAAGCCAATATAAGCGCTACTATAGTAACTATATATTATCCTCAATTATCCAAACAATAAATAATCATCTTTATACACATGAATATTAAAACATGGTCTCACAATAACCTTCCATAATTTGTGTTCCATCATGTATTCCTCTTTTGTCCAGAAGCTTTTAACAATGGATTTGTTTTTAACTTTTATTCTTGAATTTTATGGGGACAGATTTGAGCTATAGGCACAGCAGCTTAAGGCAAAGCTTCAACCCCCCCCGCCCCCCAACTTTCCTCCTTTTTACATCAGTTTTCATATTCCCATTATGTAGATTCTTACCAATTAGTCATATGCAGTTCTCTTTCCATGATAGGATAGAGTGGAAATTTCTGTACGGGCTGATAAAAAAAAAGAATAACTTGCAAAATTATGGAGCATCGGGACAAAGTAGAAATGAGGGGCATGCAGCATTGGTTATATTGGTCAGTTTCCTTTATTTGTGAACTTCCTGTTCGTGGAAATCAGTTCCCTTTGTTTGTGAACAGTATATTATCCATGTAAATTATGATTTTGCTATTCAAGGTTGCCCCTTATCTATTTACTTCATTGACAGTCAAACTATAGATCTGATAATATTCATTTTTGTTCTGTGAATTGCTTGCACTTAGAGGTTATTTCATTTTTTTTTTTTTTTTTTTTTTAAAATAATTAGAACTTTCTAAAGGCTTGCAGCTATGATTGTCTGCTCAGAAAACGTCTGTTGAAATTCATCAAAACAGTTTTATCCATTCTAAATGTTTATTCACCATCATGTAGCAGGAGGTTCAAATTGTATTTTGCTATATCCTCTGCATCATAGGGAATCATGTACAATCTGAGAAATATGCTATTTTAATTAATTATCAGAACTCTGGCTGGATTTTGAGGAACAATGTGAAGTAATAAAATATTGTTTGTGCTCAGAAAATACAGTATTATGAAAATTGAAGCAGCATGCCTATACCCTTGGTTGTCAAAATTTTATCGTAGCCTCCTCTACACACACAAAAAAAAATAAAAAATAAAAATACATAAAGGGTTCTCTTACATATTGTATGCTATAAGTTGTTGCTCAAATTCAGCTGGTTTTTAATTTGTTTTTTCAATTGTGTCAAATATGGTGTTTTTTTGTTTCCAAAGACTAATTTCATCATTTAACTAGAGTACTATATAATGAGAATAGACTGTTGACTGGTATATTTGTTGCCCTATTTTCCATCATTCTTCTTCTTATCTCCATTATTATTTTGGTCTTGCTTGAGAGGGTTTTAATCCTTATTTCAAAGTTTAATCTTGAAAGCGATTGTCCAAAAAAGAAAGGTCATACCTAAAGTTACCATCCATGTGGTTACAATCAAGTATTACTAGGGAAGCCATATTTTGAGTCCTCCCTTTGTTCTTTTTTTTAACCCCTTCTTTTTTGTGGGCTTATCGTTGCTTTTGTAATTATTATTTGCAGTGTTCAGGTGCTGTTTGAATGGATAAACCCCCCCCCCCCCCTTTTTTTTAAATAAGAAAAAAATGAAAACAGCTGGGTTAGAGCTTCAATTCTGTTTGTGGTCAAATGAAAGACTTCTAATTTGATTTCCTCTGCTGCTAGTGTTAATTTGAGTGGGAAGAACAAGCATAAGTGCTTCGTTGAGTGAGTTGTTTGAAGGTCAACTCGTGGAGTTTTCCTCTTCTACTACCAAATTATGAACTATGATTGCAGGACACTTATATGAACACAGTACCCTTGTCCATTGATGTATGACACCTTTTTGGACACTTTTTCAAGTGTCCGAGTTTAATTACTTCAAACACATACATAAGTAGGATGTTATGTCTTCTTGTTGCAGAACTCGTTATATATTAGTTGCTTTATTCATCATCCGTCTATGATTTTTCATCTACTTCCTCAACACATAAATATGTAAATCTTCAATAATCAATACAATAAATTGCACACTCAGATTTTGAGTTGTGAGAATAAACACCTCGTCTCCCTCTCAGAACAGAACAATCATGTCCATGTTCACAGATCATAGATTATGAACAGTCTACTTGTATTAAGGTTTAGTTTTCAACTTTCATATACACATACTTGAAGGTCCTGTCTATTTACATAAAATACATATAGTCCGTACATGCATATATACATTACAAACCTACAAAAACACACACACAAATACATACATACATACATATACCATGCATGTCTACAGACAAACATACATGAATGCATAATACCTACATATATAAATTGTTGTCCCAAGTAATGACCCTAGAGAGGTGGGGGGTAAATAGGGTCTAGCAAAGTTTATCTAATGCAATTACCCAATAAAATTGATGTTCAATTATATATGGAATGTACAAGCAATTAAGCAATCGAATAAACAAAGGAGAGAAGAGTAGAGAGATCAAACACAAGGTAGACTCCTCCAATCCACCATCACAAACTTCTTCAAGGTGGAGAAAACTTTTACACTTTAAACGACACAAGCTCTTACACCCAAGCTTGAAATTGAGCACAATCTTCAAGCTTCTCAAGGGTTGTGCCCAAATTGTTCTCTCACAAGTGATTACAATAGAGATTGGAGTACAAGGATGCTTTTTATACGAGCGGATTTGTACACAATATAGCTCACACTAATAGCTCTCAATGAATATAAGACTAATCAAGGCTCACGAGGATGGTTGTTGAAAGTATTGAATGCTAGAGAGTAAATGCTCTTGTTCAACTCAAATGAATGCACTAGGTAATCCCCAAAAGGAGGGAAAATCAGCCTTAAATAGCCTAAAGGCCTTCACTAGCCGTACCCAATCAAAATTTTGGTGGTTGGGAGCATTAAATGCATTATAAAAGGTTGCCTTTCACGTACCTTCGAACGGCCCTAATACCCGTTCGCACGGACTAGCCGTTTGTAACTGAAAATTAATTTCCCGTTCAAAGGGCCATAACTCCCATTTGAACGGTCTTAGTAAAAACTAGAGTTCCATTCAAACGGTGGAGACCCCCAGGAACCAAGCTACTGTCCTGTTCAAACAGGACCCTGTTCGAATAGCCATGAAGGCCCATTCGAATAGCCATGAAGGCCCATTCGAACGGCCTTGCCAGAAATGCAACTAAAGCAGGTTTTATTTCCTAAGATTTCATGCATTATGGCTAGTGGCCAATCTCGACTAATTCAAGGGACACTAAAGACTAATTCTAAATGTTAACCAAGGTTCGTAAAAGTCGAAGGGAGTGATGTGAATCTCGTATGGTCAATCTAAGGCCAATTAAGCTTTGAATGTCCATTCAAGGAGAGCTTTACATCAATGGCTCCTAAGTCACATGCATACAAAACTAACTGTAGGCAAATACACATGTACCTAATTACATATATACATAGTTTCATACATACAACGTAGACACACATGAAAACACATGCATAAATCATAAACACATAGGAACTTACACACACTTACATGCATAATACCTATGCATATACACAAATAGATATATACATACCAGATGTTGCAAACTAGTTGTTGCAAAAGGCATTCTGAAACTAGTTATGTTCATTGGTATGATCATGCTGCAATATTAAAAGAAAGTATTGTCGATACATATTGGGAAAATATGGCCAAATGACCAAATATGTATACCCCTGGTAGTTTTGTCTTGAGTTTGTATTGATACAAATTTTTTGATAAGATGCTGGTTAAAACGATATATATCGTGTAATACGTATTGTTTTTTATTGAATCTTAAAATGCTATAGCTATCTTGTATCTGGTGCATTCAGGAATATATATATAGGAGTATATATATATATATATACAGAAGCGATCCTGTCAGGTTTTCTTTACGCTCCTTATCATAAGGACATCCCTTCTGGAAGTCATTGGAATGATATTTTGAAAAACTGATCGTTGGATTACATAATTTTCTTATGAATGTCATGTCTGCCAAAAAGCACAATGATCTGATAATCGGTTTTCAAAATACAGTCCGTGAAACGCTTTGACAATATTTACCGTTGGATGCTGTCAAAGTTGTTTAAATGTCTGTATTTTAAAAACCAACCGCTGGATCATTGTGATTTTTGGTAGACATAACATACATATAAAGATTATCTAATCTAACAATCGATTTTTCACAAATACCTCTCCCAGTGAAAGTGTCCTTACGATAAGAGCATAAGGACGTCCTCACAGTATCGCTTCTATATATATATATATATATATATATATATATATATATATATAAAGATGTCCTTACCTATCTTATTATTAGCCCACCCCCACTGGAAGCCATAGGATAATTATTTTGAAAAGCCGATCATTGGATTAGATAATCTTCTTATTCATGTCATGTTTGCCAAAAATTACAGTGATTCAACAATCAATTTTCAAAATATAGACTTTGAAAAACTCTGGCAGTATTTATTGTTGGATGCTTTCATAGTTGTTTAACAGTCTGTATTTTGAAAACTGACCATTGGATATGATTTTGGCAAACATGACATGCATAAGAAGATTATCTAATCCAACGGTCGGTTTTTCAAAATACTTATCCTAGTGAAAGTAGGTTGATAATAAGGTAGGTATATATATATATATATATATATATAAATGAAAAGAAAAGTCAAAGTCAAGATCATGATTGTAAAGCATGCCATTATTATGTTTGATAGTGCGGCATTTCCAATATAGAATTGATGCATTTATGGCTGTCTTTGCAGTTGCAATCACTTGATGCTCTCGGGCTTTTGGAGATCACTAAGCAAGAATTACAAGAGTCCATGGTTAGTAATATTTATACCTAGTACCTCTTATTTATATGTGATCAGTGATTTATGGAAGGTCTTGTATCAAGTTTTATTTTTTCCTTGTACATGTTAAAAAAAAAAAATTATGCAGTCTTTGTATGTTAATATGATTTCTAGAAGTGGATAGTATGGCAGAGGTGGAGGTGAATAATTTTTGTAGGGTGGATAATTTGGTGGAGGCAGATAGTATGATGGTTGGTTACTCATATTACCAACACTATCTTGAGAGGATGTGTATCCAAACCCAATGTCACCAAAACTACATACAATGCCTTCTGAGGAAGAATCTTACGATGATTCACGATGTGTGTCGTTTCTTCCTATACTGATTCCCACCTCTACTATTGTCACTTGTTCGTCCAATCCTTGGAGGCAAATTACGGGAAGGCTTAAGGATGGTGCCTATTTAGCATTGTTAGCAAATCCAGCCAAACTTTATTCCCAATAAGGGGATACTGGAATTAAACCACTACCACTAAGTTCACCTCCCCCTTGAGTACCACCCCCATCATCATAGGTTGGTCTACTCAAGCCACCACCACCGCCACTACCACTGCTAGTTGCGGTATCACTTGAACTCTATCCATCAGCTAGTTATTGCTGCTTTTGAGTTGCTACGTTACGCTCATCATCATCACCCAAGTTTAACCATTGGTTATCTTCACGACCATCCAATAAAGGGGCTTCCCTTTAGCCCAACCACAGACTCAAGGGATCATCTTCCTCAAATATGTAATCCAAGTTGATAAGATCAAAGTTGGCATCTATCTCCACTTGACTTATTCTCATAGTTTGCCTCAATTTGAGCCTAATATTGTAATGTAAAAACTACAAGTTTCTCTAACTTACTATATTTCAGCCTATTCCTGTCTTCGTGTGGATTTGGCTGAATATGCTCAAATTATGCTCTTAATTAGAAGAAGAATTCATTTGGCTCAAAACTTTGGTGGCAATCCGCTGAAGTTTAGGGGCACAAGTTCCATAATGGATCCATCATTAAGCTAGAAAAGTTAAAAGGAAACAATTAGAAGAAAAATTTTACAAATTGAAATTGTGTAAATAAAGTAAATTAATTGAATATACAAAATGTAAGGGTATATAACACATTAGATTCATTAACATGTGCTCGTACCAAGATTGATTCGCAATACAACTCTTTGAGCCAACGGAGATTCATTATATTTAGTTAGTACGAGTACTTATTATTTTTTAAAATTAATGAATATAAAGGTATTATATTCAACTCACTTACGTGATTGATTACCTTGATTTGGTTATCTATATTAGGCTCCAATCCTTAAATAACATCTTTAACCCCTATCATTGCTTCCTAAGCAGAGGTAGTTGATGTAAACTAGGATTGATTTGGGATGGTTTTTTGGGTTAATATTTTGGGATATATAGCATTACTCTTTATTTTATTTCAAAATTTAGTGACAATTTGTTTAATTTTGTAAAAGTTTTTGGTAATTATAATTTTTTGAATTTTATGTTAAATTTTATTTGGAATGGTCATAAATTTTGTTTTAATAATAGTTTTAGAATATATTATAATTTTTAATTTTTTTTAAATATTTTAAGAGTTTTTATTAATTTTTAACATATTTTTTTATTTAATTTTTTTATTGTCTATTAAAATAATTCTAAAATAAATAAATACAAAGATAAAATATAATAATTAAAAGATAATAAATTTTGCTATTCACGTATAAAAATAAAATAATAATATAAATTTTATTAATTTTAAGATTTTTTTATTAATTAAAACAATATTTTTATTTATATGCTATCGACAAATAAGCGAGCCTTTTATAATTGACTTTTTAAAGAGAAATATTCACTTTTCAAAGAAGTTTAAGGCTTAAGTGAGCTTTTTATACAAGTAAATAAACAAATAACAGCTGAAACCATTCCAGCAAGTCAAAAAGACAAACATTTCGTTTCTCTTGAACATACATATATTATATATATATATTTAGTCTCCATCTAGTCAGCATATGCTTACATATCTTATGTAAGCATGAAGCCCATAAATAATTGTGGGATGCATATTTTGAAAATCTGACCGTTGGATTAGATACTGTACTTATGTATGCCTTCCATGCCAAAAATCACGGTGATCCAATATTAGAATTTTAAAATATAGTTATGAAAAACTCTGACCGCTGAAAACTGTCGCAATTTTTCCTAGTGACATTTTCGAGAAACCAACTGATGGATCATTGTGATTTTTGTAATGCAAGACATCTATAAGTACAGTATTTAATCCAATGGTTAGATTTTCAAAATATGCATCCCACAATTATTTATGGGCTTCATGATTACATAACTTATGCAAGCATATGTTGACTAGATCGGGAATGTATATATATATTAGGGTTGAAGCTTTATGTTATCTTACCTTGAGTACTGGATGGTGACGGTGGTGGCAGTAAAGCTTGATCTGGTCAGTGTTGGTGTTGTCGACGGCGGAGTCATTGGCGGCGACTGCAAATGTGAACCTTCTCTATGACTTAACGCTTACTCTTTTTCTCTTTCTACTTGTGATTTTTACTGTTCTTCTAAACTCAAACACTTCTCACCTCAAATAATTTCACTTTGCCTTTCTTTGAACAAAAAGCCAAAGTTCTTATCCTTAAGTATGAAATCTCTGCTACAAGTAGAGTTCTACTTTTTTTTTTCATGTAAAGTAACGGGTATAACAGCACAGTAATAGGTATCAAGTGATACGCACAGATATTGTGCTGTGTGAGTCCATTACGTCGAGAAATCTAGTACACTTTGCAGTATGCCCAGTATTGCATATTGTAGGTTCAAATTTCTGTTACATACCGGCCAATCCGATATCTGACGGGCAATATTTTAAACTCGGGTCTGCACAGCTATTAAAGAACAGTACCAAACCTGGACAGATTCATTTTAGCTATCCTAAGGTCGGAATATATTTCATATGTTTTTGGAAGAAAAAGTGATTTTGGAGTGGGACAACAGATGCAGATTGAAAAACCATAGTTCTAGCTCTTAAACACAGCATCAGACCACTTGTTGTGGGGCTGCAAAATAACCTCAAGGTTGAGCATTCAAGTGCTTTAAGTTTGTTGAAATTATTGCCAATTTATGATAAGGAAATAAGTAGTACTTTTGATGAGAAAGAATTGGAAGAAATAGAAGAGTTGGAAGAAATGGAAGATCAACCTCCAACCGAGGAAGTTGTTGATAATTTTGTGGAAGAGCAACCCATGTACAACCAATCTTTGAGTGAGGAGCTTGACGGAGAATTAGAAGAAGATAGGTTGAGAGAACAAATGTTGCTTCCCAATATGGAAAAAGTGATTCTCAAGTCTCCTACAACTTCTCTACAACTTCCAAAAGCTTCAATCAACAACTCCAAGGAAGTGTCTTCGAATGTACTTTCAATTCCTTGAGAACAGTGGCTGGAAATGAGTGTTTTAGTGCTGTTAGGGATGTGTTACAACCATATGTGGCTGATTTTGAAAGATATCCAACCCATTTATGATGGACCTTATGAAATGTAACTTTCCCATGATCATCTCTGAAGTGATGAACAAGCTAAAAATACTATAGAAACTTGGGTGGAACAAATGAAGGGAGCTGATGAAAATGGAAGCTAACTAGCCTTAGCGGAGCAAGGAGTGTTACTATGGCTACAACGCAAGGTATTGATTACAAAAATAGGAGGCAGTTACCTTAGTTTGTAGTGTGGAATGAGAAATATGACAAAGAGTACTTTCTTAAGCTCGAATTATGCCCTCTTTTGGGAGGTTCAACTTTGTAAACAATAGGCGGTATGAAAACGGATGCAGATTATTACCTTATACAAGAGAATTTTTGTGGAGCAATTGTAGATTTTCAAGATAGTGAAGAAGCTATAACTTTGGGTGCCCAAGTTCTCAAGAAGACTAAGCTTTTTAAGATGCATGTATTTGCTTGACTAATCTTGATTTCTACTATATTTCATAGCGGAACTTGAGGGAAGTTCTTGTGAAGTGGGGAAGTATGATACAGCCGTGCATCTAATTTGTTGCTACTGTTTGCTTACTACTGCTGCTGCTGGTTATTCTTTTAAGTATTACATCCTATAGTTCTGTTTTCTTCTTCTATTTGTCTTCTAAGAGTACAGACCTATAGTTCTAACTTTTCAAGTTAGTTGGCTAGAACTTCTAGAAGCCTATAAATAGTTGGTTTGTTAGAGATTCTTTTCAGTTTTTTATGTAATTTGTTAGAGAACAGATAAGAGAGTTTTTTCTTCTTTCCTTCCATTTTCCTGTTTTTTCTAGCAAGAGCCTTTCATAAAATGCAATTTCCTTCCATTTTCTATTGATTGGTTGATTGATTTCAGTGGACACACAACCTTTTAGAAGCAGTATGAGCCATAGATACTTTTTGGTACGCCAAGTAACCAGATTGCCACCAATAAAGGTACAATAACCAGAGGTGGATTGTTGATTCGAATGCGTTTCGGCCCAATCTGCATCACTAAACCCAGGAGTGCACCCTTTTAAGTAACACAAAATATGACACGCATCGTCAAAATGAGGTTGATGAGGAGCATGCATTAATTGACTAACAACTCCAACTACATAAGTAGTGTTAGGACAAGTAATACTAAGATAATTTAACTTCCCAACCAGCGACAATATCAATTAGCATCAACAAATTAACATTTCACATTAGATACTGGCCACCACTGATGGGAGACCAACTCCCCTATCCACACTTTGGACTAACCAAAAGAACAGAAATCCATCTATGCTTGCTGATATTCAGCAAATAATGATCTTCCAGATAAACGTGGACAACATGAACTAAAATTTCTTCTCCTGAGAAGTTAGGTATTGCAGTATGCAGCTCCTCCAATAACATGGCCTCTACCAACCCCCATCGTATCGTGACCCTCACCTATACCCACATTGGTCGGAAGCGCTTGACAGGACATATTTCATCTCGTCTTTTCTACTTCCCCTATCTCTGATACTGGATAATCATGAAAGGACCGAACAGGGCCCTTTAATTAATGATCATGCACCTTCAGCATGGTTTGAAATTTGAAAGCTTCATCAAATGTTCCCCTATCCACGGCCATGCTCCCTTTTCCATTCTCCGCTGATTGGTTGGAAGTGATTTTAAGAGGTGATTACTCCAGCCAAATTTCCAATGATCATCTGGAATGATAATTGAGATAACACATCCTCTTTCCTATCATTCTCAGAATTTTTCTGTCCCGCCATAAACTTTGACAGACTATTTATTCCTTTTTTTAGTTTTTGTTTGAAAGCAAGCCAAATTGAGATGGATAATGACCTCAATTTAATTCAAGAGGTTGAATATACCTGTTGTTTGGATCATTTACTTTCGGATGTAATGATACAGTGTTTTTTAATCAACTGATGATACAATTCTTTAGTGGTTCATTTAGTGATGCTCATTATTGATGCCAACTTGCTTTTTAAAAAAAAATAATAATAATAAATAAATAGATAATGACATGACTGTCTTGTAAATACTGTTTAATTAGTTTAAATTGGCTAAATTATTTTTGTTCTTGTTTTAAAACAGGAGTATCGACCTGTTGTTGAGGCTGAGAATGCACTTCAACAATGCATTTTAGCTTATAAAGAGGTACATACAATACGTTCATGAGTAGGCCATTTAAATCTTATTGCATAAAATCCATTATTTTTTAAAATTTATCCGTCACATTGCTATCCCTAGGCATATTTGTAACGCCCCAAACTGACGCTACTGAGGACCCTCCCGGGTAGGTCAACACGTGTCAATTAGGGATACAACTTGATAATGTCATTCGTATTTCCACACAGAATATAAAGAAAGATTTATATAACAAGCATGAAATGTATTAATGTTCAGCATACAAATGTCCCCAAATTCGTCCAATGCAAATAATAAATATATCCAAGTATAAAATAACGTGCCAACATCCCTGGCATGTGGGTAAAGTATCATAATATACTAAAATTCCGAAATGCTACAATTACAAAAATTATCTACCTATTTCTTCGCACCAAAGCCCAAAACACAGCCAAGCCTAACACCAAAGGGAAAGAACTCTGTCTTGTTGGACCAGCTATACTGTCTTGAGAATCTGTTGCATAAAAGGCAGCGTGAGTGTTTGAATGCTCAGTAGAAATACTATTCTTAACTAACAATGATAATGGTTAAGGTTCAAGTTTAACAAATTCAGGCGTGGTTTAGGAAATACACAACTACCCACATGTAATATAACATTGTTTATCATCAAAGTAAAAATAAATGTACTCATGATTCATTAACTAAACATATCAATCATATTAGCATGGGAGTTTTCTCATACACATGCCCTTTCCATAAACATATATCGATCGTATTGGCATGGGAGTTCTCTCAATACACGTGCCCCTTTTCATATTCTCACATGTCTTCCCTTTTCACATCTTATCACATTGGCATGGGAGTTCTCTCATACACATGCCGCTTTTCACATATCAGTTTCATATCCGTTTAACAAATCATAAACATAGATAAATCATAGCACAATATTATCACATTTCAACACAACATGACATGCTTGCATATTCTAACCACATCGCTATTTCAATTATAAATAATATGATATATGCATCTGTAAGTTTATAAATAAGGTTCTCATAAGGTTTATAACATGAGTAACTGCCCTAAAAACATACATCATCAGTATCAGTAAGAATATAAGTATTCCTACCTCAAAGAGTAAGTCTCCAACCAACTTCTACATGCAAAAGCAAGCTATGATGCATAATAGTCGTCCCAAAGGTTTCCCATATCTGAAAATAAAATATAAAGGCACATGTACAGCACTATTATCTCCATAAAACCAATTTAGACTTCATTTTAAGCTTTATCACCCTTCAAGCTCTACCTTTTAAATCCAAAGACTCTAATTATACTCATTTATTAGTGGTATAATGATACCCAAGCAAACGAATGAGGAAAAAGGCGAAAAAGAAGAAAAAGAGGGGGTCATCGATAGAGTTATCGATAGGGAGGCTCTATCGATAGGTCCAAGTCCCACCTATCGATAGTCAGAACCCAAAAATCTCGAGATTTCAAAAAGGGGCACCTCCTATTGATAGAGGGTCCACCCCTATCGATAGGGGTGCTCGAAAATGCCCAGTGACGAGCAGCAATTGCACATTTTCGCCAAAAACCCTACATTTTGACATCCTATCTCAAATCCGAACGGTGGAAACTTAGATCTAGGCTACACAAGTCTAAATCCACAGAAATCCCCAAAAATAACGAAGATCCAACGATACGATTTGAGAAACCACAAAGTTTTAGGCATAAAACCCACATAAACCCAAAACACTACAATACTCAAAATACTCAAGATTTCCCAACCAAAACCTTCAAACCTCACTCAAACTAAGTTGATCCATTACCCAAAACCAGTTTGAACCAACAATCCTCATGGATCCGACAATGTGAACCTCAAACCCATAGAATGAGTTTTAGAAACAAAAATAAAAAAGAAGGGGAAGATGAAGAAGAAGGAAACAAATAAGCTTACCTCTTTCCGGTGAGTCCACGGCGTTCACGAACTCCAGCACCTAGGTAGGCTCCCTTCTCTTCTCTCCCTTCACGCCCTCTCTCTTTCTCTCGGGTCTCTCCTCTCTCGGCTGAAAAGAAGAATGGAAGGGAAGGGGGCTTTTGTTTATTTAAAATGCCAAATGGCAATTTTGTAAATAAAATGAAATTTTTTTTTTTTTCAAAAAATCAATAAAATAATGATTTTAAAACTTGGGTTTTCACAATATTAGTACAAATTTATTTTCATTATTTTTGTGATTACTTGTATTTCAGTTTTTTTTATTCTTTTACTCTTTTTATTATTATTATTATTATTATTTTTTTTTTTATGTATTATTTCTTTTGGACCCTTGTAATTCGAGCAAACTTAATACCGACTATGTTGAGAACCCAATAATTAGAAATTTTTTGGAAAAAAATCATAGATGAAGAGATATCCTCCTGCTTTTTATCAGTTGTACTTGTACATTGGTTTGTTCAAGGTTTGATAGAAAATCATGATTCTTTTGGTGATTAGAAAATTCTGAATCTTGAAGCATGAATGTTGAAGGGTTTATAAACTTTAATTTCTGTGCAGTTTGGAACTGAGAAGTCAATATTTGATTCCCCTGAAGTAGAGGCCGAGTATCTTTCATGTTTGAAGCATCTTGTGAGCCTGATAAGTGATGGCATTAATGTTGGAACACAACAATCTAGAGGAACCTCTTTGCAAGAGCTAAAAGATGAAATCAAGCGTGTTGAAGCTGAAATTTCGCCTCATAGGAAGCATAAAAAGTAAAGAAGAGTAGAATGGAGGATACTTTTCAAAATGTTGTTTGTTCATCCTATCTCTTTGGGGTTTTTTAAATTCTTCTGTTGATATTGCATCCGAGTTGTGTTTTCGATGAGTCAGTAGCCATAACCCTAAAATGCCGAGAGACTTGAGTTGCCGCTAATGGTCTCTGGGATTAGTTCTGATAAAAATAAAAATAAAAAATAGTAAAAAAAAGGGGCCAATTGTGAATTTTTGTTTAATATTGGCTGTTATTTTAAATATTTAGAGTAACAATGTTATAAAATTTAGTGACAATTAATAGCAGACTTTTTCATCCTGTGTTATTGGAACAATACTTTTAGTCTGGTTGAAAGGAAAAACATAACATTGTTTAAACAAAAAGGGAAAAGGTTCCAAAAATGGTTTCCTTTCTCGTTAATTCTAACTAAAAAAAAAAGAAAAAGAAATGTATTTACCAAGTAGCTGGGTAGCAAGAATTTCTTAATTCTTACTACCCTAATTTTTAGGGTAATTTGGTAGGAAGTCCTACATATGAGGTTTTTCATGCAAAAAGTCCTCCAAAAAACTCTTCTTTTTGAAAGGTCCTTTTACCATTTTGGGACAAAAATACCCCACTCTTATTTCCTTATTTTCTTTCGTATTATTTAGTTATAAAAAAGGAGACCGAGTTGTATGGAACCTCTGAAAAAGAGAGAGCGAGACAGAAGAGAGAGTAAGACGAAGTACTCGTTGGAGACGGAGATAGAGATCGGTGCAGACCTATCCTTCTTTTTTGTTTTCTTCTTCCTAGATAGGGATCAGTGCTTGGTTCGACGATTGGTGCCTGGTTCCAAACTTATCTTAAGAGCTCTTCACTCTGTCCTGGCCTCCACTATCGTAGCTCCATCTGCTGGATTAAAGTTTCTTATCACATCACGACAGTAATGTAAAGCTAAGGTGCGTTACACAGAGGAGTCAGAGCAGCCAATATCGTGCTAGTTGAGAGATTTGCAAATGAATTCAACCATGAATATATATATATAATCCTGATCTTATCAGCGATACCTAATTTTAACTAAAATTAATTAAGAACACAAGCTTTTTGATTCTCATTCACTTAATGCATCATTCATCTCAAGATTTCAATCCAATGGCTTAAGAGTGTTAGCTGATTTTAGTTAAAATGGGGTATCTCTCATGAGAACATTTATCTCTCTCTCTCTCTCTCTATATATATATATACAAACTTGATCCATTAAGGTCCGGACCTTAATTTAATTTGAGGTCCACTCACCATTTCTCATATAGTTGATGATATTTTGAAAAAACAGTTCTTGGATTAGATAATCTTCTTATGTATGTTATGCTTGTCAAAAATTACAATGATCCAACAATCGGTTTTCAAAATACAGTCTGCGAAACACTCTAACAGTATTTACCATTAGATGCTGTAACAACTGTTTATTAGTGTGTATCTTGAAAACCGACATTTGGATCACTGTGATTTTTGGCAAACATAACATATATTAGAAGATTATCTAATCCAACGGTCGGTTTTTCAAAATACCAATCCAAATGAAAAGTGGACCTTAATGGATCATCTCTCTCTCTCTCTATATATATAGAGAGAGAGAGAGAGAGAGATTCATTGCAAAATAAGAAAAATGAACAAACTTGTCATGTTTGGGACATTCACATGCATTTCTATGAATCATATAGGATTTATAACGTGAGATTACTTTGTGTGATGGGACTAGATCAGGTGGGGAAACCTATATACTCCAATTAATTACGGAGTATAATTTAGAAGTTAGAGGACAAATGAAAAATTTTTTCCTCAACTTTGAGACTTTCTTTGAATAATAAAAAGAGCAACAGAGAAGAAAATAATGTGATAGGAATTCCTTTAGAAATATGGTTTCAGTTCTTTAGGTATTTTGACATTTTGAATTTAAAAAATGCAGACAGTGAAAATACCCAAAACCTGTTTTTATGTCTCATTTGTTAGCTTATGACACTCAATGCATCCTGTACTCATTGTCTGAGTTTGGGTTTTTGAGAGAAAAATTGTATATATATATTGGATTCATACCATTGAGTTTGAATATTCACTGTGTTTGGGAGGAAAATTAATTGACTTTTTTTATTTACCTTGAGTTTGAGTTTTTGAAGTCAGAGAGAGATTGTAAAAAAAAAAAAAAAAAAATACAATAAAATTTTTTTTTTTTTTAAAAAGCCAGTAAAAATACTCAAAATGCAGGACAATACAAAAAAAATAAAATAAAATACAGTGAAGACCCAAAAAAAGGAACAGTGAAAACCTAAAAAAAAAATATATAGTGAAAACACTCAAAATGCATTTAAATCATAAAAAACAATGAATTCACAAGAGAAAAGACAGTGAAAATACTCAAAATGGTGTTTTCACTATGCTAAGGTATTTTCACTTTATTGCAATATTTGGGTTTTCATCGAGTTTGGGAGGAAAATTTTCAATAAAAAAAATTAAATAAATACAAAAACTCAAAGACACAGTAAAAATCCTAAAAAATGCAAGGATAGTAAAAATACACTCGGGACAATGAAAATAGAATACTGTGAAAATACACGTACAGGTAGTTCCGTCATTTTTAAAAAATTAGGACTTTTCACATGAAACAATTTTTAAATAGGAACTTATGAACGAAAGAAATTTTAGGAGGACTTTTTTACATTAAACTTTTCTTGAGTAGGACCTATCACCAAGATCCTCTAATTTTTAAAAGTGACTACCAAAGTTCTCAAACTCAACTTTCATCTTTTTACTTTTAAGGTCGCATTTGTTTCGATGTAAGATGCTTTACAATGCAAAGTCTTTTACAGTGTAAAATCTTTTACATGTAAAATAAATATTTTACATGATTTTCTAGTGTTTGGGTAAAAAGGTGAAAATAGTTCCGAAAATGTTAATATTTTATATTATTGTGTTTCTTGTTCGTAAAATGTAGCAAAAAAATGATTGAAATTGAATTACTAAAATATGAATTTCAAATACATAAGACTAATGCTATTATAAAAATCAATTAACTTTTATAAAAAAAATGCATAAAATTGGTCATAACATGTTTATTACTCCAAATAAAAGTCGATTGGAACTCAAAAATAGGTCAAAATTTGCTCAATATGGGAAAACTAGGGGGAGGCCTTTGATTACTGTCCAGCGTGGACGGTTGGCCTTCTAAGGCTTGGACGGTCATCTCGTCAGCCCGAAGATTTTTGCCTATTTTGCGAAAAATTTGATTTTTAAGTCCTAATTTGCTCCGATCTCCAATTCGTTTGTGTTAGGTCTATAAAAACACATCAAAGGGAAGTCTCAAAATCATATTTCATCCTTATAATTATCATTGAGGCTTTCAACAAGTTTTTGAAAAGTTTTATGTGAAGTTTGAATGCGAATGATAAGAAGGTTTTCAAGCAATTTGGCTTAAATCCTTGGTTTTCTTTGCAACACGTGTAGCCCTAGATGACCTTCTTCAAAGCTACTGAATACTTTTGGGACTTAGGGCTTCATATTTTCCATTTCAATAATGAAGAGTAATGTTCTCTCTTTGAAGAGTTTTGTGCTAATATGGCAGTTCAACCCGTATGACCCTTTATATTTTCAACTTTCAATAATGAAGAGTTATGTTCTCTCTTTAAAGAATTTTGTGCTAATATGGCGGTTCAACCCGTAGGACCTTTTATTTTTTCCAACAATCCACCATGGTTTTACTTGCAAACTTTGGTATCTCTCCTCGAAATCACACATGGAGAGGTTTCCATGTTCGTTCAAGACAGGCATATTGATATGATGAAGCTAGCAACTGCATTCATGGATCACGAGAGTGGAGGACATGTTATCTTTACTTGGCCTCAACAACTTGTTTTGGCCATATGTTTGATCGGACGATTCTTTACAGGGCCAGCCCTCGCTATAAGCCAGGGAACCAACCGCTTAGGGCCCCAATTTTTTTGCAGAAAATTAAGGCCTCCAAGTTGGCTGCCTATATGTGAGAGCAGTAACAAAAAAGGCCTCTTATTTTCTCATGCAAATTGTGATTGGGCCTCTATTGGATTAGAAAAGAAAAAAAATTGTGGGCCTCTGTCTCTTTTCTCAGTAAAAAAAAATATGTGGATCATTTTATTTTTTTTATCTTCACTTTACCTCTCCCACATGGAAGAGTTTATTTTGAAAATTAAAACCATTTTCTGACTTCCCAGTTCCGACTTCAAACCTCTCTCCCGTCTCTCTCTATCTTGGTACAAAAGGGTTGGTCCCCACTTTCAATCTTTCACTCTCTCTCTTTGAGCATCAAAGGCCCCGTAACACCGTACATGTATTTTTAAGTGCCATTTTTTATTAATTTATTATTATTGTTATTAATTATTTTGAGAGTAAAATTTTTTATTTAGACTTTTGATTTAGGACTTTTAGGCAAGATCTTTGTATTGTAGTATAAATCTATCTATTATCATTTGTGGTGAGATTGAGATTTTTGATTTAGGGTTTTAATTTTAGGGCTATATGCTTGTTATATGTTGTAGTATGAATTTAATAATTGTTATTATTTGGGATTTTTTATTTAGGACTTTTATTTTATGGCTTTATGTGCTATGTATGTTTGTATAAATTTATTATTGTTCTTAGCTTGTTTTGAGATTGACATTTTGTACTAGTCAAGCAAATTAAAAGAATAGTATGTAGTTTAATATATTACATGCAATTTTTTTTCTTTTTATTTTTTTTTTTCAGTATCTAGTTGGGCCCCAGTTTAGGAGTTCTCTTAGGGCCTCCCAAACCTCGGGGCCGGCCCTGATTCTTTATCACCAATAGTACAACATTGATTCCCATAGAAGTATGCAAAATGATTCAGCCCCTGTCTCAATCTCAGAATATTGTTATGCAAATATGGCTAGTTGAGCGTCTTAACTTCATCTCACCATTTATGGGGACGAATTACCAACCCCACCATTATTGTCTGCATAAGGTTGAACTTCTTGGAGTGTTGACATTAAAAGGGTGGCTTGTCTTTTTATCGAAGATCTTTTGGAAGCATATTCGTTGGTATGTCCAAATTTGGGGATGTACTGATCAATTTCTTCTTCTTTCTCCCGGATGTACTCAAGTTAAGCTTATGGGGTTGAAGAATACTTCATTCTATTGGGCCACTAGGTTAATTCGTATGATGGGTGCCAAACAAACAATCCCATCCCTTCAAGGGCATACTCACAAGGTAGAAGTTGCATTTTTGGTAAAATAGGCTTTGTCAAGGTGCACAACCAAGTTGGCAACTTCTCAAGTGATCAATACCAATGATCCTTCTAAACTGGATAAGAACTATAAAACATAGTTGGTTCAAGGTTTAGGGGTTCGAGGGTAAGAGAGAAAGGGTAGGCTTTAAGGCCTCATCAAGAATCTTTCATCTGAACTACATGGAGTTGCTTTGCCACTTCCATAAAATGAATCGCATGGTAGGACTTTGAAGAGGGAACGTGATGCAAAGGAGAGAGAAGCCCCAGTCAACAAGGCTAGGAAGAAATAACATTAAGATATCAAATCCAGCTAGAATAGGAATGACAATAAAATGATTGGAGAATTAGAATATATAGCATGTCAATAAATCCTAATAGGATCTCTACCTTTTATGAATTAATTAATTTCGATATCTTTTGTTTTGAATAAATCACTTATGATAAATAAAATTGAAATCAAGGCTTGGATTTTTCACGGGAATTAGACCGCACCCATGGTAACTTTATAGGTTGCCTATATATCTCAACTTTGATACGTATTTTACTAAAACTTTGACAAAACTTTTTCTTTAATGTTTGTAGAGAATTAAGTCCTCGTAGTTTAGTGGATCGATTGATTTTTCTTTGCTCTAATTTTTGTTTAAGCGGCCCTTTTGGGTTTTCCATTTAGCGAGTGTTTTCTTTGCTTTAATTTTTGCCTAAGCGGCCCTTTCGGGTTTTCTACTTAGCGAGCATTTTTTTTTAAAGGTGATATTTCTTCAATTGATCCAAGTTGGTAGGCAACGAGAATTTGTTTCCATCCATATCTATGAAACGTATAGTTCCGCCCGAGAGAGTATTTCTTTGATGACATAGGGTCCCACCGAACTTGGTTTAAACTTGCCCCTTGGATCGTGGATTGGTGCTCGGATTTCTTTTGAAACCAAATCACAATTTTTCAATTCCCTATTTTTGACTTGCTTGTTGAAAGCCCATGCAATGTTTCTCCAGTAACTTTGCACGTGATATAAGGTCCGCAAATACCTTTCATCTAATAATGCTAGCTCTTCATATCTATTCTTCATCCATTCGACTTCTGACAAGTGGCTTTCCATAACCACCCGAGTGATGGCTCTTTGAGCTCAATTGGTAGGATTGCTTCCATACCATACACTAGCGAGAAAGGTATAACCCTTGTTGATGACCTTATTGAGGTACAATAGCCCCATAGTGCTAATGGTAGTTTCTCATGCCAATCAATGTATATGTTTGTCGTCTTTTTCAAGATGGTCTTGAGATTCTTGTTAACTGCTTCAATTGCCCCATTGGTCTATGGGCGATAGGGGGACGAATGGTGATGCCAAATATTGTACTTTTGGAGGAGCTCTTTGATCTCTTTTCTAAAATTATGCTCGTTATTTGAGATAAACTCATAAGGTACTTGGTATCGGCATATGATATTGGTTTGTATGAACATAGCTACTTGCTTGGCATTTAGTGTTTTGTAAAAGGCAGCTTCGACCCATTTAGTGAAATAGTTAATGGTTACTAAGATGTATTTGTGACCATTGGATGTTGCCGGGGTGATCTTGCCAATAATATCAATGCTCCATGTTGCAAATGACCATGGTGATGACATGGTGGTAAATGGTATTGATAGTTGGTGTTAACCATTTTCAAACACTTGACATTTGTGACATCTCTTGACATATAGATGGCAATATTTTTCCATAGTTGACAGTGAAATTTCAAGGACACTATTCCTTACTTTAAAAATTGATTGAAATCACCCAATTTAATATTAATGTTTAGTTTTATATTACCTAAAGTAATAAAACACATAAACGAGAAACACAAAGATTTTCGAGGAAAACCCTTGTGGGTAAAAAACCTCGGGAATATTAGAAATCACTATGAACAAAACCAAAGTACAAGAACCTTGATACTACTCACAGACACACGACACTTGAATCACACAAGCCTAAGTAGAATCCCTATCTTTCACAAAACACTAACGAGTCCACATTGGTCTTCACAGCTTTCCACGAATCGAATAATCGATCCTAGTTCCACACCGAGTCCATAGCAACAAACTAGAGATCCACTGGCACAATTCGAATCCACGAATCAATCACCAATAATGTATAATGCGGTTACGAAATGAATAGAAATCATAAACTATGGATAATATAGTTAAACTATAATCCAGAGATGAAGATCATGCATAGAAAATTAGGGGTTTTTTCAACACAAGCTCTAAGCCTTTTTAATATGAAAACCCTATTCTAATACGACTTAAACAAGGTTTAAATACCTTTAAGAAAGAGTCACGATCGAATAAACCTCTTCAGAAGCTGAACCGATCAAATTTTACGAAAATATATGGAAAAATCGATTTGGATCGATCCAGCCTCAAACCTTGGATCGATCCATTTCTTCTCTGACCATTGGATTGATCTAGCTAAAAACCACATATCGATCCATTATAGCATAAATGGATTTGGATCGATTCTGTATAAATCATTGGATCGATCCATATATTAGCATTTTGAAAAAAAAATTATATTTTGAATAATTTTTTACCAATCAACCTCTGTGGATCATTCATAGGTACTTTTGTAACGCCCCAACATAACATCAGTACCGACCCTTCCGAATAGGTCGACACGTCCTACTTATTCATATTTCCTCACGAGAGATAAGAATATATATATTTATTCGAAATGAAATGGCATGTACAAGCATTTATCATGTCCTAAGCATCAATTATATATACATATAAGAAATCAAATATTAATGCCAACATCCTTAGCAAATAGGCTGAACTACAAATAGCAGCTAACCTATTCACATCCAATGCTATAATGTATTTATACAAATAAATATTCTAACTACAATGTGGAACTACCAAGCTAACCTATTCACATCCAATGCTATAATGTATTTATACAAATAAATATTCTAACTACAATGTGGAACTACCAAGTGTTGGTCAACTGTCCCCAACTAGGAGGTTGAGTTAAGCCACAAATGCAACCTCCCAAGTAAACCTACAATCTGTAACATGAAAAGCAGGGGTGAGCCTCGAATCGCTCAGTATGAATAATGTAACCTATACGAATTAATAATAACACGGTGATACATGAAATATTTAAATAAAGCTCATATAAATCTAGAGTTTCAAGGTTTTATAAAAAACTTTATAAACATCATTTTTAAAGCTGTGTGGGCTTTCAGTGAAAAACCATATCCAACGATATCGTAAATAGGCGTATGCCTCGCATGTGGAATGCACCATCACATGTGGGCAATAGCTAAATCCCATCATCATCCATATCTTGGCAATATACGTCACCGCATAGGGTCCATGGTATAACCATCGGTATGGAATTAGCCTGAGTGGCATATGCATCTCCTTGCAGAGTCCACAGCATATCCAAACTTGGATCGATTTATATTATAAGGCAGTTGATTCAGGCTAACAAACCTTTAGCTCAACCAGGCTACTACTAAATCAGGTTGGAGACAGAAGTCACATCCACACCCAAAACATAATCAGGGCCATGAGCCCAACCCTCAATGATATAATCCGATCCACATATATACATAAATAAATGCATGTACTAAGAAAATATAATAACTATCCATCACGTAATGCACACCGGATGAGGCCGGGAATATACTCACACCTGCCACCTGCATCCTTGCGTGGTAGTAACACAATATCCAAGATCTATCGTAAGGAGGTCAAGGAACGAATTCACACCTACACTTCTGTCACGCATGGTATCCAATATACAGTAATCCAGAAACCCTCAAGCAGGCATTACCATTTAAATCCAAATATTTCCAGAGTCTCAGCTCAAACAGTTACATAAAACAGATTTCCAAAACCATAGTCTTTTCCGAAAGAGTAGGGAATGGCCCAAGTGTAAAGCATTTCCATGACAAACCCTTTGATACAGTTTATAATCATGCCACACAGTTCACACAGTTCGTAAACAGATATATTCCATGTATCTATTTTACAATTTAGTAAACAATAGGGTTCACAAATATTTATAAATCATATAATTCGAAATGTGTTTAAAATAATGTTAAATGGTCAAAAAGGTCAAAAAGGATTGAGAGGATACATAATTCTAGTCATCAAAATTGATGCTAATACGGGACGGAAAGACATATATTGGACATACATTGCGGAATTAAATGGCATTATTGAAATACATATATTGTACTTTTGTGATATTTTTGTAATCTCATATCTTATTGTTAGTCACGTGTTATATCCTTGTAACAGATTTAATGATTATAAGTGAAATTCTGTTATAGAATTTCACTATAAATAGGAGTAAAGTACATGAAATAAGGATCGGTCTATTTATTACTTCAAGAGAATTTTTCTTGTTTTCTGTCAGTACTAGAGAGAGAAAGTGAGAATACTCCAAAAGTGTGTAAGAAAGTCTTGTATCATTTCTCGATTTCTGTAAGTATGAACATTCTATTGTTATCAATAAAATTTATTTTGTTATTTAATAATTTCGAAAATTGAATCTGACTAAAGCATCAACCAATGATGGATGTATATTATTAAATATATACATCTATCATTGGAAAAATGGTTCTCGAATCCGATCTTCTGCTCTTATTGTTGAAAATAATGTTTTCCTCGTGATGTCACCTCCCTTAGAACTGGAAATGGTTGTGACATGACCATTACCGCTGTGTGTTCCTCAGGATCTGTCTCTGATAGAAGATAGCGATCTTGCAGAGGTGACAAAAATGGTGCTGTTGCCGGGACCGTTCGTTTTGATGCTTTAGATTGATTTTTGAGTAATTATCCTTTTATTTTATTCATAATTCTGTTCATATCTGAATATTTGTTATGTATTCAATATACTCTTTTACATGTCTCTGTTTCCAAATTTTCACCTCATGATTATTCATATTTTTCCGCACATGCTATTCACATGTTTTATTCCGTTTTTCTGTTTTCTAATAATTTTTCTTTATGATTTAATCAAACTAGTTTTCTCTTCTACCTTCATTATTAGCTTCTTCTTTTCTTTTATTTTTCTTTTATTTTTATTTCTTTTCTTTATTTTCCTTTTCCTTTTCAAATAAGTTTATAAATATATTTTCATTCAAATTATAAATATATAATTAGGTCAATTATGGCAGAATCAATTATTTCTAAGGCTTGATCAGAAATTCAAAAATCAAAACGGACAAAAAGTAATTCTGTTTTGCTTGACTATATTGCGGACTTCATAGATCTGTGTTCCTCAATGGCTGAACAAACAAATACATTTGGTCCTGAGGTCAATCTGTCTGATTCTGATTTGGATGCTCGAATGCGAACCCTCATGGATTTATACATGGCTTCGAAAGCTGATTCTCGTCCGGAACCTCATGATAAAGGAAAAAGAACTTCTACTTCCACAGCTTCGGGGAGTTCAGATATGGAACACTATTTGCGGGAAGAAAATGATCATTATCGTGATCAACTCCAAGATATGAATGATAAAATCAAAGAATTGGAGTTGAAATTACAAAAAAAACTACCTTTCCAAGTCATCCTACACCTTCTTCATCACATCCTCCTGTTGAACACACTTCTATTCCTATTTCCACATCACCGCAACCTATATCCATAAGTAAGTGTGCATACCTCCCAGACGAACCTCATGCCTCTAAAGTCGGAGCAAATTCCTCGAGACTGGTTACTCATGGTCCTATACATCGTGGCCAAGGCAGCGCCACCCTAGTTGTAGCGGGAGATGGTATCGATGTTCTCTAAGCTCTCAAGAAAGCCTAGAGGGGTGCTTGCGAAGAAAGTACAAGACAGTACATACAAGAGGAAAGCTCGTACAATATGATGAGAGTCCTGCCCGTCCTCCTCAGACATGTCACTAAAGGTAGTATAGAGGGTGTTCCTGTGAACTGATCTCTTGATAATGTCAAAATCAGCGGCCCCTAGATAGGTATCCAAATGGGCAGAGTTTTGGCTTGCATCCTCGTAGAAATCCAAAGGACGCCCTCTAATGAAAATCCCCGTGATCATGGTGAAATCGAGTGGGGTCATAGTCATTTCCCGGAACTCGAAATGGAAAGCATTGGTGGTATCCCACCATAGTTCAGGCAAGGCTATGAGAGCCTGCCTATCCATTTGGTTGTACCAAAGAGAATCGATAAAGTTTCCAAAGCCTATCTCCCTAATAATCGCTTTGGCTTGGGGTTGGAGGGTGTCCATTTTAAGTCACCAAGTAACGATGCTTTGCAATGAGGACCGAGTCCTAATGTTGAAGTTAGGATGCAAAGATGAGGTTCAATGGATTAGAGATGTGGAATGGAGATGAGTTATGGTAACTTTTGAAAATAAATCGCTAGCACAAAGAGTAAAGCATAAGTGACAAGACAAGTTTTGAGATAGCAAAGTTTGAACATTTTTGAAAATGTGTCATCTTGTGAGTTAATCTTTGTGCTTTTAATTTTAAGAGTTAGCATAACTTATTGATATTTCGTGTGACCCATTTTCATGAGAATTGGATTGAAATGAAAATCCCAAGAGAATAGAATTTGAATAAGAAACCTTGAATTGAGTACTTAGCATAAGTAAGTTTTGAAATAAAACCACTTTGAAAGCCATGAAAATGACATTTAAGTGAATATTGATTTGAGTGAGAAAATGAGCTAAGTCCCAATTCATGGAAATTTTGGATATATGTACACTTGAAATAGTTTTGGAAACTTGTCGTGATATGAAAAATCATTTTTTTTAAGCATTTGAAAAAGCATAACATGATGAATTGTTTTGAAAATTGAAAGTTACCCCCTTTTGGGCATTTTATCAAACACCTAGTGTGCCTATGTTTGAAATGAGTTTTGAAAACTTGTCATGATACTTTGAAAATATCCAAATGATGTTAGAAATATGTTTGAATCATGACATGAAGAGTTTGAATTGAAAAATCAAATTTTAGTCCTTTTGGACATTTTATCAAACGATAGTGTACATATGTTTGAAATAAGTTTTGAAAACTTGTCATAATACTTTGAAAGTATCCAAATGATGTTAGAAACATGTTGGAATTATGACATGAAGAGTTTGAGTTGAAAAATTGAAACTTTAGTCTCTTGGGAATTTTATCAAACACTTGGTGGGCAACATTTCAAGCTTGTGAAGCTAATGAAATGGGGCTCCCAAGCTTTACCAAATACAAATTTCATGAATAAGAGTCATCAAACAACATCCAAAGATCAATATTGAAGCACCAAGATATTGAGGATTCAAAGAAAATGCATGGAAAGTAAGCTTACCTCTTGAGTAGTATGGATGTAAGAAAGATGAGTTTGAGGCTCCAAAAGCAAGCTTGTGTTATTAGGGTCATGTGATGGCACCTTGTACCTCTTCATCTCCAAGTATGGATACTTTGAGAGTTCATATCTCCTATTTGCCATGAGTATGTGTAGGTAGAAAAGCTTGAGAAGACGGTTATGTGTTGAGTTTGTATTTGGGGTTTTGGATCCCAAATTTGAGATGTGAGGATGAAACCCTTAGTATTGATTCAAAAATTGAAGTGTGTAACAACACTAGAATGGTTTGGAGATTGATTTGGATGCAATGAACTCAAATATGATGGATTTTTGAAGAAAATTGGAAATTTTAGAGAGAGAAAGTGTCAAAATGAGGTGGGAATGAAGTGAATAACAAAAGGGAAGTCAAGATGACTTAAAGGGAAGAGTGGGTCTCGGGTGACCGTCCCCTAGAGGACGGTTGGGGGCCCACTATGGACGGTTGACCATCCTCTAGTGGATGGTCACCCAATTTTGAGCCCTAATTTGACTTGTTTTGGGCTTTTGAGGCCCATTTTGGCCTATTTTGATCAATTTTCTTTCAAATTTGGATTTGGGAAAGCTCATTGGATTGAGGTTGAAGATTATTAGGTGCATGGATGAGAAATAATTATAGGTTTGTGCATGTAAAGGAGAATTGAGTGATTGTGAATTGGAAAGTTCACATAAAATGATAAGTTTTTTATTGAAAACCATGGGACATGGAAATGGATGATAAAAGTGGTGTGTGATCAAAGTTTATAATCATGAAATGATTATAAATACAAGTGAAGTGATGAGATTGTGAAGCCCATGAAAGGATTGTGAAGGTAAGGTAGCCCATAGAGAATTTTTGAATGTGAAATGCCCATCATGGAGGCCCAAATCAAAAAGACTTTGTGAATTGCATGAGATGTTGAAAAATATACATGAGATGTATATAAGAATGATGTTACATGATATCAATGATGATGTGGAATGAATGTGTTGATGATAACATGAAGTTATCAAAGGAATACTGGCAAATTTGAAGATTATTGGAAGTGTGTGTGTGACTTCCAAGAGGACTGTGGTCCCCTAAGATAAGATGATTGGAAATGTGTGTGATTTCCTCTAAAGATAAGATAATTGGAAATATGTGTGTGATTTCCTCTAAAGATAAAATGATTGGAAATGTGTGTGTGATTTCCTCTAAAATAAGATGATTGGAAATGTGTGTGTGACTTCCTCTAAAGATAAGATGATTGGAAATGTGTGCGTGATTTCCTTTAAAGATAAGATGATTGGAAATGTGTGTGTGATTTCCTCTAAAGATTAGATAATTGGAAATGTGTGTGTGATTTCCTCTAAAATGAGATGATTGGAAATATGTGTGAGATTTCCTCTAAAGAGAAGATGATTGGAAATGTGTGTGTGATTTCCTCTAAAGATAAGATAATTGGAAATGTGTGTGAGATTTCCTCTAAGATAAGATGATTGGAAATGTATGTGTAATTTCCTCTAAAGATAAGATGATTGGAAATGTGTGTGTGATTTCCCCCAGGATAAGATTATTGGAAGTGTGTGTGTGACTTCCTCTAAGATAAGATAATTGAAAATGTGTGTGAGATTTCCCCTAAGATCATTGGAAGTGTATGTAGGACTTCCAAGAATGTGATTTGGTAAATGTTGGCGAGTAGTTGTTTTAATGATCCCTCTTTTGTTGTGGTAGAAATGCGATGTCATGTTGTTTCATTGAAATTCATTGGCGAAGCCATGAATATCAATGAGGGGCTTCTGTAGACATCCATTTTTTACCATGAGTAAAGTCATGAATGGTTGCCTATGATTTGAAGTGAAATAGGTGGTGAAGCCCTAAGTTGTTTAGTCCCCTTTTGTGTAGTTAGTTAGAGGTCATTATCGCATGTAGGTTTTTAGGTCGGATTGAGTCAGTACTTTTTGCACTTAGTTTTTAGAGAGTCTAGGGATGTCCCTGCTAAATTTCATGGCATTTTGAGCCAGACTTGATAGGAAACAGGGTCTTTTGTGACTTGAATGGCAGCGTTGTCCTTTGGATCACAAAAGCTCTGTCGATCTTGTCCCGAATGGTCTCGAGGCTTTGGCATGGATATTTAGAGTGTGTTTGGTAGCTAAGTTGATCAGTGGCAAGGTCCATCGAGCTTTTGGGCTTATGTTTGGTTCTTAAGGCCCAAAATGCCCTTTTAAGCTCAGATTAGGGTTTCAACCGAGGATGACCAGAATTCGATCTTTTTATCAAAATAAAGCCTTCAAAAGCATTAAAACACTTTCTTAAATGTTTCCTAAAACTTGTTTCGAGAAGTAGAAATGATCTTGAGAGCAATCGGTTAGCAGATTTCAAAACCTTAATTGGGTTTGACAGGCCCAAAACAGTTAATCGGTCAACTTTCTCCTAAAACCTTTGACCAAGGTCAATGCATTTTCACTTCAAACACTTCTCAAAACATGGAGAATTGAATCACAGTCGTTTTGGTTCTTGAATCGTCGAATTTGGACTTGAAACAAGCTCAAAGAGCCGAAAAAAGCCAAAATCGGGTCGAGATGGGCCAAACTAGGCCCAAATTGGGCAAAATTGCACATGAGACTCGATGACCGACCCTCTAGGGACGGCCAACCGTCCATAGTGGACGGCTAACCGTCTTAGGGTGGACGGTCACCCAAGCTTAAGTCTCCTGATCCGCCAATTTTGCAATTTTTGAGTGTTTTAAGCATTTGGGATTCTTCCACAGCCGAGTTGAATCAATTTGAAGGACTTTGCATGACCTTGGGGACTGGGGAAGACTCATCTAAGACCCTTGGCTCACTCCCTAGGGTTTTAAGGAGAGCCATTGATCAAATTAAAGCCTCTCTTATATATACATCACTTATAGATCAGTGGAAGGGAGGATGAACTTGAGTTAGAGAGACTTTGGCACCTAAACCAGCCCCCTAGAACCCTAGCTACAAATTTGGAGGCCATTAGAGCTTGAAGAAGAAGGCTAGGAGCAAGGAAGAAGAAGGTTAAAGGTACATTCGAATACACTATTGTGCTTAGGATTGAGTTTTGCATAACATAATTCAATTTTGGAGATTTATGCATAATTGGCATGTATATCTTCTTATTCTTCTGTTTCTTCTCCTATGCTTAACTTGTAGTTAGGAATTGAAGTTTGGATTGAGTATTCATGGTTAGGAAAATAAGGTCAAGAGATTCTTGCATGCTAGGATATGTGTCAATAGCATATGATTTTCTGTGTTTGTTTGTCTTGCATGATTAGCTTTATAAAGTTTGAGTCTTTGATATTTTGTAAGCATATTGGTTATGTTATGATTAGTAGAAGCATGTTTAGGAGTTTATTTTATGTCTATAATGCATATTAGGATGGTTAGTTTAGGAGTTTATGAAAAAAAAAAATAATGCAAGTCCCTTTAGAACTACAATACTTCAAAATTTCTCCATAAGAAAACACACATACATGAACATTACTCACAAGTAACAAACTAAACTCATTCTTCTAGGAATAAACACAAACATTTTGTAAGCAAGAAATACAAATGATATTTCAACTATCAAGAGGGATCCATGAACAAAGCAGAAATCATTCCATCCTTCTTGATAGCCTACTCAAGCAATAATCAACATAATAAAATCCATTCAACACACAGATTTACGTGGAAACCCTTTTGGGAGAAAACCACGGGAGAAACACAGCAATCCACTATGAAAAAGAGTTAGAGATTATACCATACACAAGGGATCTTGTGTATGGCATAATCTCTAACTCTTTGACCATTTGAAGTTGGAAGTTTTCGTAAGTAAAAACTGCACAACTTCAAAAGTTTCCAAATGACTTCTAACACTTTTATATCAACTTTGGCACATTAAATTCACCTCAAACCATTCTCCTAGCATGCAATTCACCTTAAACCAAGTTCCTAGCATGCATGGCCCATTCACTTGATCTCCAAGAGCTTTAGAATGGATTTATACCAATATTGACTGAACATGACTCTTTAACCATGAGTAAGCTTGACATTAAAAGCTATATGGATGTGCAAGACCATCTAACCACCTAAACATGATTAACTAGGTCACTAAGTCACTTACCATCCTAGTCCATGGTGAGTTAGAGACTTTTTCCACAGCTTCGCTTGAGATCATTAGTACACACTCTAAAGAAGGTACAACCCAAACCAAGTTTTGAAACGAAACATGCCAACACTCAAACTCAAAACCTAACAGTTTATGTGAAAGGTTCATCATTTATCTGTGTTAGAGTATGTAGGATTTGCATATTAGTGTAGTGGCTATTTTCTAGCATGATGTAGACATCCATTTTTTACCATGGGAAGGGTCATTAATGGTTGCATGTGGTTTGAGGTAAAATAGGGTGTTAAAACCCTAAGTTGCCAGTTTTACCCTTTGTGAGTAGTTAGTTAGAGGTCATTATTGTATGGAGGTTTTTAGGTCAGATTGAGTCGGTTCTTCTTGCATTTAGTTTTTAGAGAGTCTAGGAACATCCATGTTAAAATTCATGGCATTCTGAGCCAGGCTTCATAGGAAATAACGCCTTTTGTGACTTGAAGGGCAGTACTGTCCTTTGAATCACAAAAGCTCCGAATGACTGTCGATATTGTCTCGAATAGTCTCGAGGATTTGGTATGGATATTTAAGGTATGTTTGGTAGCTAAGTTGATTAGTGGCAAGGTCTGTTGAGTCTTCTGGCTTATGTTTGGCTCTTAAGGCCCAAGGGGCCCTTCAAGCTCATAATTAGGGTTTCGACCGGAAACGACCGGGATTTCAATCTTTTTATCAAATAAAAGCCTTTAAAGGCTTCAAAACACTTTCTAAAATGTTTTCAAAACTTGTTTCGAGAAGTACAAATGATTTCGAGAGTGATTGGTTGGCAAATGTTAAAACCCTACTTTGGGCCCGGCAGGCCCTAAACAGCTAATCGGTTGACTTTTCTCTAAAAATTTGACTTTGGTCAATGCATTTTCACTTCAAACACTTATTAAAACATGGAAAATCGAATCACGATCATTTTGGCGTTTGAATCGTCGAATTTGGACTTAAAACGGGCTTGAAAAGCCGAAAAAAGTCGAAACCTGGTCGAAACGGGCTAAGATAGGCCCACATAGGGAAAATTGGGCTAAAAGCTCGATGACCACCCCCCAAGGGACGGCCAACCGTCCATGAGGGACGGCCAACCGTCCCAAGGTCACCCGAGCTTTTTGCCAAATCCTACTATTTTTCAGTCTTTTTTATTTCTGGGACTTTGCAAAGTGTCTAGCTCAGCTTTGGGGACTTTGGGACGAATTGGAAGACCTTAGCAGACTGATTTAGAGCCTTTGGATCATTCCTAAAAGATTTAAACTCAGCCATTGATCAATTTCAAGCTTCCCTATAAATAGAGAGCCTGAAATCAGTTTTAACACACACATCAAGGCATTTCAAGAGCCAAATTGGTAGAGTAAAGCCTCAAGGCAGTACACCAACCCCCTAAGCAACTTTAGTTGCATCTTTGAAGTCCTTGGCGTCCTTGGAGTTTGAAGAAAAGGCTAGAAGCAAGGGTGAAGAAGGCCAAAGAAAGGTTAATATAATTAGTCATTGTTTTTTTTTTGAGTTTGCATATTTCTTCTTCTTCTTCTTCTTTTTCTTCTTTTCTTTCATTCTTCTTTTATGTTCATATCATGCTAGGGATGGGTACCTAAGTTGGGTATTCAAAGGTTAGGGGTTAGTTGCATATAAATGTAATACTAGATGCTCCCACTATCTCCTTTTAAAAACATTTAACTTTTAAAGTCTTGAGTAGTGAGGAGTCTCAAGTATCACATTTATTTTATAGACATATAATAATAGTTAACATGGTGAGCCTTTAACATTCATCACATAAATAGGCTCTGGGATTGATTATGGACTTTGATTAAGGGTCTATGGAGGTAATATGGTGATCGCAAATATAATTGAAAACCTAAACATGCATCTATGAAGTCTTCATAAGCTCCATAGTCCTCCATGCTCCTCTTGTGCCTCTCCATGGTCCTAGACTCCTTCATGCTCCATTCTTTATAAGTACATTAAATAAAAAGAAAGGGGATACATAATATGGGAATGAGATTTAATAGAGAACAAGAGAAAAAGAGAAGAGGCATGCAAGCCCCAATTAAATTACGACCACCAAAGGGGTATGCAAACCCCAATTAAGATTACAACCCATAAAATAATTTAAATAAATAAATTACAGCCCCTAAATCACATCCACATGCGGCCAATCACATCCAATTAATTGGTCTTAAGTCCATAATTATCCCACATTATCAATCTCATTAAATAACAATCACATTGAAATAATAAAAGGCATATATAAGCAAGAATTATATATATATGGCAACTAATATTAATCAATAAACCTTAAAAATATTCATCTCATGAATATTATAATGTTTTAATCACATTAAAACAATGGCTACTTCATTTTAATCATATCTAAAATTCCAACAATTTTGAAAATCAAAATAAGAAGCTATTGTAGTCAAGAGACCAAAATAGAAACCTTAGTTTGAATATATCATCAAAATTAATTTTTAATCATCCCCTACTGTTTTAAACACTTTAAAACATATTTTCATCAATTATAAAAATAATAAAACCATGGGGATATCAAAAATAATATTTGATAAAATTGAAATAGGAAACAAGTTTTCAACTTTTGCCTAAAACAATTTCTGGGTTACCAAACTTTTGGTTTTTATGAACAGCCCTTAAAAAAGCTTTCATGACCACTTTAGGGTTTTAATAACAACCTTATTAAGTCCCTAATACAGTGGTAACATGGGGCTAATAAATTCAAAACACTAAGTATTAAAAAGATTACAATTTTTCAACATATTGAAAAAATCCAGCACATATGATAATAGGCTAGTCAATCCCAAAAAAACTTAGTGTGACCATATATGAACGATTTTTCATGAAAGAACTATTCTAACATGATCTAAAATCATTATATTAGTGATTTGAGGTATGGTGGCTCAATAAAAATTAATCGAAAACAATTTTCAAGATTTATTTTGAAAAGACAGTGTTGCTGGAAAATCTGGGCAGCAACATGTATCAACTTTAAAATTTTATTTGAGCCATCAAATCATCTCCAAAAATCATGACATTAAATACGCAAGATGCTTATACAATGTACTAAACATCTATGGTCATGGATCATCCAAAACCAGCCCCTGTTTTTCAGTTTTAACAAAACAAGAAAACCCAGTTAATAACCCAGTTTTTGAAAAAACTTAAATGGTCTATACTCCATCTTTGGAGATTTCAGCCTCCTCATTTATTTTTGATTGTTTTGTTTCTTAAACACATATATTATAATGTTAAATCATATATAAAACATTATAATCAAATACGTAATCAACTCTTGATTAAAACAAAAAGAAATAAATAGAATAGAGATGAAGAAACCAAAACTCTAGAGAAGCCATTCCCATGGCCATACCTAGGGTTAGGGTTTGGGATTAAAACCCCAGCCACTTTGGTTTAAAGAAGAATAATATACCATATTAAAATGCTTATACAATGCCAAATCATGATCAGCTCTGATACCACTGAAAGTATTCCATGAAATCAAGCGGAATTAAAATTTTTCATGGAAACCATTGTGCCAAGATCCATGATTCATTGTAGAAGCATATTATAAAACTTAAAACAAAAGTAAATCACTTACTTTGATAGCCTTTAGAGAGATTAAAGAGAAGTGCAGCCCCAAAGTGATGAAGGCCTCCAAGATTGATCCACACTAGGAGAAGCTTCAAAGGATGAGAGAGAGAGAGAGGATGAGATTGCACAACACTAGGAGAGATCCCCTTGGTATGGCCGGCCCTCCCTTGTTGTTCTCTAATAGATGGAGTGCTAGTTCCTATTAAAGATCAAACTTTATCAAGTTATCTTGTTTCAAATTTGAAACGATTTCAAATTTAAATTCAATTAACTAACTAGAAATTCAAATAGATTAATATTTGCAATCTTAATTATCTTGCCATCTCATGTCAATTTCAAATTTGAAATAATTTCAAATTTGAAATAGTTTCAAAATTCAAAATTCAAAATTCAAATTTCAAATTTCAAAAATTCAAAATTTCAAATTTCAAAAAATTCAAATTTCAAATTTCAAATTTCAAATTTCAAATTTCAAATTTCAAAAACTTGAAATTCTAGTTAATTAATTTTTGCATATTATTCTCTCTTCTCCTTTAAATGAAGCCTGCACCTATATGTGTGTGACCTCTTAGGTTCATAACAACCTAGTAGTAGGAATTAGGATAGTAAATTATCCTTCAAATAAAACTACTTTTATTTTAAGTTCTAAAATTAGAACTCTTCTAATTTTTCCTTTCAAAAAATAAATCTTTTGGGCCTCCACTAGTCCTGAGTGACATCTAGCAATATGTCAAGATACACCCTAGGTTGTGTGAAGGTTTATCATAACACAATGAACCTTTCAGTTACAATTAAGATACAATTCAATCCTTCCATCAAACAATGCCTTAGTTAAATTAGTTGGGTATGGATAATATGTCAAAACCCTAATTTAACATCTTGTATGTTATTCTTAAAATATCAATTCAAACTTGGGATACTTAAGAAACAGATTTCTTATTCCCAACTGCTTTGGTCAAAGACTTCTATGAATTAAATCTCAGAATAATACAAGACATTCCCTCTCTTTACTGAGAGTGATAGATTCCTTGTTGTACACTCATATATCCCCATGATAGGCCTACTAGAGCTAATGAGTACTTATACAAGTTCCATGGTTAGGATATGTACGTTGTATATCAAACCCTAATATCTCTAACACAGAACATCTATGGTGCCTCAGGTCTAAGGATCACTTGCATCATTGTAACCCTGAGTTGTTGTTTGACATGTAAGTAAAACTCCATTCAACAAACTCAATCAATGATCACATTCAGTGTACTTGTTCTCAAACAAGCACCCACAGGTTAGCCCTAGTGTCTATACACAAATTACTTGAAACGGGTCATTCTCCATATTGAGCAGACATAACTTGTACTAGTCTATCCGGATTATTAATGCCCAATAAATAATCCTATGACTTGGAATAATTAAGAAAGATGTAATAACAATACAAGTCTCCCTATCTCAACTCTTGAGTTCTTATATTGACATTCTTTCTAAGGGCTTATCAAGAACACAATAACAATATATAACATGATAATCAAAATGCCCATATTATTAATTGCTTGTACGTAAAAAGTGATGTGCGCAAAAGTCTCCCAAGCGTAGGATTCTAATGATCGTCAAGCAATAATCTAGGGAGTACCTAGGTCATATCCACAGGGAGTGGAATAGGTTCTAGTGATGCTTAGGTCTTGTTACACAAAGAATGCAAAAGTGAAGTGTAAAATATTGGGGATTTTGATTGGTTGTGAGAGATTTCTGCCAAGTCAATGGCAAAGAGTTTATGTGAAAACTTGTAAGTAAAGGGGAGGATGGGTCCTATGGATTCATTCTTTCCTAACCTAGGGTTAATGGTTTCTCATATAATGCACATTCAAGAATCCATGTGACTTATGGTTTTGAATGGGGTATTTAACAATGAAAGCTCATAAGAGTAAAACAAATGATGGAATGCAACATAACACTCACTTTGACATTTTCACAAACACATATAGTGCATATGTGCTCACTACCAAAATCCAACAACTTACCGGTCATATTTTGGTCATGAATATGAATCCATATGGTTTCAAGAGAGGAGAGAGTGTTAGGAGCAACATTCCATTATCATTGAAGCTTTGAGTATGAGAAATAACATTTACTTAGGGTTTGGAGAAGAACTACACCATAGAACCCTCCTTGGTTGTTTAGCTAGCCATTAAAGAGAGAGAATGCACCAAAAACAAGAAATAAATGCTAGAAGAGAAATAAATGCTTCCTATTAAAAGACCTAACAACAATGTGCCTTACAAATATGAGATTAAAGAGAAAATAAACAACCTAAACTAGGGTTACAAGATAGAAATCAACAAGAACTGCCATGAATCTAAACTACCCCATGTAGAAAATGCAAGAAAACCCTAGAAAGCAAGAGAAAACCTAAATAACTAGGCTAACCCTAAAAAAACTAAGTCAAGAACAAGTGAGGATCCCTCTCCCAGCTGCTAAGTGTCCCTTTTATACCCCCTTGAGAGGCTCCTTCAAAATAGAGGTGAAATGACAAGACTGTCCATGAGAAATGAGAGATTTTCCACCACACCAGCTGCAAAAACAACCCTATGACCGGTACCACTTAAGCTAGGACCGGTCCTCCTCCTCTCTGGTTGAGTGCTACCGGTCCTAGAATGTTGGGACCGGTCCTCATTTGCAGAAATTCCCATTTTGCTGCACTTTCGGCATTTTTGAGCGATTGAGCCTTCAAACATCAAACCTTGCTTCATTCGAACCTTCGAGCAACTTTGAATGATTCTATGGAGAGTGATGGAGAGTTCTCTGAGCTGAGATGAAGAGGAGAACGGACTTTGGGTATGCTCCGGGAGAAAACCAAGCATAAGCATCACACATGAGCACAGTAACATGCTCGAGGGCTTCAAACGGCCACCGGCGACTTCGAACATCATTCAAACGCTTAAACAGAGTAGGAATTGCACCTAAGTACCTGCAAATGGACAGAAACGATGAAAGAATAAAAAATACATGTTCTACACCAAACTAGGGTTCAAAAGCATACAAAATACATGAAAATGAAGGTAAAAATGAAGGGTTTTATGTGCTAAGCACACCCTCCAACCTGTTTCTTGCTAGTCCCTAGTAAGATTTGAACAAGAAAGAACAAAAGAGAAACAACGAAAAGAAATCACAACAAGCAACTTAACTAAATGATTCACTTTACATGACACATGAGCATATTACTAGAACTTCGAAAACAATGCACAAGTTTGAACTTAGCATGCACTAAACATTCCCATGTGTGTGAAAGTTGCCAGCTAAAGTTTCGCAAAACCACAATTGATACAACAAAGATGCATAGCTGTGGAGAATAAAAGGAATGAAGTACTCACTCAGCACATTCATCAAAAATGAAACAGAGTAATAAAGCATAATTTAACCATTCAAACTTGCACAATGTTCAAAAAGAAGCAACTAGCATTTATGAAATCAAATAGGCCTTCTAGGCTTGAAACGACCAAGGGATACACAAAGGGGGCTCAGAAAAACAAAATGTGTGTTGGCATGACTTGGCTTGGGTCACTACCTTGTTGCCAACACCACCTCTATGCTGCCCTGCATACAAACAAACTAAAACAAACTAAACCTAAACTGAAAGTAAACACACATACAACTACTGAACTAACTAAACTGAACCTAGGCTCACAGAAGTGCCTCAAATACTCATCCACCCCATCATCATCATCCTCTGAACTCAGGTCTTTCTCATCAACACAGTCATCCAGCTCCTCGGAATCCCCTTCCAAGTTAGAAAGGGATGAGCTAATGGTAGATGGATAACCTCTCAAGGTATGCACCTCTTTCTCAAGTTTGGCTAGTCGATGATTAATTTGCTTCTGCTTCCCCATGATACACTTGAACCATCCTTTAATTCGGGACTTCATTCTCCGAAGAGGAGATAGACTTGCAGCTTGGGGAACTGGTGAAGAAGATGGTCCACTAGGAGCTGGTGGGCGCTGCACTGGCCTAGCCTTTGATGAGGCAGCTATGCTACTCGCTTCAATTACGTTCGTGATAGGACCAAGATGGCAAGGCACCATCCTACTCTTGGGAGGAAGCTTAATACCTTCAGCTTTCACGATCTGGGTGACTAGGCACGAAAATGGCATGTAGCTCTTCTTGCTCATATACTCAAGGAAGTCGTTCATGACTCCCCATATAGCTGCAGCAAAGTTGATAGGTGCCCTACTCATCACCTCAAATAAGAATCTGATCTCATTAACCTTGGGTAACTTTTATTTTCCTTTGGGGATGATCCTGTTGTGGATGATCTTATTCATTAGAGCATACTCCGGTTTCAGCTTCCCTGGAATGAACTCCTTTATCACAAAATCTCCCATCTCTGGTGGATTCGAGCACATGGCATTGGGGAACAACTCAGCATCAAAATTGGATAAAGCACGGAATGGGTAAGGTCTTGCTGCAGAGGCATCAGGACGAGCGTAACCAAGAGCTGAAGCAATGGCAGGAATGTCCACTGTGAATGATTTGCCACCCACTGTAGTGTTCAGTTTAAACTCTGCATCGGCCATTAGCTTCATGTTAGAGTAGAACTCTCTTACTATGGAAGGGTGGTAACCCTCTAAAGGTTTGCATAGGAATCCCAACTTCTGGTCCCTGATTACAGCTGTAAAGGGGTGAGAGGGGAGAAATGACGTTTCATCGACACTCCTTTCGCATTGAAAACCCCTTTTGGCAATAGACTCTGCCTAGGAGATTTTTTTTTCTTGAGGTTCGTCTTCGAACGTGGCCTGAATCTCATCGTCCTCATCATCGCTCTCGCTATCGCTCATGCGCCTTTTCCCTTTACCCCTTTTTACCGGCACAGATGTGTCGTTTTTTCTCTTTTTCACAGCTCGCTCCACAGAGGAGCTCGGGGCATTCCCTTTCTTAGGGACTTTTGTCCTGGCCATAGCTATCAAAACCAACCCCACAATGGCAAACAGTACAAACATATCCACCACACAATCCCAAATGCCCATCTCCACAAGCACCACACAACCATCCCTCAAATCACAAAGCATCTTCCTCCCCCCATTCATCATTTTGAACCAAAACAACACAAAATAATGCAAAGATTCAACACAAAACAGTCACACCCCTCTTTCAACCAATCCAAACACAAGATGAACTCAAAAATTTCCAAAATAAGCTTGAAAACTACAAAACTTGAGGCTACTCACCAAGTGATGCTTGAAGAACTTCAATAATCCATGAGATCAAGCAAGAACACCCACCAAAGCACGAAATCCCTTCCTCATTGTGGTGGAGATGAATATGTAGGTAAAATGAGGGGGGTTTTAGGGTTTGGTTATGGATTTTTGGGTGGAAAATGGGTTTTGAGAGGGAATGTATGAGAGATTAGGGTTTCAAAGGAGGGATTTGATGGTGGATGGATGGATTAGGTCACAAATGGGTTAGGATAGCTTGCAAAGGTGAGAGAGAGGTGAGAGAGGTGAGAGGGTGTGAGAAAATGAGGGCTGAAGCTCGGATTTGGGGGTTTAAGCCTGGAGAATTCGAATTTTTGTAGCCAGGACCGGTACCACTTGAACTAGGACCAGTCCTGCTAGCTTCTGGTGCACTGGTACTGGTACCAATAATTAGGACCGGTCCTCCCTTTCAAATTTTGCCAGTTTGCAGCTTTTTCTTGCATCAACACCTCTAAATGCATACCTTATGAAATTTTCACTATCCCAAACCTTCAACACATCCAAAATACCTGTAGAAACTTGCTCGGCATGACCACACTCACATTGATACATCAATTCAACAATTCCCCCCTCTTTGGCTCTTAGGCTTTGAACGAAAAGGCAACATAGGCTCAAATGGGGTTCAAATTGAAACTCAATCATGATCAAGGGTCAAAAGGTCAACAAGGGCCTATAATCATGTTTCAAAAATGCTAAAGTATTTCAATTTGAATAAAGTGCACTGAAATGGTAAGGCTATGCAAAAGTGTACTATTTGAGGCCGAAAACCAAGCGAAAGTGTGCTTGGGTGCTACACGAATGACTTGTAAGGCATATAACACCAAATGCATTGAAAAATGAGTATAAAGATGCCAGTCATAAAGTAGAAGCATGAATGGATGTCCGTGCGATAGGGAGACATGCCTAGAACAGTTTTGTAGGCCGTGCGATATGCCCATAAGGCGTCAGTCGACCTAAGCGACCAATCTTTCCTATTGAAGTTTACAGTTTTCTCTAGAATATGCTTAATCTCCCTATTGGCCAACTCAGCTTGGCCATTTGTCTGTGGGTGGTAGGCGGTTGACACTTTATGGGTTACCCCATATTTTTTCATTAATCTCTCAAAAGGGCGATTGCAAAAATGCAAACCGCCGTCACTGATTATCGCCTTAGGCACCCCAAATCAAGACATGACATTCTCTTTCAAGAACTTCAAAACAACTTTATGGTCATTGGTTCTAGACAGGATGGCCTCTACCCACTTGGACACATAGTCCACTGCCAGAAGGATATAAAGGTTGCCAAAGGAGGATGAGAAAGGTCCCATAAAATTGATACCCCAACAGTCGAAAATCTCAATAATTATGATGGGTGTGAGGGGCATCATATGTCTCCTAGTAACTCCCCCTAGCTGTTGGCAACGCTCACAGGTTTTGCAAAACTCGAAAGAGTCTTTGAACAGGGAAGGCCAATAGAAACCGCATTGTAAGATTTTGGCGGCTGTCTTCCTAGCAGAGAAGTGACCCCCACATGCCTCACTATGACAAAAAGACATGACACTAGGTATTTCAATATCAGGCACACATTTTCTCAATATTTGGTTATGGCAATATTTAAAGAGGTAAGGGTCATAATAAAAGTACTTCTGCACTTCTCTCAAGAACTTCTTCCTATCCTGGGCACTCCAATGGGTAGGTACTTGTTCAGTCACAATGTAGTTTACTATATCAGCAAACCAAGGGCAAATGAAAAGAGCAAACAGTTACTCATCAGGGAAAGTCTCTGAAATGGGGAGGGTGTTAGCAGAATCATCAAAGGATATCCTAGACAAGTGGTCGGCGACAACGTTCTCAACTCCCTTTTTATCTTTAATTGTCAAATTAAATTCTTGGAGGAGTAGAATCCACCGAATTAGTCTCTTTTTGGCATCTTGCTTTGTCAAAAGATATTTCAGTGCCGCATGGTCAGTAAAGACTAAAATAGGTGAACCTAAGATGTACGATCGGAACTTGTCTAAGGCAAAAACCACCGCTAGCAACTCTTTTTCAGTAGTTGTGTAATTTCTTTGGGCATCATTCATTATCCTACTAGCGTAATAGAACACATGTGGTTTTTATCTATCTGTTGACCCAACACCGCTCCTATGGCAAAGTCACTGGCATCACACATAATCTCGAAGGGTAAGTTCCAATTGGGTGTTTGCATGATGGGAGGTCAAGTTAACATTTCTTTCAATTTGCAAAAGGCAACCTCACAATCATGCCCCCACTCAAAAGGGACGTCCTTTCCTAGGAGATTACACAAAGGTCGCACAATGCTGCTAAATCCTTTAATAAACCTCCTATAAAAGCCAGCGTGTCCTAGAAACGACCGCACATCTTTCACAGTCTTAGGGGAAGGGAGCTTTGAAATTAGTTATATCTTAGCTTTTTCAACTTCTATCCCCCTAGATGACACTATATACCCTAGGACTATTCCCTGTGTCACCATAAAATGACATTTTTCCCAATTTAGCACAAGGTTTGTTTCCTCACTTCTTTTTAGAACCTTAGATAGGTTCTCCAAACATCCATCAAAAGAATCCCCGAAAACCGAGAAGTCATCCATGAAGACTTCTACGATCTTCTCCACCATATCACTGAAAAGCCCAGTCATGCATCTCTGGAAGGTACCAGGAGCATTACACAATCCAAAAGGCATATTCCTAAAGGAAAATGTCCCAAAGGGACATGTGAAAGTAGTTTTTTCCTGGTCCTCTAAGGATACCTCTATCTGATTGTAACCGGAATACCCGTCTAGGAAACAATAAAAAGAATGCCCCGCTACTCTCTCTAGGATTTGGTCAATGAAGGGTAAAGGGAAGTGGTCTTTCCTAGTTGATGAGTTCAACTTTCTGTAATCAATGCACACTCGCCATCCAGTAGTGACTCGTGTAGGAATCAATTCATCATCTTCATTTTTCACCACAGTGACACCCGACTTTTTGGGCACCACTTGGATAGGACTAACCCATTTACTATCCGCAATGGGATAGATTATCCCCACATCCAATAACTTCAGAACCTCCTTTTGCACCACCTCTTTCATAATGGGATTTAATCTTCTTTGAGGTTGGCGGGACGGTTTGACATCATCCTCTTGAAAGGTTCTGTGAAAACCACAGACATGGATTCGCAGCGGAATAGGTAAAAACAAAACTTTTTTTTTTCATTTTATAAAACAATCCATGTTCACAAAACCTCCAAGAAACGATTCAAGCATCGGGTACATGTATATTAAAAACCATACATAATCAAGAATGAATATTTAAACATAAATAACCTTACTTGATTATGCGTTCTTCGATGAAGAGATCCTTCGAGTTTCAAACGTATGAAACCTCCAAAGCGTATCCACACGAGAATAAAACTCCCTAAGCTTTCTAGTCTTCCACAACACTTTGTAGCAAGCTAGAATGGAGAGGGAGAGGAGAGAGAATTTTCGGCCAAGGGGTTTGCTTAACCCTAGAGTGTGTAAAACACTCATATAAATAGACTTTCTCCTCTTTTGGGGTGTTTGGTTACTAGTGCTAGCATGACCAAGCATCCTTGAATAGAGTAATCCTATTATCGGTTAGTTTTGACTTTTAATCAATTAACTTTTAATAATTAAAATCAAACATAACTCAATGATAGGATTCCCCTCCCACAAGCTTAAGGAACTCACTTACTCTCTATTGTGTGTGACCCTTTGGGTTCACCCTAACCTAGCAGTGACAGGGACATCTCTATGTCTCCCAAAAATAGAAACTTTCTATTTTAAGGTTCAATTGGAACGATTCCAATTTTGCCATCATTGATAACACTTTATCAATAGGCTTTCACTGGTCATGAGTGACATCTAGCAACATATCATGACATACCCTAGGTTTAGGTGAATAGCAGAACTATGTGAACCCTTCATGTTATTTAATCCTTCATCCCCTAATGTCACAGTTAAGATAATAGGTATGGTTTTAGTCAAACCCTATCTTAACAACTTGATATCTGTCCCACAAAATATAATCTCAATAAGGTAATCGCAGTGAAACTCTTTTCACTGTTTACCTATCACTCTGGCCAGAGGTTCCCTTTGAGAATTATCTTTGTGAACTTATCCTGACATTCTCTCTCATATAACTGAGAGTGATGATCCCTTATTGCACACTCATCCATCTTCATGCATAACTCACTAAAGCCAATGAGCACCGATTACAACCTTATGGATAAGGCTGTACAAGATACTATCAAACTCTAGCAACTTATGCATAAGACAGCTATGGTGTCTCAGGTCTAAGGACTACCAAATAAATGGACATAACATTAGAATATTCCTTTGACAGAACTACCATAGGAATACTCTTTGTAGATCATGTTCAGTGTACATATTCTCTAATATGCACCCACAGATTAACCTAAGTGTCACTACACTGATAGGAAAGACTACCTATCCTCCATATGAGTTGGTTTAAATCTGTGCTACTCTTCATACGGTTAATTAAATATCCACTTTAATAAACCTTTGAGTAGGAACCCTTTTAGAATAGATGTATATGAGAAATATCAGTCTCTCTATCTCAACACCTTGAGATGCATATTTCTCTTATCATTTATTGATGGACCTTATCATATATGTTAGAACATATTAGATAAGTTATACCTTCTATATATAGATAATATGAAACTTAATATACCCTTTAGGATTGGTTTTAGAGCATATTTCTAACACCTCTAAATAGATCCTATGGGTGCAAAGAGAGGGGCTAATTCTCTTGAGGTCGGCGATAGACCAACCTACGACACTTCTATGGGCTCTAAGCACTCCATCAATCGCATCTCTTGGTCAATCTCCAAGTAAGAAGATATGATAACGGGGTATGTCTCATTCTCGCCTAAGTATGCATACTTCAATTCACAGGGCAACGGTTTTAACTCCAATTCAGGTGGTTGGACATTTGATGGTACCAATTTTTTTTCAACGGGTGGAAATGCCTCGAAGCGAGGCACCCACCCATTCACTTCCAGAATTTCCTCATTATTGAGAATGGAGTATAGAAACTCCATCTCTTCACTCACTTCCTCTTCATCAACAATTTCACTCACTAAACACGACTGCAAAGGATCATTATGGGCGGAGAGATCCCATTGGTGCTGCACTAGAGTATCAATCCTACTCACTTCATGCACCTCATCCTCCATATCCTCCCCCACTTCTCTTATCAAATTGAAAATATTCAAGTTTACGGTCATGTTTCCAAAGGTTAGGGTCATCAACCCGCTCCTACACTGTATCAAGGCATCAGCTGTGGCCAAGAAAAGCCTACCAAGAATCACAGTAAATTGACTCCCTTGATCCACCACAGGTTGGGTCTCTAGTACTACAAAATCAACAGGGAAGTAGAATTTATCGACTTGAACAAGTACATCTTTCACTACTGTTGGCAACAAATCGGTTCTTTAGAAAGATGTATGAGTTGCGGGCGTGCCAACTACAAACAATCAAATGATTGTAGGTTCTCCTTGCCTTGAAGCCTCAAGGACTTTTGCAGTGTTAAATATAAAGCAAATAAGATTGGAATATAATAAACTCAAAAGAAACAAATACGTACCATATATTGGCTGAGTACAGACTTGTTAAATGAGCTTTCAATAAAACGAACAGAGACTAATCCCTGACCAAACCAGAGTTTGGATTCTTCAGTTACACGATGAATTACTCCTAAGGAATTGAAAAACGACTAGGAAAACAAAAACAGAGATAAAAGATTAAAAGCTGATGCTTGAATTTGATCGTGGATCCTTTGTTTCTTTGTCCCCTTCAGCTTTTATAGAGGCTGAATGTGTTTGTAACTAATTCCATGTGTCAAATCCCAGTTGGCTAAAGGTTATAGCCGTTCCACATTTTATGGGATTAGTTGAGATCGTGTATCTTCCATATCTTTGATCTGGTCTTCATATATGAACGTGCATTCGAACTCCCAGCCAGATGTTGCCATGTTGCCACGTTTCTCATCAGATATCAACATGCATTTGAGCTCCTCGTCAGATGCTGCCACGTGTCTTTCTGTTATTTGATCACCTACGTTCATTTTGGATGTATCAAGGTTATCAAGACCATATTTGATAAAGGATATTTTGTTGGGCTGGTCTTTTCATGGTCGATTTTTCATAGACCGAATACATATAATGCTTTTCTTAATTTCGGCCTTACAAGAATCTTGCTTTGAGAATTTCGGCATTAACAATCACTGACCGATTTTTAGTGTGGTAACATTTGCCCCCCATATTTCATAATTCTTAGAATGAATTATGGAATATATTAGTATTGGAAAAATCGGCTTGTATCATCTGTGGCCGATTCAAGATATATTCGGCCTATCGTAAATCCCCAGTTGAGCTAACCCAATATCATACGTCAGAATAGTTATGGTGCATGGAATATGTGGCATTAAATGAGCCGTCATTTTGATATTGTCGTGCAGTAAATTGATATGGCTCTGCCGTCCTTTGGTACGGCTCTACCAGAAATGGCATCAGTCACGTCTTTTCACGTTTCTTGGGCGCGAAAAAATAGGTTTTAATGATTATCCCTTAAAGGTCCTATTTAAAACCCGTAGACTCTTCTCCTCCTTTTACTTTCTTTCCAACTTCTGGGGCATTCTTCGCCTACTCTGGTTCTCCGACGAACTCCCTCCGGCCACCTTTGAGTTTTTTACCGTCGCCTTAGTAGAAAAGCTCCCATTTTTCTTCCTTTTTCACAAGTTTCGCCATCCTCTTCGCCATTTGACGGCTAGGGACATTCACCATAGGGTCATTATTGAGAAATCCGCCAATAATCGTTGTGGGGTAGAAACTTACAATCCTCATTATGTAGCCCGCCAGTTTGGTTTGACACAATCCATCCCTTTTCCTATAACTTTTTCGGTCAATGGTGGTTCTTTGGAGAGACCAGCACTTATAAGGGAAGTTGATGTGGAAGGGATTGACCGAATTTATACATTAATTCGGCCTGCATCAGTTCCTCCATTTCCTATCAACGAAGATGCTACTGCAAATTTTGATGTTTTTTGGTCTGAATATTTGAGGCCGTATCGGTCGAATGAGTTTGTTGATAGATTCATTCTTAGCTGTACTTCTGATAACGAATCTAGCAACGCTGACCGTTCGTCTTCTGTTCAGTCTGCAGGAGAAAAAAGGCAAAAGAAGAAAAAAGGTATACCTCTAGACCAGTATAAAGATTATCAATCGTTCTTGGCCTTTGAAAAGTTTTATGGGATCAAATGGGTACAATCCAGATATAGTCAAATTCTTGACGAAATGCAAGATGTGATTTTAAGAAAGAGGAATCTACAAAAGGATTTATTTTTTCAAAAACATCGGTTTAAAAGACGAATAAACTGGGACGCCTTTCATGACCGTTTTAACTCTTTTTTGGAAAAAAATAGACCAAATATGCCTTCTACTCCTTTGAGTATATCCGATTTTATTTCCATTGATCCCATAACTCGGCCTTCTGAATCGACATCTGATGGTGTTACTTGGAGTGGTCACTTCTCAAATTGGCAAGAAGTCCGAATGTGGAAGGATCGTTCCGTGTATACTCCACTTGATGTTTGATTTAGAGTGGGTAAGTTTTTTTTATCCGTATGTTACATTTTCGATCTGTCTGATCCTGAGTTCGTATTTTTTGCAGCTGGCCGATATACTAATGTTCAAGATCGGCATTTGGAGCCTTTGGAGCCAATTCCATCATCTGAAGAAGATGATGCTCCGGTTGATGCCAATCCTCCACCTCGTCAACCCAAAAGGAAGGCGCCAAGTAAAGCCACAGTAAAAACTCCAGCGGCCAAGGTGGCCAAACAGTCGAAAGGCCGACAGGATCTAGATTATCTTCTTCAATCTTTGGGCCATCAAAGTCCTCTGTTCCTTCTAGGTCCCAAACAGATACATCCCGTATGCCGTCTGGGGAACCATCTCCTCAGCTTTTAAAAAGATCAGCCTTGGCCGATTCTGCTGTTCCTGCTGCTACTGACTTCGTTCTTCCTACTGTTTATCCTTCTCCCATCCGATCATCTATCACACCAGTCCAAACACCTCTATCTGGTCCTAGCCAGAGTCGGCCTACATTGGTCGATCCAAGTGACACTTTAGCCTGGCTACGATCTTTCTTGGGAGAGTCTACAGAGCCAGTGAAGCCTCCAACTCCAAAGCAGATCGATGTTTCTGAAGCAAAGAGTTACTTGATGAGCGTTGCAACCATGACTCTTTCAGATGCCTGCAAGGAGTCTGACCGAATTAGATCTTCTGCTGATGTCCTTTTGTCATCTTCTGATCTTACCCCTGGCCTTAGTGCGAACCTTCAGGCCTTCGTATCTTCCCTTGTGAATATATTTGTAGGTTATGAACAGGCCTGCAAGGAAATTGAAGAAGGGGAGAAAAATCTACAAATGGGTGAAGAGATGAAGTCTAAGGCTCGGGTTCACTTGAAGAACATGGAGACTTTTCAGCTGATGAACCAAGAGAGTGTGAGGACTATCTCTGCCATTTCTGACCGAATCGAAAACTTAAAGAAAGAGCTCCGGGATTTGCAGCATGGGATTGAGAAGGCCGAAGAAGTGAAAGCGAAGGCTAACGAAGACATGCTTAATACGGCCAAGGTTGTTGAGGAGTTATCTTATTCACTCAAAGTCCATAGTGCTCAAACAGAGAAGACAAGAATCCAGATAAAGTTAGCTTCTGAGAGGTCAGCCTCGGCCATGTCTGATTGGGCTAGGGCAGTGAATTCTCTGAAGTTTTCTTTGAGTGCATCATTACCAACAGATTCCTCATCAATCGGTCTTGTCTCTTCTCAATCACAAGTTGCTGGTGAAGTAGCTGAAAAAGAGAGCAATCCTTTGGCCTCATCTGATCCCGTAGCAAGCGCATCTACCGTCCCTCAGCCTTAAAATTTTCTTGCATGATTTTGTTGTCTCTGAACAGTTTTCTTTGGCCGTTGAGCCTTCTGGATTATTTTAAAAAAAATTTCGGCCTTTCGGCCTTGATGTATTTTGGTTACTTTTGATGTTTTGGTTTTTTGCGGTCAAAAGGTGACTCGCTGGTGCATTATACTATCTTTTCGGCCTTTTAGCCGTTTCTTGTTTTATTAATATGCCTATTGTTCATATATTTTTGTAGCACTGTTCCCACATAGTAGGATGATACTTTTTAAGATAACGGCCATTAATTGGCCGATTATGGATGTTTGAATCCATATCTTGTAGGTGATAGGCTCCGCTTTTTAATACCTTATAAATCTTGAAAGGTCCTTCCCAATTTGGGGACCATTTTCCGAATTCATTACTCTTGGTACCGACTGGTAAAATAACTTTCCAAACTAGATCATTTTCACTAAATGTTTTAGGTCGAACTTTCTTATTATAAGTTCTAGCGACCTTGTCCTTTTGTGCTTTTAAATGATCAAGTGCTATAAGCCTTAATTCATTAAGGTCTTCAAGTTCGGTCAACATGGCATCAGAATAATCTTGATTTGATAAACAATTTTATTGTGCCACTCTCATTGACCGAACTGTTATTTCCATTGGTAAAACATCATCATGACCATAAGTTAACTCGAAAGGAGTTACTCCCGTACTTTCTCTTTTAGAATTCCTGTAAGCCCATAACGCTTCAGACAAGAATTCATGCCAAACCCTTGGATTATCTTCCACCATTTTTTCAATATTGAGCTTCAGAATTTTGTTGGTTGATTCGGCATGTCCATTGGCTTGAGCATAATAAGGTGTTGAATGTATTATTTCAAAACCATATTCTTTTGCGAAAGCCATTACTTCACTACCAGTACAAACTGATCCTTGGTCGGCCGTAATTGTTTGTGGAAGACCAAATCTGTGGATAATGTTTTCTTTGAGACATTTTATTATTTCGGTCTGTGTGACCATTTTTAAGGGAATAGCATCAACCCACTTTGTAAAATAATCAGTGGCAACTAAAATGAATGCATGTTTTTTAGTAGATAGTGGAAAAATTTTACCAATTATATCAATGGCCCATCCTCTAAATGGCCAAGGTTTCACAATGGGATGTAGTGGAACAGCATGCACATGTTGAATTGGGCCATACCTTTGACAGGCTTGACATCCTTTAGCATACTTTATGCATTCTTTAAATGAATTCGGCCAAAAATAGCCGTATCGTCTTATTAGCCATCTCATCTTTATGCCGGCTTGGTGTGCGCCACATATTCCTTCATGAACTTCGGCCATAACCTGCATCGCTTTTTCTTGTGGTATGCAGAGTAGTAATAGGCCGTCCGGGCTTCTTTTATATAATTCGTCATTTAACAAAACAAATTTCAATGAAAGCCTCTTAATTTTGATGTCCGTCTCTTTGGTCGGATCTTTTAAATACTTAATGATAGGAAATCTCCAATCTTCTTGAGTAATATCTAAATTCATTATTCCATGGTTGACTAAAAATAAAACCGAAGATTCAACTTTTTTTTCAATCGTGACCATCTTCTTAAATATTCCTAAAGGAATTTTGAAACCTGAGGCTATTTGGGCCATTTCATTGGCCTCGTTATTTTCATTCCTTGGAATAAATTGCATTTCGACCTCAATAAATTGGTCAAGTAAATCTTTGGCTTTGTAATAATACTTAATTAAGGACTCACTTAAACATTTATATTCCCCTGTTAGTTGTTTAATAACAAGTTGGGAGTCTCCCTTAATCTTTACGGCCACTACCCCCAAATCAAGTAAAATTTCCAGGCCGATAATTAATGCTTCATATTCGGCTTGATTGTTTGAGCATTCAAAATCTAATTTAAGGGAAAAACAAGTTACCTTTTTCGTAGGCGAAATGATAACGATCCCTGCTCCAGCACTTTCCTCCGTCCTTGAACCATCAAAAGCCAGGGTCCAAGGTGCCAAACCGATATTACCTATCTTAATACTGGGAAAAATTTCGGGCTCAAGATCGATATTGGGGTGATCAGCTAAAAAATCGGCCAACATTTGGCCTTTTATCGCCTTTTGTGGGACATATATTAGGCTGAATTCAATCAACACTAAAGTCCACTTAGCGATTCTTCCTCTCACGATCGGTCTATTAAGCATATATTTAATGACATCGGTCTGAGAAATGATATAGACCTCAAAAGGAATCATATAATATCTTAGTTTAATACAAGCAAAATATAAAGAAAAGCATAGCTTTTCAACTGCATTGTACTTTATTTCTAAATTGTTCAAGGACTTGCTTAAATAAAATACGGCATGCTCGTAGCCGTTTTCTTTGTCCTGGGCCAACATCGCACCCAATGAGCTATCAGAGGCCGATATATATAATTTGAGCGGCTTCCCTTTTATTGGCGGCATCAAGACGGGTGGTTTACATAGATATTCTTTTAGCTTCTCGAAGGCTTCTTGGTGATGCCTCTCCCACACAAAATCGTCTTCTGACCGAATCTTTAACAAGGGTGAGAATGCTCTGGTTTTGCCTGCACAATTAGAAATAAAACGGCGCAATAAGTTAATTTGGCTGAGGAATCTTTGTAACTCTTTCTTATTTGTTGGTGCATTAGCACTTTGAATGGCCTTGGTCTTATTGATATCGACATCAATACCCTTTTGGTGGACTAGAAATCCTAAAAAATTACCGGCTGATACGCCGAATGCACATTTTAAGGGATTCATTTTCAATTTGTGTTCTCTCATATTTTCAAAAGACTGTTTTAGATGTAAGAGATGTGTTTCAATACTGGTCGATTTGACCACCACATCATCAACGTAAACTTCTATGAATTTTCCAATGAACTCATGGAAAATAACATCCATTGCTTTTTGATAGGTCGATCCAGCATTAATTAAGCCAAAGGGCATGACTACCCATTCAAAAGTACCAATGTTACTTGGACATCTAAAGGCGGTCTTGGATATATCTTTTTCGGCTATAAAGATCTGATTATAGCCGGAATGGCCGTCCATGAAGGACAACATTTGATATCCTGTGACCGAATCAACAAGCATATCGACCACTGGCATAGGGTATTCATCTTTGGGAGAGGCCTTATTAAGGTCTCTGGAATCAATGCAAACCCTAAGTTTCCCATTTTTCTTTATTACTGGGACGATATTTGATATCCAGTCCGCATATTGGGCAGGCCGTATAAATCTGGCCTTGAGTAACTTATCAATTTCTTCTTTGACTTTTAAATGGATTTGTGGGGCCATTCTTCTTGGTGGTTGTTTATATGGCCTAAATCTTTTTTTGATTGGTAGTTTGTGCTCAACCAGAGATCGATCAAGGCCTGGCATTTCATCGTAATCCCAGGCAAAGCAATCTCTATACTCCCTTAATAGGTCAATCAATAGGATTTTATCTTTTTCTGGTAAACTCTAACTAATATATATCGGCCTATTTTCTCCCATAGAGACTTCTTGTAATGGATCTTTAACTTCGGCCGCTTCGTCATTAAGCTTTTTTGGCTCAAGATTTAAATCTTGCCATGTAATTTCATCGATGTTTTCATCGACGCAGTCGGCTAGATTAGCCGTAATATTCCTGATGGCTTCGGATTCGATCAAGTATACTGTAATCCGAGCCAAAGTTTCCTTACATATTTCTTTTGTTGTCTGATCCATGAATAACTTTGAGAAAAATTAACTTAGGCTGTCTACGTCCAGAGAGGAAGTAGCGACCTTGGTTGGTCGGCCATATTTGTCTATGCCAGAGAATTGTAATGGCATAGCTCCAAAGTTATATAATTTTGACTCAACAACATTAGTTGGAACGGGGAAAGGATTGTTATCTGCTTCGATTAATTCGGCCTTAGAATCCTTCCACATGATTAACATTTGATGAAAGGAAGAAGGGACACACATATTAGCATGTATCCAATCTCTTCCAAGCAAAGCATTGTAATTGGCCTCTGAGTCCATTACAAAAAATACTGTTAATCTAGATGTACTGCCAACCGCTACTTCTATAGGTGTTATTCCTAATGGCTGTACCGGGCTGCCAGTAAAACTGGCAAGCGAAATTTCGGCCGGTAGAAGATCGGCCTTTGTTTTTCCTAACCTCTTGAAGACAGAAGTCGGTAAAATATTGACCGAAGCCCCATTATCAATTAGGACTTTAGAAATCGGTTTTCCGTTGAAATTAGCTTTTATATATAGTGGTCGAAGATGTTTGGTCATGTTACTTGCTGGTTTTGGGAAACAGATCCCATCGCAAGTCATATTTAATTGTTGTTTGACCAATGATTCTGGCCTATTATCGTTTGAAGATAAACAAATAGTTAATCTGCTATCTAATTTAACATCTATGTCATCTTCTAGGTATTTTGGTTGGTCTTCCTTTGCTTGAAATTCATAAGGGAGGGTGAAAACCATGTTTACCTGGGTTTCAGTTGGCAATGTCCCGAATTGGATGAAGTGTTCTCCATGCCGCTCCGGATTGGTTTTTTCCTTCCCTTGACCACCTGGTTCTGTTTTGTCCCCATTGTTGTTGTCAGCCCGTACCCATTTGTTTTGGCCAATACGGATACCTCCTGTTCGTGCTAAGATTTGTTTTTTCTGTTCAGCAAACCTTCTCTGTGCACGCCTTAATTGTGTTTTGGTCAGTTCGGTCTCCCGGTGTTGTGGGAACTTGGGATGTCTGACCTGCAACCATCTATTACTAGGCTGTGTCTGGGGAGGCTTGACCATTCTAGGTCGAGAAGATGTTTCTGCATTGGCCCCAGGAGATGGTGGTTTATCTCTATTTCCTTTGGCTATCCAGGCTTGAGGGGATCTTTCGGCCTTATTCTTTGGAGATGATAGCTTCCCTTTCTCGAAGTCGGCCCTTTTTTCGGGTGGAGACTTTTCGGCCTTGCTTCCTGAAGGTGGCCCTTTTTTGTCGCCGGTGTTACTCGATCTGGCATCTTCGATCAGCATGTCGTTCCTCAAAGACACTTTAAAGCTCATGCCTTGAGGATTGAAGGTCTTTTTGACCTCTCTGGAGCCGATCTTGTCTTCTTGGTTTTGGGCTCGGAACTCAAAATCTGACTTATAGTCTCCCATCAATGGCCTACGGCGTTTATTTTCAATAATAGTGCGTTCGACCGTATTTGTGCCATTTAGGAAACGTGACTGTTGCTTTGGCCTGGCTAATTCCATAAAACATCTTGCACAATGGACTGGGTATCCATTGATTAAACTGTATTGCTGGAGTGATTGTTTCGACCATTTCCTGTATTTGTGGTAGGTGCCTGAAAAAGCGTAGTCTTCCGGATTTGGCTCCCTTCTTGTGATGTTGAACTTTTTCATGGCCGATTGTTTATGTGATTCGGCCTGTGCATGATTGTCCGAGGTGATTTTTCCTTTTCCTTTTTCTTTGGCCGCATCAGGTGTAGGTGGAGCGGCCATTTGCTTCTTTGACTCCTGCATATATAACATGTTAATCGAAAATTCTACAGGAAAAGGATCATCCTCATCTACTACATTCACAGTTTTATCGGTTTCACTAAATTTTAGTTTTTGCTCACCGATGGATTTTTGGATTGCATCTCTCAGAACAATGCAATTATTTGTATTATGCGACCATAAGTCATGCCATTTACAATATTTCTTATTTTTTATTTCATCTCTTGATGGTATGATATGGTTTTCAGGCAACTTTATTTGCCTATCTTTGAGTAGAAAGTCAAAGATTTGTTCCGTTTTCGTCACATCAAAATCGTATTTCCCTTCTCTATAGTTATTATTGTTCGGCCTTCTTTGACCGTTTGATTTTGATTCTGTGACATCTGATTTAGCCCTCACTAGGGCTTTGCATGAATATGGCCTAGTTAGGGCTAACTCGACCAAAGCGACTTCATTTTCCTGGTTTTCCTCTTCATCATTGGTGATTTCGAGGTAACCAGCATCTTTGTTTTGGTTCCTATAGTAGGTCCCTCTAGAGGATATCTTCCTTTGGTTTTCTTCCTCTAGAATTTTTTCATATCTAGAGACTGCTGATAAGAGGTGTCCTAGGTCGATGAATTCTTAACCTACGAATATTTTTCTATTCTCAATATTAAGGCCACCCATCACCATTTTTACACAATCAGATTGTGATAAGATGGTCCTACATTTATTTTCTGCAGTACGGAATCTAGAGATAAATATCTCTATTTTCTCTCCTGGCTCTTGGTACATTCAAGCCAAATCTCTGACCGTAACTTCGGCCTCTGCTCTATAAAATCTAAGGTGGAATGTGCGTTCCAATTCCTGCCACGTTGTTATTGATCCTGGTGGCAGGTTTACATACCAATCAAAGGCTGAACCCGTCAGGGAATTAGAAAATAGCCTTAATTTAAGAAAACTATTGGCCGCTGCTATTCCACACTAGGTGGTGAATCGGCCGACATGTTCGTAAGTGGATTGTTTGTTATCTCCAGAAAATAATGAGAAGTCTGGAACTTTGTATTGTCTAGGGAACTCGTATAGTTGGTCAATATAATCGGGTTAAGGCTTGCTATACGCTGTCCTAATGTTAGGACTACACAGACCGCCCATTTGTTCCCTAATTATTTCGGCCACCTCATCCCGGTTGAGGTAAGGCCGATTTGGATGAGTTGGCTCAAACATATTTCCCCCTAGCTGATTTCCTAAAGGATATTCGGTCATATTTTGTTGGCCGTACATGTGATGGACATGGGGTGTAGGTATGGGATTATGTGGAGTTTGGACTTGAGGGTATCCCTGTGTGTATTGTCCACTACTTTCTATAGGTCCCATTGGTGCATTTTGGGCTGGAGAATTGAAATTCGGTTGCCCCCCAGCATTTGTTGCCTGGGATTGGCCGAACATCTGTTGCCCCCTGGGCATTGGGGAACTTGTAATGTTAGTCTGTGCATAATTCATGGGAACTTCCTTTGTTCCACTTGGGCCAACGTTTGGCCTATACACAGAATTGTTGTAAGTCGTGTGTATGGGTGTACTAAACATTTGGCTTTGGTTCATACTGCCCATTTGACTTACTGGTTCAAAATTTCCGTTCGGCCTTTGTTGTATTTTAACTTGGCCGTATTGAAAATTCTGATTTTCTACCGTGTCTGTATTGCGGCCTCTATTCCTAACACTTGAGGCCGAGTCTTGATTCATTGCAAGACCGAGTTTTTCGGTCATAAAGTCCATCACCCTATCCATATTTGATTTTAGACCATTGGCCACCATTTGGTTAGACTCTGTAAAAGTCTTTAAAATGTTGGCCATTTGGGACATCATTGCTTGACTCTACTCATGCATTCTCTCATCAAAATGCATCCTGCATGCGGCTAAAACATTATTAGCCAAAGCCTGTTCTTGAGTTTCTCTAAATTCCTCAAGTCTTGTTTGAGGACTTGAGACAGTATCATCAGGTGAGTCAGATACCTCTATATTTTCCTTGGCTTTATCTTTTGTGTTATCTTTCTTAGGAGCCATAGAAATAAATTATTTTAACACTTATGGTCCCACCGGGCGTGCCAAAAAATGTTGGCAACAAATCGGTTCTTTAGAAAGATGTGTGAGTTGCTGGCGTGCCAACTACAAACAATCAAATGATTGTAGGTTCTCCTTGCCTTGAAGCCTCAAGGACTTTTGCAGTGTTAAATATAAAGCAAATAAGATTGGAATATAATAAACTCAAAAGAAACAAATACGTACCATATATTGGCTGAGTACAGACTTGTTAAATGAGCTTTCAATAAAACGAACATAGACTAATCCCTGACCAAACCAGAGTTTGGATTCTTCAGTTACACGATGAATTACTCCTAAGGAATTGAAAAGCGACTAGGAAAACAAAAACAGAGATAAAAGATTAAAAGATGATGCTTGAATTTGATCGTGGATCCTTTGTTTCTTTGTCCCCTTCAGCTTTTATAGAGGCTGAATGTGTTTGTAACTAATTCCATGTGTCAAATCCCAGTTGGCTAAAGGTTATAGCCGTTCCACATTTTATGGGATTAGTTGAGATCGTGTATCTTCCATATCTTTGATATGGTCTTCATATATGAACGTGCATTCGAACTCCCAACCAGATGTTGCCACGTTGCCACGTTTCTCATCAGATATCAACATGCATTTGAGCTCCTCGTCAGATGCTGCCACGTGTCTTTCTGTTATTTGATCACCTAAGTTCATTTTGGATGTATCAAGGTTATCAAGGCCATATTTGATAGAGGATATTTTGTTGGTCTGGTCTTTTCATGGTCGATTTTTCATAGACCGAATACATATAATGCTTTTCTTAATTTCGGCCTTACAAGAATCTTGCTTTGAGAATTCGGCCTTAACAATCATTGACCGATTTTTAGTGTGGTAACAACTACCCCCTTAGGAATCTTGACACTCCTGTCAGCTAGCTGAAGCTTAATTCTGGTCGACTCAAGCTCTGCCAACCCCAACTCCACATAAAGGGAATATGACAATAAATTGACACTTGCTCCTAAGTCCACTAAAGCTCTACCCACTTTGGAATTCCCTATAGTTATTTCAATTGTAGGGTCCTGGGGTCTTTGTATTTCGGAGGCAAGGTATTTTGTAAAAGGGATGTGGATTGCTCAGTTATAAACACTTCCTTATGCACACCCAAGTTTCTTTTCACAGTACACAAATCTTTCAAGAACTTTGTATACGAGGGCACCTGTTTAATAGCATCCAACAAAGGTATGTTGATTTTGACATGTTTAAACAATTTAAATATTTATGCATGATTGGTTAATTTCTTAGGTTCCCTAAGTCTTTGTGGAAAAGGGGCGGCAGGAATGAATTTAGCCCTCTCTTGGCTTGAACCAATCTCAACACCACTTGGTTTGGGAACACTAGGCTCATTTTCAATTTTTTTCTCATCCCCCTTAGATTCATTTTGTAAATTTGGAGAAATTTCTTTAGTGCAATCTTTGGATGGAATGGTTTTATCAATGATTTTTCCACTTCGAAGAGTGGTAATAGCCTTTGCATGTTTATGAGTTCCCTCATTTGAACTTGAGGATCCAATGCTATATTGACCTTACGGATTTTGCACGGGTTGGGAGGGAAACTTTCCCTTCTTTTGTTGAAGTGCACCCAAGGTGGTGGTCAACTTAGTCAATTGGGTTCTCATGTCCCCTTATGGCTTGAGTGGTTTGTGCTTGGTTTTGCACGAGTTGTACAATCACATCATCATAGTTTCTCTTGTGGGGTGGTAGGTATGAATTTACCGGAATGGGTGGACCAAAATTTGGGTTAGGGTTTGATGGAAACCTTTGACCTTGGAAGTTAGGACTTTGACCATGATTTTGAAAACCTTGGTTTTGAAAAGTTTAATTTGGAAAGTTTTGATTTTGAAAACCTTGGTTCCCTTGAAATGGTTGATTTAAAGGTGGGTTGCCTTGGCTTGAGGAAGCATTTCCCCCATCACTTTTCCAACTAAAATTAGGGTGTTTACTCCACCCCGGATTGTAGGTCTCAATATATAGAGAGTTGAAGGGCTTCCTTTGATAATTGAGAGCATTAGCTTGCTCTATTTAAATGGTTCATTTGACTTGGGGGAGATTAGGGCAATCATTGGTGGAATGAGTGGGATCATCACAAATTATGCATAAGTCCTCCATCCTAGGTCCCGTAGGTGCCGTAGGCACTTTGGGTATGGTACTCACCTCACTCACTTTTTGTAATTCTATGGCCTCTAATTTCCTAGTCAAGCTAGCGATTTTGGCTTGGAGGTCATCATTATCCTTCACATGATGCTTTCCTCCTCCAACAGGCACATTTTGCACTCTAGCGGTATCAAGAGAGGAATTAATCTCCCAATTTCAGGCATTCTCCGCTAAGGAATCAAAGCATTGTATGGCCTCTTCAGTATTCTTCTCATAAAACTGTCCCCCACTCATAATTTGGATATATTGTTTGTTTTCTAAAGAGAGTCCTTGATGAAAATAGTCAATGATTTGGCCAATATCCAAACCATGATGAGGGATAGCATTGAGAAGATATTTGTATCTTTATATCTTTCCCATACAGTTGCAAAAGATTCACCCGGTTTTTCAGAATAGTTTTGGATAGCCCGCATAAGTGCATTTGTGCGCCCCGGAGGGAAGAATTTATCAAGGAGTGCACTACGCATGTCCTCCCAAGTATGGATTGAATTAGAGGTAAGAGAGTGAAACCACATTTTAGCCTTATCCTTTAGAGAGAATGGAAATAAAACCAAGCAAATGATATGAAGAGGCGATCCTGTAGAAGGGAAAGCACTGCAAACATCCTCAAAATATCTCATGTATGAGTAGGGGTTCTCAGAATCGAACTCTCTATATTCAAGGACAAAACGAATCATTTCCGGTCTCATGGGAAAATTGTTGGCTTCCTGAGGTAGGCAAATACATGAGGGTGTTGTGGTTCGTTGAGGTCTTAAAATCTCCCTAAGGGTTCTCCCTTCATTAGCCAAAGGGACAGGGGGTGCTCGATATTGTTGAGCTTGAGGATTGACATTCCCCCTTCCCACCGCCGGGGTTGCCGGCGGAACAACACCATCTCCTTGTCTTGGAGGTTCAAAGGGTCTTTGCGGGTCATAAGGTAACCCTTGGTCATTTGGATTTAAAGGAAATTGTTGATTTTCGATGTTCTCCATTGAAGGAGTGGAAGGTAAGTAAAACAAAGGTCTTGCTATTGGATTTCTTGGAGCTTGTTGAGATGTAATCCTTACAAGTCAGTGTTGCTCATCACGAGTCCACACCGACATGCACTAATTTCACCCCAACCAAAGTAATATTCACAAGTATTATATACACAAAGAATTTTTGCATAAAGTAAAAGAGGGAAAAGAACTTACCGGATTTGCAATGTCAATGCAAATTACCACTAGCTCTCTTCAAATCAACTAGAACGCTCGCCACTCCCCGGTAACGGCGCCAATTGCTTGTACGTAAAAAGTGATGTGCGCAAAAGTCTCCCAAGCGTACGATTCTAATGATCGTCAAGCAATAATCTAGGGAGTACCTAGGTCATATCCACAGGGAGTGGAATAGGTTCTAGTGATGCTTAGGTTTTGTTACCCAAAGAATGCAAAAGTGAAGTGTAAAATATTGGGGATTTTGATTGCTTGTGAGAGATTTGTGCCAAGTCAATGGCAAAGAGTTTATGTGAAAACTTGTAAGTAAAGGGGAGGATGGGTCCTATGGATTCATTATTTCCTAACCTAGGGTTAATGGTTTCTCATACAATACACATTCAAGAATCCATGTGACTTATGGTTTTGAATGGGGTATTTAACAATGAAAGCTCATGAGAGTAAAACAAGTGATGGAATGCAACATAACACTCACTTTGACATTTTCACAAACACATAGAGTGCATATGTGCTCACTACCAAAATACAACAACTTACCAGTCATATTTTGGTCATGAATATGAATCCATATGGTTTCAAGAGATGAGAGAGTGTTAGGAGAAACATTCCATTATCATTGAAGCTTTGAGTATGAGAAATCACATTTACCTAGGGTTTGGAGAAGAACTACACCATAGAACCCTCCTTGGTTGTTTAGCTAGCCATTAAAGAGAGAGAATGCACCAAAAACAAGCAATAAATGCTAGAAGAGAAATAAATGCTTCCTATTAAAAGACCCAACAACAATGTGCCTTACAAATATGAGATTAAAGAGAAAATAAACAACCTAAACTAGGTTTACAAGATAGAAATCAACAAGAACTACCAAGAATCTAAGCTACCCCATATAGAAAATGCAAGAAAACCCTAGAAAGCAAGAGAAAACCTAAATAAATAAGCTAACCCTAAAAAAACTAAGTCAAGAACAAGTGAGGATCCCTCTCCCAGCTGCTAAGTGTCCCTTTTATACCCCCTTGAGAGGCTCCTTCGAAATAGAGGTGAAATGACAAGACTGTCCATGAGAAATGAGAGATTTTCCACCACGCCAGCTACAGAAACAACCCTAGGACCGGTACCACTTAAGCTAGGACCGGTCCTCCTGCTCTCTGGTTGAGTAGTACCGGTCCTAGAATGTTGGGACCGGTCCTCATTTGCAGAAATCCCCATTTTGCTGTACTTTTGGCATTTTTGAGCGATTGAGCCTTCAAACATCAAACCTTGCTTCATTCGAACCTTCAAGCAACTTTGAATGATTCTATAGAGAGTAATGGGGAGTTCTTTGCTGAGATGAAGAGGAGAACGAACTTTGGGTATTCTCCGGGAGAAAACCAAGCATAAGCATCGCATATGAGCACAGTAACATGCTCGAGGGCTTCAAACGGCCACCGGCGACTTCGATCATCATTCAAACGCTTAAACGGAGTAGGAATTGCACCAAATTACCTGCAAATGGACAGAAACGATGAAAGAATAAAAAATACCTGTTCTACACCAAACTAGGGTTCAAAAGCATACAAAATGCATGAAAATGAAGGTAAAAATGAAGGGTTTTATGTGCTAAATATTAATCAATAACAATAATACATGAATCAAGTTCATATCAAAAATAACATTAGCTATTAGGGCATACTACCAACAGTAAAGCCTCAAGGCATTACACCAACCCCCTAAACAACTTTAGTTGCATCTTTGAAGTCCTTGGAGTTTGAAGAAAAGGCTAGAAGCAAGGGTGAAGAAGGCCAAAGAAAGGTTAGTATAATTAGTCATTGTTTTTTTTTTTAGTTTGCATATTTCTTCTTCTTCTTCTTCTTCTTTTCTTTCATTCTTCTTTTATGTTCATATCATGTTAGGGATGGGTACCAAAGTTGGGTATTCAAAGGTTAGAGGTTAGTTGCATATAGGATAGTTAGTATGTAAATTTTTTCATAAGATTTTGCATATCAAGTTTGGTTGTTTCAAAATAAGTTTTGCATATAGGGTTTTAGTCTTTGTTTAGTATATATGCTAGCACTTTTTTATTTTGGTGAATTAATAATGGTTTTAAAGCCATTTAAAGTGTGTATTCAAATCTGTCCAGATTTGAATATCCACTTTAATATGACTTAATCACCATTTTTAAATCACTTTTTGAATAGTTTTTGCATATGGTAATATTAGTATATCATATTAGGTTGCATATTAGATAATTTACACATCTTTTTATTTATTATTTTCTTGAGTTTTAATTCATTTTAGAATCACTTTCAAATATGTCCAAGGTTTAAAAGTGACTTTAAAATCATTTTTAGGATCCAAACTAACATAAAAACATGCCTAGGTTCACATAGATAACTTAGATTGCATTTAGGACATTTTTCATGCATTGTTTATGTTCTCCATTGCATATTTAGTGTATTTTCTATAAATTCCAGCATGCATAATGTTAGTATATTAGGTGTTTAGACTAACCTAAGACTAGTTAGAGACCCTAGGATTAGGGGGGTTACTTGACCCCACTTAGGACTGTCTTTTGTTGTAAGAACTATAATAGTAATTGAGTTCTACCTAATTTAGGAGTCTACTTAATTCGAGAAAAATTCTAAAAGTAAGTGATTTTAAAAGTGGTTTAATTGGAATGAAATTCCATCTTTTATACAAAAGTGTTTTGATCAAATTTGAACTCTCGAAGTTAGAGTCCTAGATAAGATAGAATTCTTTCGATTATGTGGTTCATTACAATAGGAGAGTCCTAAGTGATCGAACTACTTGGACTTTGATTATTATCAAGAAATTGGTAAGGTACGTAGGCAGTCAATAGGGCGCAAGTCCAATCTTAGGTTGACTATGAGTCTCCTAAGGTCCTTTGGATTATGTATACTTTTGTATTATCTATTAGTATTATTATTATTATTCATATTTTGTGGTTGATTAGATAATTAGATTTGCTGTGATAAGACTTTGATAAAGCCCAAATTTAATTAGGAGACCTTTAATTAAGGGTGAGGTGGGTGCCTACAAGGAGTCCCTTGGAACCTTCCCACTTCATAACCTATCCCCCGAATCCAACTTTGATTCGAAGACCATGCTTTTCCAAAATATGGGGTCATTGTTTTATTTAAAATAAAACTTTTTTTTTATGGTTTCCTTGTTCCTTAAAAATAAGGTGGCGACTCCCAATTTTTTGCAAACTTTTATCATTTTTCAAAAACCCAATCTTGAGTGGATAATAGAGAAGGATGAATGTGGATATTAGAGAAGGATAAATCGAGACGGATAAAGATAATCCACAATCCACAATGATTCAAAAGTGAACGGCCTCCCGATCCGAGATGGTTGGTTCCCACATGAAGTTTGCACTTTTATGTTATTTAATCATTCGATATGAGAAAGCATAAAGTGCATGTTTAAGTTAGGATTCTTTGTTTAATATGCATGTTAGAGTATGATAGTTGCTGTTTTTTATTTGGATAAATGATTATATATGTTTTTATCTACCATAGTATATGGTTCTTTATAAGAATAAATGTGATCATGGTTCATATTAAAGGTAGCATTGTTTGGTGTCTTTAGAATGTTTTTGGTCATTAATTTTGCATGAGTAAGAGTCTTGTGTTAGTAGATTTTGTTTTGAGCATGAAAGTTGGCTTCTTTATCGCTTTGAATGAATAAATGCTATTGCATGTTTCTTGTGCTTTGATTGATTTATTATCCATGGTTCGAGGGAGCTTGCAAAGGTAAGTCCCATCCCGTGTGGTTAATTTTGAGGTGTTTAATAGTATAAAGTACATTTGTTAGCATAAAGTTGATACTTTTAGCTATTTTCAGCATGTTTGCATAGTAGCTCGCATATGCCATAATAGGATTGCTTTTGCATGTTTTAGTATTCAATTTAGGTAATTTTAGGCATATTTAAGTTGTTGTCCAGCAGCTTAAATACCCTTTAAATACTTTTATTTAATACAATTTTTAGGCATTTAGGTTAGAAACCCATGTTGGGATAATTTAGAAGGGATTAGGGTCACATTTGCATTCATGGTATATTTTCCTTGTTCATTTTCTTGTTATTCAAACATAGGAACATGTTAGGATTCCCTTTGGTAGTTAGAGACAAGTAGGAAAGATATTTAGGGACATAGGTGAGGTGTCCTACCTCCTTAGGACTCCCTTAAGATAAGGTCTTATTTTCAAATAATTATTTTTGAGTTTAGTTAAGAGTCTAGTCTAGAAGAGACTACTTTAAAAATAATTTGGATAGGAAAAGAGTTTTGAATGGAAAAGAGTTGTTTATGAAACAAAATTATGATTGGATAAGAAGTCTCTCTAGATTAGAGTTCTAAACGGATTCGAAAAGATAAAATGAAGGTAGTTCCCTATCTCAGGATGAGTCCCAGGTGTTCGAACTATGACGGACTTTGATCTCTATCAGGACACTGGTAAAGTACGTAGGCAGCCAATAGGGCGCAAGTCCAATCTTAGGTTGATTGTGAGTCTTATAACGTCTTAGGTTTTGTTCGCTTTTTTTTATTATTATCTATTATTATTTATTATGTATATTATTCATATTTTTGTGGTTGATTAGACAATTAGGATTATTTGCGATAAGATTTTGATAAGCCCAAAATTAATTAGGAGATCTTTAATTAGGGTGAGATAAGTGCCTACATGATGCGTCCTAGAACCTTCTTATCTCATAACCTAGCCCCCGAATCCAACTTTGGTTCGAAGACTTGCCTTAGCTTAAGATATGGGGTCACAGTTTTATTGAAAATAAAACTCTTTTTTATGGTTTCCTTATTCCTTAAAAATAAGGTGGCGACTCCCAGTTTTTATCAAACTCATTTCCTTTTCCAAAACCTAATCTAAGTGGACTCCCACAATAGAGAAGGATGATTAGGATTGGATGATCTTGAATGGATAATAGAGAAGGATAAACATGTAGATAAAAGAGAAGGATAAATAGATAAGGATAATGAATTATCTACAATCCATAATGATATTGAATCCAATTCCAAAACAAGTGAGCCGACTAGGTTTCTTGGCGGGTTCACAACTACTATACACAGAGTTGAACATAAATTAACTTACCACAAAAAAATACAAAATATGGTTCAATCCATCTAAGCCGGCTTGCTTTGATTGATAAATATTATTAGTACTATAAATCAACATCAATTTGTTTTTAGTCTTTCTGCCTTCCTTTCTTTTTTTCTTTCTTTTTTTTTTTTTTTTTCAACATTTTGATTTTTGAGATGGAGGATAGATGTTATGGGTTTGTCATGGGAAATAGTGAGGTTGTGAGATGAGGGGTGGATGGGTTTGGGTGATAGAAAGTAATTTTGTTTTTTTTTTTTTTTAAATACATAATTTTTAAAAGGTTTTTTTTAAAAAAAAAAAAATTAATTTTTGAAAATTTTAATTGATGATTTCATCTCATCTCATGGTAAACAATAAATGAGTACAGTAAATGAGTGCACGGTATATGTTGTTGAGTTTGATTGCTGCTTATCAAATGTAATAGACATTTGAATTTCTATGGCAATGGGTTTTTTAATTGAGAATATGGATAAGGTGAAATCACATTTTCTTTTCTTTTTTTTCCTTTTTTTACTAGGTGGTGAAATCACATTGAATGGGTTTGTTATCAAAGATAAATAATAAGATGGGGATATATCCTCATCTTTATATCAATTATTTTTAAAAGTTCTATGGATTGTAAGTGTTTCTTTTTTTACTATTTTTCTTTGGGCATTATATATACATTTGAAATTTTAAAATTTGACTATTGAGGTTATTGGGTAAACGTGCGCATGGAGGGGATGGATAGGATAAGTGAAATTTAAATGGAATTACTATTGGATAGGGAAGGACTCCATAAATATAGTGATAAGGATATATGAACATGGGTTTCTTCGTGGTTATGTGGATACTTTATACAAAATTAACATAAGTTTCTTTAATTTCCTTGAAGAATAATAATATGAGTATGTTATGAGAGTGATACATATGTCCTCATGTTCAATTTATTTAATTTTATATTTTTAAGATAACGTTATTGTTTTTATTACGATACAATGAATTAATTGTACTTTAACTCATTATTTTTATATATATATATATATATATATATATATATATATATATATATATATATATATATATGTCATATCGAATATTATACAATTATTACTTACAGATATATGGCTGACGTTGTTGGAAAACAATTGGAAGCCATCGTCAATAATTTAAATAATCCATAAAAATGCATGTACGTCAATTGAATATTCATTTTATTTTGTTAAAAAAAAAATTAAATAACTTCTTAATTATATTTGTAATATTTCCAACATATATGTTTGTGGTACCAATCATAAACATTTAATTGAAAAAAAAAACAAAAAAAACAAATATATAGAAACCTCCTTTCACATATAAAGGTTTACTTCTTATTGTTGAATTATAAAAATTTAATTCTTTAATAATCTCTTAAATTTTAGTTCTTTAAAACTTAAAAGGAAAAAGTTATATGTCCCAAAAAATAAAAAATTGACCCAAAATTTCATCCCAAATTATATGGTCAATGATCCATCATTTCTTTTTTTTTTTTCCTTTTTTTTTTATTTTTTTTATAGCAAATTCTCTAATTGATATTGAATGAAGGGATATGATTCATTTAATTTGGAATACTTTTGTGGGATATCACATTGCACCCATTTCAAAATTGCACACGCATCGTGTGCGCGCAGTGTCTATAAACATGAAAATAAAAATAAAAAACATGACCTTCTAAAATTCGAAAATAATATAAATAAAATATAAATATTTATTTGTCTAATTGAGTGCTTCATGAAAGCCTAATAACAACTAGAAATTTTTCTTAAATTGATTCTACCAATTATAATATACTATAGGGACTCAAATTTAACTATTTCAACCCTAAAAATAGCTAGAAACATTAAAATAAAAACATAAACTTCTATTCCGAAAATAACATATATAAAATTTAAATATTTAATTGTCTATTTAAGTGCTTCATTAAAGCCTAATAACAACTAGAATCCATTATATCAATTATAGTATACTATAGTTACTCAAATTTGATTATTTCAATCCTACGAAAAGCTATAAACATAAAATAAAAACATAAACTACAAAAATCCGAAAATAACATAAATAAAATTCATATATTTTTTTTTTCATAAAATTTTTCATTTGTACTATATGTTTATTTTTTATAATTTCCCTTGGTTATTTTTAACTTAATCAATTTTAAGATTTACAATTAGGATCATACTAACTGTATTTAAAGTTGATATATATATATTTTTTAAGATAATGTAATTTTCACCAAAAAAGAAAAAAAAATAGAAAAAAAAAATAATTGTTATAAGATTATCGTATCTTATCATGGGCAACATATTAGTGGATCTTGGAATATGATGAATGTGATGAATGACTTTAAATGAATATTGATTGTTTCGCAATCATGCACTTTCAATATGGATAAATCAGTTCAAATTCTTATATTTTGACGTATATTAATAGGTTTTAATTCGCGCTTTTACTCATGTTCAATATTTTCTGTTTTGTAGGAATTCAGTGCATATTGGTTGATTTTAGCGCAATTAGTGTGTGTTTTTAATTCAGAGGAAAAAGCTCCAACAAAAAGGGAAGTTTTGAAGCAAGTTGATTCTTGTTCAGCCCAGAAATTCATCAGAAGTCACCTTCTACCGATAATGGTGTTGTCCATTATCGGTAGTCATCTCCTCTAAATGCAGCAATTTGCCAAATTCGGATCCTGTCAAGCATTACTACCGATGGCTATGTTGACCATTATCGGTAGTTCAATCAAAGAAAAATAGTCTCCATTCCTGCAGAAGTCCATTACCGATAGAATCATATCCCATTATCGGTAATGGATGTCTCGAAAGCCAACATCAGGCAGCAGCATAGCAGTACCAATAGTCCCATTACTCACTATCAGTAATTGAAGGTTGTAGCAGAGAGAAATGTTTCCAGTGTGATTATATTATCGATAGTTGCCTTCAAGATTCAGGTTCACTTTGACCCCATCCAAGAGCATTACCGATAGTCATGTTTACAACTATCGGTAATGGTGTTTACTTATCCTCGAAGTTTATTTCTATAAGAGCCATTATCGATAATTATCTTTCCCATTATCGGTAATGGGCCCCGCCTTAGCAAAAAATATCTTCTTTTTGTGACTTTTTGAGGGGCAATTGTGTATTTTCACTTGTATTCATATATAAGCTTTTGCCCAGATCTTTGTATAGACGTTTTTACTTGTAACTTAGAATATTTTTAGGTTTTCAAGGTTTTCTCTCTTCTCTCTCTTCTTCCTCATCTTTTTTTACTTAGATAACTAAGTTTAGTTAGTGTTTTAGTTAATTTAGATTTTGTAATCTTATTATTTGCTAGTTTTAATCTGTAACAAGAACCAAGTTTGGTTTAATTTCAGTTTATATAAGTGTATTTCATTATCTTCAAGTTTTAATTATGTTTTCAAGTTCTTTTGAATTGATTAAGTTAATTCCAATTATCATGAGTAGCTAAATAGTTAGCTGGGATGAAGAGAGATGCTTGATTCGTATCAGAGGTACTAATTCTCACATATGTCATAACTTGACAAATTTGGATATTCATACTAAACATAGAATTTGTATGCGATCCACAAGGAACTGTTAACTTTTACCATCTGTTGACAGGGTTTCTTGCCACAGGTAGTTTTTAGCATTGAAAAGAGTTCCAAGTGTTTGTTTAGTTGTCTCAAAGAGTGTTTATCATGAATATCATATTTCTTGAATAGTTTGATAGTTTTTATTGTCACATCTTCCATCCAGACCATTCTTCAATGTAATTTGGATGAGTAATAATTGTGATGAATTATAACTAATGGTATGAACAAGTTGAACTCTGAATCTCAGTTCTGTCTCTTTTAAAGTAAGATTATAAACAATCCTTGTGTATTTTACACAACCATTTTCAAAACAAACCATGATTTTATTTTCTTTTTCTCTACACTAAACAACTCTTAAAAAGGAATTTCGAGTTTTTCTCTGACTGCTTATCTTTGAGGACACAACCATGGACTCCATGTATTATTATGCTTGCAACGATAGATCCTCCGCTTGGGAATGATCAGCACTTCATACGCACAAGCAAATATGGATATACTTAGCAGATAGTTTTAAAATTATGATGCACACACTTTTAAATAAATTAATTAACTTTAAATTTTTTTAATTTATAACAGCACCAACGCATCGCTTGTGCGCGGTGTCTAGTATAAGTTTATATGAGAACTTGGATTTTAATCAATATGGGATAGGTATTTTGAAAAAATGATCATTGAATTAAATACTCTTTTTATAAATGCCATGCATATATACCAAAATAATAATGATCAAACTATTGATTTCTAAAATACAGACTGAAAACTATGACATATATTATCCAACGGTGAAATTGCCATAATTTTTCACAGTATATATTTCAGTAACTGACCGTCAGACCATTGTGATTTTCTACATGCATGACATATGTAAAAATCATATCTAATCTAACGGTTGGTTTTTGAAAATAATAATCCCACATTGACTAAGTCGTCACATAAACTTATATGTACATGCACTTAGTTAAAATAAATAAATAAATAAATAAATAAATATATATATATATAAACACGTGTTGTATGCATAATTTACGGTACTTCCATAACAGACTTTTACATGCTTAGCGCTCCTCTTTGACCATCAAATTATCTCCATTTACTAAAAAAAAAAAACTACCTCCATAAAAAGATGGATCTCTCCCCTTTGGATATTAACCACGTTACCATTTCTGTTAACAGACATTTGAACCACGCCCCATTACAATGAGCTTTGGTGAGGAAATTAAACCAAAGGCTCCATTGAATCAAAGCAAGGCAAAGATGGATAATTCATCGGAGCAACAACACATTGCAGTCTTTGCATTCCCGTTCGGCACACATGCAGGTCCTCTCCTAAGCGTTGTACGTAGATTAGCAGACGCTGCCCCAAGCGTGAGGTTCTCCTTCTTTAGCACAGCAAGATCCAATGAGTTGATTTTCTCGCAAAAAGAATTTGATAACATAAAAGCGTACAATGTATGGGATGGCATGCCGAAAGGGCATTTGCCATCGTGGGATCCGAGAGAGGGTATCAAAATGTTTTTGGAGGCATCACCTGATAACTTTAAAAAGGGTATAAAAGAGGCCGTAGAGGAGAGTGGAAGGAAGATTAGCTGCTTCTTGACCGATGCATTTTTATGGTTTGCTGGTGTCATGGCGGATGAGATGAGCGTCCCTTGGATACCACTTTGGACGGCTGGACCTGCCTCTATCTCTGCCCATTTTTATACGCAACTCATCCGAGATACAATGGCAGCAGCTAAGGGTAAGAATTCTTTTTCACTTAAATTCTGCTTCCTTATTTTAATTTGGTTCACCAATAATATGAAAATTAATTTTTCTTTTCCTTTTTTGTCAAGCAATACAATTACTCTAATTTTTCTTTTCCTTTTTTGATACTTAATAGTAGGGTTTCAAAAGGTTAACCACCTATTTATTTGAAAGGTAGATTTGGGTTATTGTTTGCTTAATCCATCCGACTTCTTTATTTTTTTGGTTTAAGAAGATCTATTTCAACTCTTTCTGTTTTGCTCTTAGTATAGGTCGGTTCCTAACAATAGTACTCATTTGTTTTCTAGTCAGGGTGGAATCAGGATTTTTTCTTTAGGGGGCCAAAATTTTAATATAAGAGTAAAAAAAAAATTAGATAAAAATTTTGTAAAATAGCCATTTTTATAATATGTAAAATTATAATTTTACAAAATATTAGAGTCAAAATCGCAATAATGTACCATAAAAATTCATATAAATTTATTTGATGGATTCAATATATCTTTTTTTTTTTTTTTAATAATGATTGACATTAGGAATTTGGGATAGAATATAAGATGTTGACTCCCTCCCAAACAGTTTTGATTTTTCATGAGATGATCACATAATATGATAAGGTCTTATGTTTAAATTTATACTTAATTTTGACTACTTAGTTTCTAAGTGGAATTCGATTTGTTAAATTAACATATGATCTAATAAAATTCAATAAATTATAGGAGTAATAAAATTCTTTAAAATTAAATTAAAGTAAAAAACTTAAATTAAAGCAAAAAAGTAAAATTAAATCCAAGATATTCGGCAAGGGAAGCAACCATAAATAAGATTAAAAAAAAAAAAAAAAAAAAAAATCAGAAATCATAAAATAATGAATTATGATAGAAATATCATAAATATTACATAAGTAAGATTTGAAATTGAAATAACATGCATGAAGTTCAGTTTTCACGTTTTTTTTTTTTTCTTTCTCAGATTTTCGCGCACCTAACCTATATAAATAAGATTTGTATTTAAAATAAAAGAAATCATAAAAATATTGAATTGTTAACAAAAGCATTCTATATGTAAATAAATAAAAGAATTCATAAAATATGGAAAAAAAAATTTACTTGCATTATATATTTTTTTTAAAAAAATTATTAATTACTAACACATAAATATAAATAATGAATAGGAAAAACATATAAGACAAAGAAGAGAATGGCCGGAAAATATAAAATTCGAAATTCTTCTTCCACCATGTCAGTGGTTTTATTTTTATTTTTTGAGTGAAAGATTAAAAGTCTAATAATAAGTCTTTTTATTTGAAAAAAAAAAAAAAAAACTTGAGAGAAATAAAGACAAAGAACAATAGGATGAAAACATCAAAAACCAAGAAATAAAAAAATTATAGTAATTTAAGAAAATAAACTCACCCATTTGTCTATGTTACTTGGGGTTCTTCCCATTAATTCTTCTCTTCCCATTAATTCTTCTCTTTTTTCCATAAAAAAAAAAAAAAAGGGAGCGGATAATGTTGAAAATTCCTATATATCCCCTCTTATGCAAGATTGTGTAAAAAAATTTGGCCAAAAAAAAAAAAAAGGGCCAGACAATGTCCCGATTTGGCTTTATATATTAGTAAAACTTTACCATTCTCTGATAAACTATCACTTTCTAGACATTTCTTAAACACCCCAAAATATTAAAATTTTGAATTATAATATTTCCAACACATACCTCTTAATGTATATTAATAAATGCGTAACGATATACTTTTCTTTTCTTGTGAATTAAATATGTACTTTTATATGCTCTAGCACGAATCCTCTCTCCTCGTGTAGGGGATACAATTTGACATGGTGCATGTTAATCATAAATTAAAATGGTGCCATATATAGTATCTTAATTAAGGGCCAGCTAGGAAGCATTAATGTTAGACTTACCCTTATTTTCATAGGAAAAAGGGATTACTGAATGCTCATATCACCTAGGATTTTACCAATTTTGCTCTATTTTCGCATTAAGGTTCTAATTCTTATAGAGTTGACAACATGGAACAATGATTGAAGTTGCTTCGTGTTGAGGTAAGGCCATAGCCCATACTAATGGTGACCTGGCCTTGCCGCAATCTTGATCTCCTTTTATTAAAGAGATCGAGGGTCTAGGGCGTGCATACTACTGATCACTCCAAAACATGAAGGAACTTCGAGAGTATGTGCCTGTAATTTAGGTAAGCGATTCATGTCTCCTGCTTTGTGGTTTGAGAAATTCCTAGCAGATTCTAACTCAACATTAGCCTAGCTCAAAATCGGAACTTCCTAGTAGATTGCTCAGTTATTTTGCCTAATTAATTCCACTGATTAACTGCTGTAATATGACATACAAATTGGTATTGCAGGCAGTGAAGGTGAAACCGTTAACTTCATTCCAGGACTTTCGGCAATACGCCATGGTGACTTACCTGAAGGAATTATATCTGGAGACTTAGAATCATCCTTTTCAAGCATGTTATATAATATGGGACGTATGCTGTCACGAGCAACTGCGGTAGCAATAAACTCATACGAAGAGCTAGATCTCACTATCACAAATGATCTCAAATCAAAACTCAAAAAGTTCCTCAGTATTGGTCCCTTCACACTAACATCACCACCACCTTCAAATTCAGATGAGCATGGCTGCATAGCATGGCTGGACAAGCAAAAAGTCGCATCTGTTGCATATATTAGCTTTGGAAGTATGATTACACCACCACCAAATGAGCTTGTGGCCGTAGCAGAAGCATTAGAAGAAAATAAAGTTCCATTTCTTTGGTCATGCAGAGGCAATATAAAGGAGGTGTTGCCACAAGGGTTTTTGGAAAGGACTAGTGCAAATGGCAAGATTGTTCCTTGGGCTCCCCAAATGCAAGTCTTGCAACATGCTTCCACTGGAGTTTTTGTAGCGCATTGTGGATGGAATTCAGTGACAGAGTGTATCATTGGTGGTGTGCCTATGATTTGTAGGCCATTTTTTGGGGATCAGAGTTTGAATAGAAGAGTGATAGAGGCTGTATGGAATATTGGTTTGGGAATTGAGGGTGGAGTCTTCACAAAAAGTGGAATGATTAAAGCATTTGAACTCATTTTGTCACATGATGAAGGCCAAAACATGAGAGCGAATATTGGACGACTCAAACAGCTTGCTATTAGTGCTGCTGAATCGAATGGTAGCTCTGTCCAAAATTTCAAAACCTTGTTAGAAGTGGTCACAAACACTAATTAAGGACACTCGCGGTTAGTCCTTAGTCTATGATACAGATCTCATTGAGCTTTGTGGCACAAGATTTTATGGACGAGCTGGATTGACAAAAGAAGCCCAAACAGAAAGGGATTACCGGGCCATTTTTGGAATAAAATAGAAAAAATAAAGTAGTAGGCAAGGGTGGAGCCAGGATTTTGTAACAGGAGGTGCCAACAATTTTTTAAAAAATTTCAATGATACACTCACTTTCAATAGTTTTTATGAATTTTTTTTTTTTTTTTGAAGAAGAATTTATCAATTATAGATAACTTTTCCATCTACAAATTAAATAAAAATCATATTTATTTAAATCAAACAATTACTACACACAAATAAATTAATTAATATTATTAAAACATTCAATCAATCCATAAATAGGATTTTTAATTAGTCAAGCATTGATAGCTCAGACATCGGCCTCGTTGCTTGGCAAAAAAAACAAAGATCACCCCAATCCTCCTATCACCAATACATATATTGAATAAATAAATAAATAAAACACTTTAGTTTCAATAACTAGCTAGGGTCATTTTTATTCAATTGTACTCAAGGAAATAATTAATGAGAATGTGACATTGATTGATAAATACATTACAAATGCATTCTATAAATCTCAAGAATACACCTTCCAAAGATTAAGCTAAGAAGATAACCTGAGCATCTATTGCACCAAAATATTTGATATTGGTGTCTATCTTGGGCTTATTTATCACTTGGGCAAGAATAATCCCTTCACAAAAAAAGTAAAAATAATCAAGTTTACATAGACATATCAACTTAAATTAAGGGTGTAACGCCTCAATCTAATAGTTGTACTGACCCTCTCGGATAGGTCAACACTTGTCAAATGAAGATACAAGCTATCCTGCTCATTCATATTCCAATACTCAGGATAGGAAGAAAATATAATATAACAACATGATATGAAATGTTTTAGTGCATACATGCCCAAATCCGAGTAATACAAACTGAGTCTACAGTATCAGACATAAATGCCAACAACACCGGCATATAGGATAGCAAATATAATAATAGTTCAAGAGTATTACAATTTAAATACAGCTAAGATGACCGATGCAGGACTGCCTAGAACACTGCTAGACCCAAAGCAACTTGCGTTTCCCTACCACCGAATCTCCACCAGAAATATGTGAATCTACTGTATAAAACACAGCGTGAGCTTGGAATGCCTAGTAGGAATACAACCTTAACCAACAGTAATAATATTGATACAACGAACATTCATAAATAAGCAGTTCATAACCAGTTTTAATAAACAATAATATAAAATGGTGTGGGTTTAATCATAATCACAGTTTAGAATCCATCCTTTCGAAGACCAGGCTCATGGACGTATATCAGGACGTTGTTCTAGGCTAATAAGCCTTCGGCACAACGGCAGCTAAAACTGACCACTACCGGGTCTGACCTCTCGAGGATACTGATCAGTTGCCTAACATACATGGCCAACAGTCGAGCCACTATGGGGCTATAAACTTCGGGTCCGCTTTAAGGCTCCACCCAGGACCATGGACCCTTATATAATCTCCTTGTATACTAACTGAGCCTAAACCATGCATAACAGTACGAATATATAAATCATTGCCCATGTATGCCCTAAAACCAATCCTAAAGGGCATATTAATTTCATATTATAATATTTGGAAGGTATAACTTATCTTATGTGTATAAACATATATGATAGGGTCCATGAATAAATGATAAGAGAAACATACATCTCAAGGTGTTGAGATAGAGAGACTGATATTTCTCATACACATTTATTCTAAAAGAGTTCCTACTCATAGGTTTATTAAAGTGGATATTTAATTAACCGTTTAAGAGTAGCACACATTTAAACTAACTCCTATGGATGATAGGTAGTTTTTCCTATCAGTGTAGAGACACAATAGTTAATCTGTGGGTGCATACTAGAGAATATGTACACTGAACATGATCTACAAAGAATGTTCCTATGGTAGTTCTGTCAAAGGAATATTCTTGTGTTACGTCCATTTATTTGGTAGTCCTTAGACCTGAGACACCATAGCTGTCTTATGCATAGGTTGCTAGAGTTTGATAGTATCTTGTACAGCCTTATTCATAAGGTTGTAATCGGTGCTTATTGGCTCTAATGAGTTATGTATGAAGATGGATGAGTATGCGATAAGGAATCATCACTCTCAGTTGATGAGAGAGAATGTTAAGATTAGTTCACAAAGATAATTCTCAAAGGGAACCTCTGGCCAGAGTGATAGGTAAACAGTGAAAAGAGTTTCACTGCGATTGCCTTATTGAGATTATATTTTGTGGAACAGATATCAAGTTGATAAGATAGGGTTTGAATAATAACCATACCTATTATCTTAACAATGACATTAGGGGATGAAGGATTAAGTAACATGAAGGGTTCACATAGTTCTGCTATTCACCTAAACCTAGGGTACGTCATGATATGTTGCTAGATGTCACTCATGACCAGTGAAAGCCTATTGATAAAGTGTTATCAATGAGGGCAAAATTGGAATCGTTCCAATTGAACCTTGAAATAAAGTTTCTATTTTTAGGAGATATAGAGATGTCCCTATCCACTGCTAGATTAGGGTGAACCCAATGAGTCACACACAAACAAGAACATAAGTGAGTCTCTTGAAATTAAGAGAGTGGGGAATTTCTTAATTAATAATTAAACATAAGCCTTATTATTAATGGTTAATAATTAGAAGGAGTTTAATTTTTAATTAGAAATAATATTAATAGAAACCCTAAGTGGTTCTCTATAAATATAAGGTGATGGTCAATGCTAGCACTAAGTAACTACTCATCAAATTATAAGGAGGCACACAAAGAGAGTGAGAGAAACCCTAGGGCCGAAATTCCCTAGCTCTCCCACCCTAGCCGTGAGCCCCCTCTCCCCTCTCAAAGCTTGTCTCTTCATTGTTTTGAGAAGTACAAGGATTCTTGAGGTCTTGTGTTCGTGTGGAATTCATCGGAGGCTTCATACGTATGGAGCTCGAGGATTACTACATCGAAAGGCATATTCAAGTAAGAATTATTTAAGTTGTTAAATATTTATTCTTGTATGTTTATATATATGGTTCCATGCTTGAATGTATCCTACAAGGATTTCGATGAAAGGATTCAAAATTTTTAAAGTTGTATACTTTGTCTTCCGCTGCGAATCCCTTGTTCGTTGACATCCTTTCAGTGGTATCAGAGCCAAATCAAGCATAACCATATGTATGATGATGGCAATCAATGACAAAATTAATTAAAATCAAGTTTGTATGGTTTTAGAAACCACTATGTGAATTTCGGCCATGGAGGATTGCCTCCTTGTTTTCTTGTTTTGTTTTTATTATAAATGGCAACTAGGGCTTATATGAAACCCTAGATGAACACGGCAAGAGTGGGGCTGCCTCTTGGGAGTTTCGGCCATGTGGGAATCCATCCTCCATGTTTTTGAAGCTAGGGTTTTGCAAAAACCCCCCTTATGGATTTCGGACTCTATAAGGTTGATCCTCTATATGTTTTTATGTTTGGGGTTTGTTCCGTATGATGCATGGAAGCTTATAGTATGATCAAAACCCAAAGGTATGTGGCGGCACTCTCTCTCTCCTCTCTCTAGTTTCGGCCCTCTCTCCCCTCTCTTTGTTCATTTTTGCAACTTAGGGTTTTGATATGCCTATTTGATTCTTGAATGATGTAATTGATGATTTGGGTTTTGGAAATCCTATAATCATCATCCATGGTTGAATCTTGAGATTTATAAACCCTAGATGTAAATGGATGGTGTTCTTGTTTTTAAGAAAATTATGAACAAAATTTTGTTTTTGCGAAAAACTAGTTTTGATGGGCATAAGGGTTCACGGCTATGGGGTTTTCACCCCTTGTGTGATTCGGCCATGAGGGTTTCTCACCCTCTAGGTCACGGCTACATGGGTTTTAGAAACCCTAATATGATATTTGCATGTTCTTGATAAATTTTAAAAGGTGTTTAATTTTGATTCTTGAAGCATATATTAGTTTAATTTAAATTTGTTTAAATTAACATGTTTAATGGAGTTCTTGTTAAGTTGTAACAATGGTCACTTAGAGTTCTTCAAAAACCCTAATTGGATTGATGATGGTGGCTGCAAATTGGTTTAGGTAACCCTAAATCAAAATAGGGAACTTCCCATTTTGAAAATAGAAAGTCTAGCTAATTGTCAAACCTGGAAGTCCCAAGTTTCCTATTTTGAAATTTTCAAGTTTAGGAAAGTTTTACATTTGTTTTGATTCTTTCTTATTTTGAATTATTTCAATCTAGGATTTTAGGCAACTAAATTTAGGTTTATGAGAAACCCTAAATAACTTGGATTAGGTAAGGGTGAAACCCTAACCCTAACCCTAAACCCTAATTCTATCTCTCACTCTCACTAACTCACGGCCACATGGGTTTGGAACCCTAATGGACTTTGTTTTATTTTATTTTGAATACCTTGTGCTCTTCATATGTTTTGTAAATAGTTTATGATGTTTTCAAAAGTAATTTTATTATTTTTGAAAATTAAAAATGAAGAACAAGAAGGTTTGACAAAATTGTTTTATAAAAACACTTTTGGTGTTCTTGAGAGATTGAATAATTCATGTGATGGATTGATGTTTTTAATTGCTTAAAAACATTTAGGGATGTTGCCTAATAATGTATAAGTGTGTTAAAAATGTTTTAGCATGTTTGTATATTGAAGGAATTAATTTTAAAATCGTTTTAAGATTATTTCTGGGTTGCTGTTTTTCTAGGCAGCAACCACATTTGTTTTGTAAATTCTATGAAAATTATTTTCTTGGATTTTTGAAACTTGCCACCTATCGACTTCATTAATATTAGGTCTTAACTAAGTTTAGGAAGTGTTCCCAAGGCTTATTATGATCTAGGATAGACACACTAGAATTTTTGTGATTAAGAGTCAAATCTGGAAAATCTGACTCTCTATCGCAAAATGCCTCTAATTGATACCAAACGTTGGAATCAAGTTATGGGACCCCTGCCATTGGAAAGAGGATTGAAAACCCTAGTGAAATGAAGTGTTCACATGACTTAGTTCACTCTAGGTTTAGCCCAATAAAGTCATTTGTGAAGAATTTCTCGAATCTGCCATGGTTTGGAGTTCATGTCACAAATTGCTTTAAAGTGATACCAAACGTTGGAATCACTGAATGAGACCTATTCCATTTGAAAGAGGACTAAAAATCCTTGTGAAATAGAGTATTCTCACATTTTAAAAGATTGTTTTAATATAGGAAAGATTGGTCCCAAAACAGTAGCTGAATTCTGAAATTTCTGTTGAAAAACAGAAATTGTTTCTTTCTTTGAATTTTTATTTTGAGTCATTGTTTATTCCACCTTTGTGGGTTAATAGTGATTAATCTACTTAGCTTATTAAAGTGTAAATAGCATGGTAGGAATTGGAGAATAATTTTATAAATTAAGTTCATTATATTTAAAACCCTAATTATGTCATTTAGGAGTTTTATTTGTTTTAAGAAAGGAACTTATATTTATCATATGTGATATGATGTGATTCTTTTAATGCGATTAAAAGGACTTAATTATTATTATAGGATAATAATAATAATAAGATTATTATTATTATAAGATAATAATAAGAACATGACTTTAATTAATTATATGCCATTTGCCATCATTGCCTTTACATTATGTAGTTTTATTTTTATGCAATGTGATTGTATAATTGTTAATGGATGATTATGGACTTTAAGACCAATTTAAAATGAGTTGAGATTGGCCGCATGTGATGTGTTAGGTTTATTTGAATGGGTTGTATTTAAATTTGTTTAAATTTGGTGATGTAATTAATTTGGGGCTTGGATGCCTCTTTCCCTCTCTCTACATTTGTAATCCCCTTCTCCTTAATCCCTTTCTTTTTATTAAATTGTAATATTCGATTCAAAAAGGCTTATGGTGGACTCAAGGAACTTGGTGGAGTCTTGTACGAAATGAAAGCAAGGACTTGAGAAAAACTTGGCATGGACATCGAGATCTTGAAGAAAGATTTATTTGTCACTATGTAATAGTTGCATAGATTTAAATTACGATCACCCGACCTTCATTTAAGACCTAGGGTTCATCTTTTATGGCTCAAAGAATGAACCCACCCTTAAAAGTCCATAATCAATCCAAGGCCCATTTATTTATGTGATGTATGCTAGTAAGGGCCTAGACCTAATTTATTGTATGTTCAAGATAAATCCACCCTAGCCTCTAGGAGGACAGTGGGAGGATAATTGAGAACTAATAATAAAAATGGGTCTAAATTCTTTATATATATATATATATATATATACAGGCATGATGAGACATGGTCGGCCGTGTCTTGTGAAGATGCGGTTAATCAAAAGTGAACGTTTGATCAATTCAAGGGTTCTGATTTAAATGTTTAATTTGTAGTCATTCAAAGCACATTAAATGCTTGGCAGAAAATCAGAATTTGCAGCTTGATGGAAGAGGTAACACGTCTCCTTGTCTTCCCCCTTCCTCACGACTACTCACTTCTCTCTCTCCCTTCTACTCTCTCTCTCACCTCACCACAGTCCGGCCAAAACATTCCGGCAACCCACCTCTCTCTTTCTCTTCCCCCTTCTCTCACGACCGACATCACTTCTCTCTCTCCCTTCTACTCTCTCTCTCACATCACCACGACGGGAAAAGATCGATCAATTGTTTGAACCCAGCAAGATCAATTGTTTTCAACTTCAATTAAAGTGTTATCTTCCATTTACAGATTTATAAAGGATGGCTAAGAGATGGCTCAGTAGGCCTGGTAAAATGCCTGAAATTAAAACAGAAGCATTCATCTCAAAGCTTGCTGCAGTACATAAGTAATATCAAAGCTAAGGCATCGGAATTTAGTCAGTGCATTGTTACGTATCAGGACCATCCCAATATGGGAAGCAGAGTCTTTATAGTCCTTGAACACAATACACTTCCTATCATATAGAATGAACCAAAACCACATACTAAATATATCAAGCAAAGGGTCTGTCCAAATCAGCTAGAAAATCACGAATTTAAAGATCATCTTCCAAAGAAAATATAACCCGTCTATGCAATCACTATGCGCGAATGTTTTTCAATGTAAGGAATTCAATTTTCTAGTTGATGCTCAGAATTGTAATTCTCAACTTTATGCCTTCTGATTATTTGTTGTAATTAAAGGCTAGGCTTGGTGGGGAAGATATAGGCTATAGTTTTCGAAGAGATCTCAAACTTATTAGTGAAGTCCAAGCACCATTATGTGGAGTTAGGAGATTCTTTTATGTGGCATTTTCTGCAGCAGCTGGAATTTCGACTTTTTTTACTATACCCAGACTAGTCCGTGCAATTCAAGGTGGTGATGGTGCTTCTGATATTGGGAAACTGCTGGAAATGCTGCTATCAATATCGGAGGTAAACATTGAGGTTTTATCTTCCATATCAAGCAAAGGGTCTGTCCAAATCAGCTAGAAAATCACGAATTTAAAGATCATCTTCCAAAGAATATATCACCCATCTATGCAATCACTATGCACGAATGTTTTTCAATGTAAGGAATTCAATTTTCTAGTTGATGCTCAAAATAATCATCTTCTGGCATTTAAAATTAGCAATTGCAATTTTTTGAAAATATCTGGCATGCAATTTTTTTTTTCACTTTTTGAAGTTGCAGGATGAAGCTCTTTACCGGAATGTTTGCCGTTGCCGGACTGTGACGTTGCCGGACTGTTTCACTTTCCCGTCGTGGTGATGTGAGAGAGAGAGTAGAAGGGAGAGAGAGAGAAATGATGTCGGTCGTGAGAGAAGGGGGAAGAAAAAGAGAGAGGAGGGCTGCCGGAATGTTTTGGCCGGACTGTGGTGAGGTGAGAGAGAGAGCAGAAGGGAGAGAGAGAAGTGAGTAGTCGTGAGGAAGGGGGAAGACAAAGAAACGTGTTGCCTCTTCCATTATGCTGCAAATTCTGATTTTCTGCCAAGCATTTAATGTGCCTTGAATGACTACAAATTAAAGATTTGAATCCGGACCATTGAATTGATCAAACGGTCAATTTTAATTAACCGCATCTTCACAAGACACGGCCGACCGTGTCTCATCATCCCTCTATATATATATATATATATATATATATATATATATATATATATATATATATATATATATATATATATATTTGATGCATGTGATGTATGAATGTTTATAAAAATGAGACCTTTTATAAAAACCCCTATTTTCACAAAATTAAGTTGTAAGGAAGAGGCCTTGGGCTTTATCCTAGCCTCCCACCATTACATGGTAGGTGGATCTTTATGGTGGATATGTTTGGCTGCAGATATGTGGGAACATATTCATCCTGAGGGTTCATCCTGTCTTGTTATAATATTGGATATCATAAGGTGTGATAATGGCGCATCCCAAGAAACTATTATGTGAGGGGTGTAACATTCAATTGGCCATACTTATGTGAATGGTGGGTGTAACTTAACTAAAATGTACTGTCCAAGAAACTATTATGTGAGGATACTACAGTTTAGAGGCAAAAGGATGATTGGAACTTGCTTAAGTGAAGCATTAAGATAAAGAGTTATCCACTCATTAAGGGTTAGTGTCCAAGAAACTATCATGTGAGGATTACTAATTCTTAATGGGACCCCAATCCCTGCTATGGAAATTCAATCTTTTGAAATTCCCAAGTCTCATCTTAGGGTGTATGGGATTTGAACAAAATAGTGGGAGGTAACATAAAAATTAAAGTTTTTATCTTTTATTAATATGAAATTTATAATTATTATTTTCTGTTGTAGATGGCACCTTGAAACCTTCTCTCTCGTATTCTTGATGACAACCGTTTGACTGGTCCGAACTTTAATGACTGGATTAGAAATCTGAAAATTGTTTTAGCCGCTGATAAAATTGACTATGTCATTAAATCTCCACGCCCTAATGCTCTACCTGAAGGGGCATGTAAGACCCCGAAAATTTTTATAGCATATATATTTTTTTTATCTATTTATATATGTGATTGTTGTTATTATATTTTATGTACACTTGGCATTTTGCCATTGGACCATGAAATGTGTCATGTGGCCATCAATTGAGAAGGGTGCATGAGAAATTATGTACACCCTTGGGTGACATTTAAAATGAGAATGGTGGATATATATGAATGGTGGATGAATGAGAGAATGGTGGATGAATCTAAGAGTGGTAGATAAATTTGAGAATGGAAGATGGGAATGATGGATGAAGGTAAGAGTGGTAGATAAATTTGAGAATGGAGGATGAATCATTTCTCTATAAATACCACCTTGCAAATGCTAATGAATACACAAGTAGTAGAGAAGAAATAAATTAGAGAAAGAAAATAGCTTGAGAAGTACTCTTTGGGTTGGCAAGGAGTAAGCAATTCTTGAAGTTCAACACACACAATCAAGGTAAGGTTCTACTACCTTACATATTTCATGTTGAGTTTGAAAGAAAATAAGGATTTCTTGTCTTCTTTAGATGTAGAAATCTGGTTTGATAAATTCATGCAAAAATGAATTTGGCTTGAGGTTGAAAAATCAAAGTTTATATCTATTGAATTCTTAAGATTTCAATTCATAACAGCTTTAGTATAGAAATTCTAATTAAATGTAGAAAAATCGTTTTTGAGCATGCTTTGTTGGAATAATCTCCTAACTTCTAGATTTGTTTTCAATAAAAATTTTATGAAGAAATGATGTGATTTACTATTTTTCTTTGATTTTAGAAATGACTGTTACACAGCTGGTAATCGCGCTGTTTTTTTTTTTTTGTGTAAAATCGGAGGATGTTCCACTCATCCTAAAATCTTGAAAATTTATGGAGGTATTCATATGTGAATCTAGTTTCTACCTGTAAAAGTTCACATTTTAATTCGAAGTGATGAATTTTTAAAAATTCAAATACTATTGCTGGGTTGAGCAAATATATATATTTCCAGCATTTTGTTTTGAGATGCTAAATAGTATTTTAGCACAAGAAAATATTTTTCCTTGAAGCATTTCGAGTTTATGAATTATATCGACAGGAAAATGGTTTTATTTTATGGGATATATATAAATATTTATATATATGTCAATGATGTGGAAAATTCAATTACGTGAGATTATTGAATTGAAGTATTTCTTTAGATACCTAAGGGTATTTAAACAAATTAGTTGAGATATCTGGAAAAAAAGGATACTGTGGACTTAAGGTAAACCCCTGAGAATTGATATATTGCTTAGGGAACTGTGTTGACCTATATTCGGTAATGATATATATTACGAAAGATGATGTGGTTATCTTGATTCTTTTAAAATCAAGTATGAGATAATAATAAAGATTATAACATGCTGTTACATTTTATTATGAATAACATAATGTATATGGCGCATGTTAATTATTATGCATAAAATATATGCATGTGATATTTGCCATACTTATTGCACAATAAATTGGCATATGGCAATGTGGTTGTGATATATTGGAAAGAAAGTGACTGGGCTTATAAGTAAATTCCATACATCTCCTTGTTATGTAGACATACGTGTATGGGCATGTATGTTGTGCGTACAGGCAAAGCAAGAAATATTGTTACTTGGAGAAGTATGGAGAATTACAGAGGCACAGTTACAGGTAGTGGCTCAAGTTGATTCATATGTATATCATTGATATAACTATTGATATGAAATATATGAGCTGATATACTATGAAATGTATGCATGAAGTGTCATACATGAATTGTTGATATGTATTGCATGGAATAATTGCATCCGGCATAAGACACAGTTACATATGAGATATATTGCATAGAAAATCATATGCATTTGTGATTATTTATGTGACTGTGGAGACGAGGAATTGAGATACCACTGATGGACAAAAGATCCTGGAAACAGTTAGTGCAATAATATATCACCCTTACTAAAAACAGCACGTAAATCCTCTTGTCAATGAGTGACAATCGCGGTAGGTCCCAAAAAGGCGGGGACTGGGTGATATACATCCTAAAAAAGCGGGGATGCTGTTGTGGTAAGATGGCCAAAAATGAGATAGCTATCTGATGTGGTGAAATGGTGAATCTTAAAAACAAGGTTACCATCAGAGTACTGATATCCGTTCTGTAAGAAAAACATGACAGAGAAGATGGCAGACATGATTGCATGAGCATTGCATTATATATTTGTAATATGCATAAAGCATGATTACTTTTTATTAAAATGAGATAAATATATCCTGCAACATATCAATGAATAAGGATATTATATGTGATGTTTAGTTGATGATGAGATTTACCGATAGATTTAAAATCCTGACGTTTCTTTTAAAAGCGTCATGTAATATTTGAGGTTTACGAACCTTACTGAGCAATAGTGGTTTTTCCTCACCCCGTTTATTTTTCCCCCGCAGGATCATCAAGCCAGTAACTTTGAAGAAAGTATTTGGGAGTTATGGAATTTCTGAGGATGGATATGACAGTGTTACTCTTCGTGAATACTCATTTCGAGTTGCAATATGAGACTGTTTTGAGTACATTACGGGACTGTACTCATATTATATACTAGTACTCATCGTTGTCTTTATATTTTGGAATGTAGTAATTTTCGCACTGTATGTATTTTGTAAAACTCTTAAATCTGTATTGGAATTATCCAAAGATAAGCTCTTGGAGTTTTATGTTATCGTATCATTTCTACATAGGGGTTACCCTGTGAGGGGTGTTACAAATTTGGTATCAGAGCTCTTGGTTGAACGAGTACTAGTCACGAAAGAGAAACACTATCAATAAATAAGTTACTGAGTTTTGGTACCTATGTATTCTGGTTTGGATAGGGATGTCCAAACCCGAAGGGGGGTGAGTTCGTCTTTAGTAAGACCCTATATAAAGTCATAGTAACTTTATTAGTGTTGGGGATTATGGCAGATATATATATATATATATATATATATATATATATATGAAATGATCTTTTTATTGTGTGTTGATTTGAAACATTGTGTGAACAAGGAAGGAGTATGGCTAGGAGAATGAGGTCTACTCAAGGTGTGCATAATGCAACCACAGCGCTAGTAGACATTCCAAAAAGTCGGGCCGGGACTTCTATAGTAGAACCAAGTCTGCCGGCCGTTGACCTAACCATGCGACTCATGGAAAACTTCTTTCAGAGAATGGATCAGCATCTGGCAGGAAGACAACCTGTACCTCCGATTGTTGATACTTTATTGCCAAGATTCTTGGCACTAAAGCCAGACAGGTTCGATGGGAAAGGGGGCCCAACACACGCCAAACAATGGATACAACGTCTGGAAAATATCTATGAAGGGTTATTGTGTACAACTGAAGAAAAAAGGCGATTGGCGGTATTTCTACTAGATGGTGAAGCTAGGGACTGGTGGATCCTAGTAAAAAGCACCGTGGTAAATGCCGGAATAATGACTTGGGAGGAATTTACAGATTTTTCTAAATATGTATTTTCCAGCAATTGAAAAAGAGAAAAGGGAAATGGAATTTATGACTCTGAAACAATGACAGATGACCGTGACAGAGTATCAAAATAAGTTCCAAGCATTGTCTCGTTTCGGGATACACTTGATTGATACACTGGAGAAAAAGACTCGCAAATTTGTGAAAGGACTAATCCCTCCACTCGGAAGATTATTGGTGGGAGATTTTGGCTTGAGCTACGCAGTTGCTGTTCGTAAAGCTTTGCACATGGAGGACTACCACCAGGACAGTAGGAAGGGACAGAGTTACGTGGAAAAGGAAAAGCTCGTCAGGTTCGCGGATCATCGGGACCTAATAACAAAAGGAGGAAGATTGATGGAAATCTCCCTAAGGCGAGAGTTCAAGCTTCTCAGAAGAATGCGTCGACATCCGAAGTGATCTGCTATAATTGTGGTGAGAAGGGACACATTGCAACTAAGTGTCCAAAACCATCAAAGCTGACGTGCTATAATTGCGGAGGAGCAGGTCATAAAAGCAAAGATTGCAAGAAGTCGAAGGCAAAACTCTGACCACCTCAGCCTGGAGCACAAGTAAATGCTTTGGCAATTATTTCTGATAGCGTGAAGATGGAAGGTACACTTACAGTTTTTCATAGTTGCGCTACGACTTTATTTGATACTGGTGCTACACGTTCATTTATTTCTTCATCATATGTGAATACCTTGGGTATAGAAACAACACCGTTAGATACGATTTTGTCGGTCTCTACCCCCTTGGGGACTAAGACTGATTTGACATGTATGTGTAAGAACTGTGATGTCCGAATAGCCAGTAGAGTGATGCCTGCTGACTTGATTCTTCTACCAATGAAGAATTTTGATGTGATACTTGGTATGGATTGGCTGACAACCTATGGTGCTACATTAGATTGTCAACAGAAAACAATTAAATTCTCTACTCCAGGGTTACCCGAGCTAGTTTTTCAGTGTTCTCCTAGGGTAGATACATTTATTTCTGGGTATTTAGCATCCCTAGAGGATTCGAGTAGCTCGCAAAATTTAGATCGAATCTCTGTAGCTCGAGAGTATAAAGACGTATTTCAAGAAATTCCAGGACTACCACCGAAGAGGAAGATTGATTTTTCGATTGAGTTAATTCCTGGAACGAATCCTATTTCAATTTCTCCTTACCGAATGGCTAAGCTGGAATTGGTGGAATTAAACAAACAACTGAAGGAACTTCTAATGCTGGGTTTTATACGAGAGAGTACGTTTTCTTGGGGGTCGCCGGTGCTGTTTGTCAAGGAAAAGGATGTATCGCTGCAGATGAGTGTGGATTATCGGCGCTTGAATCAAGTCACTATCAAAAATAAGTACCCACTACCCCGTATAAATGATTTATTCGATCAACTACAAGGAGCAGCAATATTCTCAAAGATCGACTTACGATCCGGATATCATCAACTTTTGGTGCGTGAATCAGACGTATCCAAGACAGCCTTCTGCACGCGATATGGACTTTTTGAGTTCCTGGTGATGCCGTTCGGAGTTACTAATGCTCCAGCTATCTTCATGGATCTGATGAATCGCGTATTTCGACCTTACTTGGACAAATTCATTATCGTGTTCATTGACGATATACTAATTTACTCGAAGACGCCAGAGGACCACGAGCAGCATCTACGAATAGCTTTACAGACGCTAAGGGAGCATAAATTGTACGCCAAGTACAAGAAGTACGACTTTTGGCTCAAGGAGGTGAAGTTTTTGGGACACATGGTGTCGGGAGAAGGAATCAAGGTGGACCCCTCGAAGGTTGAAGTGGTGCTTGAGTGGAACCAACCCACTACTCCGACTGAAGTCAGAAGTTTCTTGGGACTAACAGGTTACTACCGAAGATTCATAGAAGGATTTTCGAAGATTGCTTTGCCAATGACTTGTCTGACTCGAAAGGACGTGGCGTTCGTATGGGATGCTAAATATGAACAGGCTTTCCAATCGTTGAAGGAGAAATTGACTACCGCTCCTGTTCTAATGCTTCCTAAAGACGGTGCCAGATTTACTGTGTACAGTGACGCTTCGTATCAGGGTCTAGGATGTGTCCTAATGCAAGAACAAAGAGTTAACGCTTATGGCTCACGGCAGTTGCGATCTCATGAACTCAACTACCCAACGCATGATCTAGAATTGGCTGCAGTAGTCTTTGCACTCAAATTATGGAGACACTATTTGTATGGCGAGGAGTTCGACCTGTACACCGATCCCAAAAGCCTAAAGTACCTGTTCTCTCATAATGAGTTAAACATGCCGCAAAGGCGATGGATGGAGCTGATGAAGGATTACAACTTCGCTCTACAATACCACCTAGGAAAGGCAAACGTGGTAGCTGATGCATTGAGTCGTAAACCTCGTGGAATCATTGCGCTTTTAATGATACAAGAATGGAAGCTACTAGAGAAATTGGCAGAGTTCGACTTCCGTGTTGAACATCAAAATGGTGGAGTTCGACTCTTCTGCTTAGATGTATACCCACACATCATCAAGGAAGTAATTAATGCACAACCTCAAGATACGAAACTGCAGAAATAGTTCAAAGCCATGGCCAAGAAAGAACCCGAAACTTGGCAAACTGGAAGATACGGGGGTCTGAGGACACAAGGAAGGCTCTGTGTGCCCGATGTATCTGAATTAAAGGAGAAAATCCTTGGTATAGCACACCGTTCCAAGTATTCTATACATCCAGGAAGTACCAAGATGTACAAAGACTTGCGACGACAATTCTGGTGGAAAGGCATAAAAGCGGACGTGGCTAAATTTGTGGAGTCATGCTACACATGCCAAAGAGTAAATGCAGAACATCAGAATCCACCAGGATTGCTCTAACTTTTGGAAATATCTGTGTGGAAATGGGAGCACTTATCCATGGACTTTGTTACTGACTTGCCAAGATCGAAGAAAATGCACGACGCTATTTGGGTAGTAGTAGATCGATTGACGAAATTCTCACACTTTATCGCCTACAGTATGAATTATTTGGTAGAAAAGTTGGGAAAGCTATATGTTGAAAACATTGTTCGTTTTCATGGCATTCCAGTCTCAATCCTATCCGACAGAGATTCTCGATTCAGATCTAGCCTATGGAAAAGCCTGCAAAAAGCCTTCGGCACAGAAATTAAAATGAGTACGACAGCACACCCACAAACTGACGGTCAAACGGAGTGAGTAAATCAAGTTCTTGAAGACATGTTACGAGCTTGCGTTTTGGACTTCGGAGAATCGTGGGAGGATTCTTTACCACTGGTAAAATTCTCATACAACAACAGTTATCACGCAAGCATTGGGATGGCTCCTTTCGAAGCTCTATATGGCAGACCGTGTAGGTTACCTACTTGTTGGGGAGAAGTTGGCGAAAGGTCCTTCTGGAAATCAAAATTGGGGAAATTAGATCCTAACTTGGGTCCTAAGATTATTCGGGAAACCTCAGATAAAATTGATATCATCCGAGAACAGCTACAAGTTGCTCAGAACAGACAAAAACATTATGCAGACAAAGGGAGACGGCCAATGAACTACGAAGTTAGGGATGAAATTCTTTTGAAAATATCACCAGTGAGAAGTCTGGTCCGTCACAATAAAAAAGGGAAAGCTATCGCCACGATATGTAGGCCCGTTTCCAAACACAGCTAAGATCGGAACAGTAGCTTATCGACTAGATCTACCTACGAAGCTTGCCGGGATTCACAACGTATTTCATGTATCTATGCTGAAAAAGTATGTTCGTGATCCGTCGCACATCATTGATCACAGCGATCTCAAGGTGAATGAAAATGCAAAATATGTTGAAAAACCGTTCAAAATATTAGATCGTGAGGTGAAGAAGATTCGCACGAAAGAGATACCATTAGTCAAAGTACAATGGAATCGACATGATGAAGGAAAAGCTTCTTGGGAAGTAGAGTCTAAAGTTCGTAAGAAGTATCCTTATCTATTTACTGATGACTGATTTCGGGGACGAAATCCCGATTAAGGGGGAGGTATTGTAAGACCCCGAAAATTTTTATAGCATATATATATTTTTATCTATTTATATATGTGATTGTTGTTATTATATTTTATGTAC
>JAESVK010000096.1:2473639-2508174 GCA_017140935.1 Hamamelis virginiana | reverse complement strand
AATAAACTTTAAAAATGAGTTTTCTCAAATAAAGAGTTATTAGAAAACATTATTTCCACAATAATTGAAAAACTATACCTTTGTAAAACATCAAGAAGGGATTTTATGTAATTAAAGAGTTTAATACATAGAGTACCTTGTTTTAAAAAGGGGACTAGTGGGAGTAACATAGTCATCAATTATTCTTGCCTTTTCTCTATTAAGTACAAACTTTAAATACTATCACAGTATTGAGAATTCCATAATCGTTATAGGAATTCAAATCTCTTCAAAAATGGTTTTTGAAAGGATTTTTATATGAGCAAAATATTTGAGAAATATGAAACTCATATAATAATAAAAGTATGTGCTCACATCAATATCACAAAATTGCTACAAATAGTTGTTGGCAGATATTGATGATTGATTCAGAATAGTGATTCTAAATAGAAACAAGTATTTTTTTAAAAGGAGTTTAAGAATGAAATACTTGCATATAAAGAAATTATAAAATTAGCCATTTACAAATTGCCTAAGAGAATGTCTAGTATACAATGTTTTCTTTTGAAAGCATATGTCTCATTTACTAGGATATCAAAGTTGGCAGCGAATATTAGTTTAACTTCTATTATTGAAAATAATAAATTGCAAAAGGAGTTTTGCATGAATCTACTTTGCCTCAACACTTGTGTGTGTTAGAAGCCTTGTCTTACGAAGACTAGTATACGATACTATGATGATTGGCTTTAGTGCAAGTGGGAGATTGTTAGAAGTATGCCCTAAAACCAATCCTAAAGGGCATATTAATTTCATATTATAATATTTGGAAGGTATAACTTATCTTATGTGTATAACCATATATGATAGGGTCTATGAATAAATGATAAGAGAAACATACATCTCAAAGTGTTGAGATAGAGAGACTGATATTTCTCATACACATTTATTCTAAAAGAGTTCCTACTCATAGATTTATTAAAGTGGATATTTAATTAACCATTTAAGAGTAGCACAGATTTAAACTAACTCCTTTGGAGGATAGGTAGTCTTTCCTATCAGTGTAGAGACACAATAGTTAATCTGTGGGTGCATACTAGAGAATATGTACACTGAACATGATCTACAAAGAATGTTCCTATGGTAGTTCTGTCAAAGGAATATTCTTGTGTTACGTCCATTTATTTGGTAGTCCTTAGACCTGAGACACCATAGCTGTCTTATGCATAGGTTGCTAGAGTTTGATAGTATCTTGTACAGCCTTATCCATAAGGTTGTAATCAGTACTTATTGTTTCTAATGAGTTATGTATGAAGATGGATGATGGATGAGTGTGCGATAAGGAATCATCACTCTCAGTTGATGAGAGAGAATGTCAAGATTAGTTCACAAAGATAATTCTCAAAGGGAACCTCTGGCCAGAGTGATAGGTAAACAGTGAAAAGAGTTTCACTGCGATTGCCTTATTGAGATTATATTTTGTGGAATAGATATCAAGTTGTTAAGATAGGGTTTGACTAATAACCATACCTATTATCTTAGCAGTGACATTAGGGGATGAAGGATTAAGTAACATGAAGGGTTCACATAGTTCTGCTATTCACCTAAACCTAGGGTACGTCATGATATGTTGCTAGATGTCACTCATGACCAGTAGCTCCAAACATATGAAGCCTCCGATGAAGTCCACACGAATACAAGACCTCAAGAATCCTTGTACTTCTCAAAACAATGAAGAGACAAGCTTTAAGAGGGGAGAGGGGGCTCACGGCTAGGGTGGGAGAGCTAGGGAATTTCAGCCCTAGGGTTTCTCTCACTCTCTTTGTGTGCCTCCTTCTAATTTGATGAGTGGTTACTTAGTGCTAGCATTGACCATCACCTTATATTTATAGAGAACCACTTAGGGTTTCTATTAATATTATTTCTAATTAAAAATTAAACTCCTTCTAATTATTAACCATGAATAATAAGGCTTATGTTTAATTATTAATTAAGAAATACCCCACTTTCTTAATTTCAAGAGACTCACTTATGTTCTTGTTTGTGTGTGACCCATTGGGTTCAACCTAACCTAGCAGTGGACAGGGACATTTCTATGTCTCCTAAAAATAGAAACTTTCTATTTTAAGGTTCAATTGGAACGATTCCAATTTTGCCCTCATTGATAACACTTTATCAATAGGCTTTGGAGGATTACTACATCGAAAGGCATATTCAAGTAAGAATTATTTAAGTTGTTAAATATTTATTCTTGTATGTTTATATATATGGTTCCATGCTTGAATGTATCCTACAAGGATTTCGATGAAAGGATTCAAATTTTTTAAAGTTGTATACTCTGTCTTCCGCTGCGAATCCCTTGTTCGTCGACATCCTTTCAGCGGGCATGTAAAGCAGTAATGAATGGCATATAAATATAATAAATCATCATTTCAATAAATCATAACCATCATCCAAAACACGAATGAAGTAAGTAAACCATATGCCATCATTTATATTCACTAAAAGTTATAAACACACCGCACCAATTATTCATAAAACAGTTATGTTCCCTGTATCATAGTCATTTCATAAACAGTTTATATATATAAGAAGTTCAGTATATCATGCAATTTAGATTACATATTATCATTGTTAGAGAGGTTTAGTATCCTACTTTGACCAAGCAATAGACCCCTAGCAGTGTCCTATAAGAATGCAAGCTAACTCGTGAACGGATAGTCCTCGGGACTATCTTGATCTGAAAGAAAGATAAATAAAGACATACATCAACCCTTGCTTAAGCAAGTAACCCTCAAAATCAGAAACTAGACTTCACAAGCTTTCCGTACATAGAAAGTACGCCCAAAACGGAGATTGGATACGAAACATATGCTCAAATAAAGAAATAAGGAAGAAAGTAAGCAAAAACAGAACCTCCATTACCGATAATGCCATAGGCCATTATCGGTAATGGGCATTAGCTGATACCCGAGAAAAAATACAACATTACCAATAATGGCAAAGTGCATTATCTGTAATGTAAGCCCTTTGTTTAAACCAGCCAAAAGCATTACCGATAATGTTCATTGCCATTATCGGTAATGCACCCTCCTGATACACAAATCCGAGAAGTCATGGCTGCTGCTCATCTTCAACCTTCAACCAAACCCTTAATGCTTTACAATAGACCTGGCCTCCTAACCGTGAAATCATCCACATGCAACCCTTACAAGACAGAATCTACCACATGCAAGCTTAAACACATAAAATCCACTAAGGTTTAATAATATGAAGGATTAAAACCCATGAGTAAATCCTTGAACATTACATGCTACCTTCAAGACTCAAAAACTTAGATCAAAACCCAACTCATCCAAGAAATCTTCTCACAGAATATCATCTACACCTTCTCATCAAAAACAAAACACAAGAACCCACCATGCATGCCTAGAAAAACCTATGAGACCCACTAAACCTTACATGCATGACCTCAAACTTCAAATTCCCCGACAAAACCCCATCACAACCGTGGATCCACTCAAGAATCACCATCAAAACACTAAGCTACAACCAAAACCCCAAAAATAACCCTCCAAACCCTCAAATTCGAACATGCATGAAGAAAAAGTGAAGAAGAACTCAACAATAACATGCATGAACTCACCTTAGCCACAACAAAGATGAAGTTCGGCGATTTTCCGGCGAGGATCCGGCAGCATTCCAACAGCTACACCACCCTAGCTCTCGACCCTCACTCTCTAGCTCTCAACTCTCTCAATCTTAAGTGCAAAATGGAATGAAGCATGTTGTCCCAAATATATAATAACCCTATAGGGGGTGAATAGGGTTTATGGCAAACTTTTGCAATTAATTACCAAATAAAATTAGAGTTCAATTACAAATAGCAATAACAATGATTTAAATGCTAGTAATTGAAAGAGAGAAGGGAAAAGAAATCAAACACGACGATTTTAACAAGGTTCGGACTCCGCCTACTCCTCGCCTTGTGCCTCAGCCCAAGGATTCCCAACAATCCACTAAGGATTATCTCCTTCAAGGTGGAAAAACCTTTACACGATCTTTTTTATCCCAGGTGGAAGACCCTCACCTCAAGCTCACAAAGAACTTATCAAATGGCTTACAAATAACCCCCAAAATGTGCTTACAAAGAACACCCTTTCAAGTCTCACTAAGAGCACTTGAACAAATACAATAATACAAAAGTAGGTGTACACAATAAATGCTTCAAATAAGCTGATATACACAAGTATTGCACAACTAATAGCTTCTCAAATGAGTGACTAGTATAGCTCAAGAGTTTGGTAGAGAGAAACTTGAATAATGAATGCTTTCACAATGAATTATATTAACTAGAGTTGTTGTGTTTTGAATAAATGAGGAACTAACCTCTTAAATAGCTCTCATGGTCTGATATGGCCTTTTGATATGAGCTTCAATGCTATTGGATGAGAGGAGTAGAGCAGGGTTCATTAAATGTTCAGATTTCTCAAAATAGAAATAGCCGTTTTTAAGTTGCGGGTCGGTAAGTCGACTAGGACATTGGTGTTAGTCGACAAGACAGTTCAAAAATCAAAGCATTTTTGTTCCCGGGCTCGGTTAGTCGACTAGGCACATTTTCTTAGTCGACTAGACAAGTTAAAGTATGTTTTCAAAAATCCTCGAGCACGGTTAGTTTAGGGTGGGCACGTGCCCACCCTGGTCATACACTGGATCCACCAGTGAATGCAATTGACCTTAGGGCTAACAAAACAGTTTACGGTTTAAATAGAAAATAATGGGGACTTGATTAGCATTTTTCAAAAGCCTTTTTTTTTTTCAAAATAACTTCTTATATTACAAAAACACCCCAACTTAATTAAAATTTTCAAAAATATGAGTTTTAAAATTTTTGTGTTATCACAAAGGGCTAGAATTCTAATAAATAAATAAATAGGCTTCCAATTCATCTAATAGTTAATTAATGTTCTTTGTTGGGCTCAAGTCCCTCCCAATAGAGTTTGAAATTTCGAGAATGCGAGTCTTGTGAAATTAGTGTTACTTAGAATTACCCAAATAGACTTACTTAACCAATCAGCCCTAATTAATCTGTGTTCAATTAACAACTATACGCAATAAGAAATTAGAGCACAAATAAGAACACAAAGATTTAATGAGGAAAACGCCAATAGGGTAAAAAAAAAACCTAGGGAAGAATAGAAGCACTATGAAAAAGACAACTTACAAGACTTGGAGACTACAACCCAACACTTGAGTTCACAAGCCAAATAGCTCACGTCGTCTTTAAGCTTCTTCCCGAACGAGTCTACGAACGAGCACAGTTTTCACCTCGTACCGAGCTCCACGATACGTTTTCATAACCCACAACGTACCAACAGTGCGTTATACCGTAACTGATGGCAACCACCAGAATTGTGCTGGCTAAATCCAACCAACTTGGAGAAACCAAGGCTAACATAATGATGAGATTCGGTCCCTTAAATCCCTTTAAACAATACTGGGTGTGGTTTACAACCTCTCTAGATCGAAGATTAAAAAGAGAATAAAAACATACAACTAGAAGCTAAGCACCATAGAGAAGGTGTTGCATGCTATGGAGGCTAAGGTTTCTCAATTATAGGTTAAAGATGAATCAATAATTCTCCACACCTCTAAACTAGGCTAAAACAACCTATTTATAGCCCTAGTAAAATTCCCTAATCATGTAGGAGTTGGTATAAGTCAAAACCAATTAAAAATCTACAAAAATAGAGTTTTTTCGAGCTGTTTACGAGTTGGATCGATCCTACATTTTTACTTGGATCGATCCAAACCTTTCTACCCTTAGGATCAATCTTACTAAAAAGGCTGGATCGATCCACATTATGCAAATTTCCAGAAATAAATTATTTTGAACAATTTTCAACCAATTTTCATATTTGGATCATTCCTAGGTATGTTAGGCATTCTAAACCACTTAAAGGTATATAAGAACATAGGTTAAAGTCATTCTAAAATCACCTAAAGTCCATATAAACTTAGGTTTTAAGTCAACTTACCATCCTACAAAGGAATCGAGAGATTTGAACAACAAATCAAGCAAACTTCAATCTTGATCTTCAAATATTCTTCAAGTAAACTTGATCTTGAGCTCTCCGATGCTGGATGGCTTATGGATTAAACAAAAGACCTAAACCAATACAACTCGATTTGTGTTTTGGAAACCGAAATTAGCCAACACATGGAAAAAAAAAAAAAAAAAACTAACAGAGTTGTTGCAAGTGATTCTTTTAGAAATTTAAGGGCATGTTTGGAATAAGTGGGAGGTGTCATGAGAGTATCTTCCACAAGTAAATATATATAAAATAAGATAACATAGGCATAATATAGGAACTTTTGAAAACTTGGGGGCTACCATGGCTCTACAATTCTTTGGTTGTAACTCCGCCCTTGCTAGTAGGAATGGAAGTCATCGGCAGCGAAATTTAATAAAAATTGGTAGGTCGAATGGAAACAGCAAGACCATCAATAGACACACTGCCTTTGGCCGTGATATATGCCATTTTTTGCCAAAATTCCTTCGTTTAGAACTTCAATTGAGTGTTTTTGCTACTTTTGGCAAGTGTTTGCTCATCAATTACTTTTCCTTCGCAGAAGTCCGATTTATGAACCGTTGACTTTGGAATGATTCTTGAGATTTAAATTAATAGATTTTGGTCTTAAATTGCTTTTCTCCAATTTTCTGTAAAACAACTTCTTCTTTTTTTCTTTTTCTTTTTTTTTACAATTATTACCTATTTCAATTGTATTAAGGTACCAAGAGGTTTTATATGTGTGTGTGTGTGTGCGCGCGCGCGTGTGTGTGCCCTAAAATCAATCCTAAAGGGCATATTAATTTCATATTATATTAATTTGAAGGTACAACTTATCATGTATATTTAAATATATATATGATAAGGTCCATGAATAAATGATAAGAGAAATATGTATCTCAAGTTGTTGAGATATGGAGACTCATATTTCTCATACACATTTATTCTAAAGAAGTTCCTACTCATAGGTTTATTAAAGCAAACGTTTATAAACCATTACGAGTAGCACAGATTTAATCTAGCTCCATTGGGAGGATATGTAGTCTTTCCTATCTATGTATTGACACTATAGTTAATTTGTGGGTGCATATTAGAGAATATGTACACCAAACATATTCTCCAAGAATATTCTTATGGAGTTTAAGTCAAAAGAATATTCTTATGTTACGTTCATTTATTTGATAATCCTTAGACCTGAGGCACCATAGTTATCTTGTGCATAAGTTACTAGAGTTTGATAGTATCTCGTACATCATTAACCATAAGGGTGTAATCGGTACTCATTGGCTCTAGTGGGTTATATATGAAGATAAATGAGTGCGTAAGAAGAAAACATCACTCTCACCTAGATGAGAGAAAATGTCAGGGTTTGTTCACAAAGATAATTCTCAGTTTGAATCTTCGGCTGAAGTGATGGGTGAACTGTGAAAGAGTTTCATCGAGTTCATCTTATTAAGATTATATTTTGTAGAACATATAACAAGTTGTTAAGATAGGAGTTTGACTTATAACCATACCTGATCATCTTAACAGTGACATTAGGGGATAAAGGATTAAGTAACATGAAGGGTGTACATAGTTTTACTATTCACCCACACCTAGGGTAAGTCATGATATGTTGCTAGCTGTCACTCATGACTAGTAAAGGCCTAATGGTAAGTGTTATCATTGAGGGCAAAATTCGAATTTGTTCTAATTGAACCAAAAATAGAAAGTTTATATTTTAGGGAACATGAGATGTCCCTGTCCACTACTAGGTTGGGGTGAACCCAAAGAGTCACACATAATAGGATACAAGAGAGCTCTTTAATTTTAGAGAAGGGTAAGTTTCCAATTAATGTAACTTATATGGTCTCTTTAACTAATAGTTAATTAGGGAGGACCAAGTTGCAAATTAGAAACCCTAGTATTTACTATAAATACAAAGGGATGAGTGCATGCTAGCACTAAGTCCACTCAACCCTAAAAATTAGAAGATGAGGCTATCATCACATGACCATCAAGTGTGGCCGTGACCTACGGAAGCTCCCAAGGCCGTGACTTTCCTCTTCTCTCTCTCATTCTTGCTTTGCATCAATGGTTGATCAAGTACAAGGACTTTGAATAGTCTTGAGTTCGTGTGGATACCGTTGGAGGCTTGAACTTGGATGCGATTCGAGGATTCAACAAAAAGGCAATCAAGTAAATATGTTTAAATTATTTAAATATTATTCTTGTTGTAGACATCCATTTTTTACCATGAGTAGGGTCATTAATGGTTGCCTGCAAGTTGAGGTGAAATAGGGTGTTAAAACCCTAAGTTGCCAGTTTTATCCTTGTGGGCAGTTAGATAGAGTTCATTATCGCATGTAGGTTTTTAGGTCAAATTGAGTCGGTTCTTTTTGCATTAGGTTTTTTGTGAGTCCATAAGTGTCTCTACCAAGTTTCATTGCATTCTGAGTCGAGCATGATAGGTGGTTAGGGTTTTTGCGACTTAAACGGCAGTGCTGTCCTTCGAATCACAAAGGCGCTTAAAAACCTTCGAGTTGGTTTCGGATTGTCCCGAGACTTTGGCATTAATAGTTAAGATGTATTTGGTAGTTAATTTGATTAGTGGCAAGGTTTGTTGAGCCTTCTGGCTCATGTTTGGCTTTTAAGGCCCAAATGGTCCTTTTTAGCTCAGATTAGGGTTTCAATCGGGAATTACCGGGATTCGATCCTTTTTATCAGTTCAAAGCCTTCAAAAGCTTTAAAACACTTTTCAAAATATTTCCAAAACATGTTTCGAGAAGTAGAAATGGTTTTTACGACCAATCGGTTAGTGGATTTTAAAACCCTAAAAGGGCCCGATAGGCCCAAAACAGCTAATCGGCTTGGTTTCTCTCAATCTATTGATCATGGTTAAGGTTTTTTATCCTCAAACTCTTCTAGAAACATGGAGAATCGAATCACAGTCATTTTGGCGCTTGAATCGTCGAATTTGGACTTGAAACAAGCCCGAAAAGTGGAAAACAGCCGAGATAGATCGAGAAAGGCCCAAAATGGGTCAAAATTAGGCTGAAGCTCAACTGACCATCCCTCCCCGGACAGTTGGCCGTCCTAGGGTGGATGGTCACCCTAGCCTTCCCTCTGATTTTGCTAATTTTCAGCTTTTTTAGTCTTCTACCCGTTTGGGACTCTTCCAAACCCTATTTGGAGGGTTTGGAAGACTGATTTAAAGCCCTTGGATCAATCCCTAGGGTTTTAATGACAGTCATTGACCTTAGAAGACTGATTTAGAGCCCTTGGATCAATCCCTAGGGTTTTAATGACAGCCATTGATCAATTTGAAGCCTTTCTTATAAATATGACACTTATAAATCAGTTTTGGAGGCTGAAACTTTGAGAGGAGAGACTTTGGCACTTGCACCAGTCTCTTAGAACCTTACCCACGTTTTTTGAAGTCATTGAATCTTGAAGAAGAGAGCTAGGAGCAAGGAAGAAGAAGGCATAAGGCAAGTTTACTTATCCCATCATGCTTAGAATAGGATTTTGCACATTATAGTTGTTTTTTGGTAGATTCCGCACATGTACAGTAATTTCAGCATGCTTAGCTTAATTCCTTTTAGTTTCTTGCATGGTTTAGACTAAGAACTCTTCTTATTAATATGTGTTCATGTTTAGGAATGGTAGTTATGTTAGTCTTGCATGTTTGGATGAGTTTAGGATGCATATAGGTCATTGTTTTAAGTTAGTTTTGCATAGTTTGACTATTTGTCTTTATTTCATATTGAAGTAGCATATTTCTTACTCTAGGAGTATGGTAGCTTAAGTATGAATATTAAGAGCATGTCTTAAGGTGTTTTTATGTGGATAATTCATGTTTAGAGCATGTATAGTTGCTGTCCTTAACATAAATTGTGAGATTTTGGGTGTTATTACATGTATGTGTTCATAACTCTACATGGGAATGCATGAAGTCATGATTGATATTAAATGTAGCACTAATATACTTGTTTTAAGCATGTTTTAGAATAGTTTGCTTTTTTTTTAGAAGGTCTTGCATAGTCATGTATAAATAAGCTTAAAGGCATCATCTTTATGGTTTTTTATGAAGATATGTTATCACTGCATTGTGGTTTTTGAGTGTTTGAATATCTAAGGGTTCGAGGGAGCTTGCAAAGGTATTTTCCTTCCCTTGTGAAATATTTGTGATGCTTGTGATATTATATGTTCATGTTTAAGCATAAATGGTGTTTTTTATTGTCTTTTATCACATATTGACATTATAGAAAGCATGCATTGTTAGTTAAGTCATTTTTGCATATTTTAGCATTGAGTTAGGGAACATTTAGGCATGTTTAAGTTGCTGTCCAGAGGCTTAAGCATCCTTTGAATACCTTAGTTTAATGTAATTTCTAGGCATTTAGGTTAGAAATCATCTCTAGGATAATCTAGAAATCATTAGGATCACATTTTCATCATTCTAGGATCATTTTCATTAGTTTAGTTCATGTTTTAATTGTGTTTAAGTGGCTATCCATGTTTTAGAAATATGTTTAGGATGTGTTCTTTTGTTCATGTTAGAGTCTAGATACAAGTAGGAAAGGTATTCTAGAGACATTAGGACTAGGCGAGGTGTCCTACCTCCTTAGGACTCCCTTGAGATAAGGGATTATCTTCAACAGTCAATTTTTTGGTTTAGTTAGAGTTTTAGTCTAGAAGAAACTCTCTTGAAAGGTATTTTGATAAGAAAAGAATTTAATTTGGAAAATAAGTGTGATTAGAAAAGAATTGTCCTTTGAAAGGAGTTTTGTTTGAAAAAGAAGTCTCTCTAGATTAGAATTCTAGATAAATCTTAAAAGATAATTGAAGGTAGTTCCCTATCTTAGGATGAGTCCTAGGTATTCGAACTACGATGGACTTTGATCTCTATCAGGACACTGGTAAAGTACGTAGGCAGCCAATAAGGCACAAGTCCAATCTTAGGTTGACTGTGAGTCTCCTAAAGTCTTTAGGATTGTGTTTGCTTTTGTATTATTATTATTATTATTATTATTATTATTATTATTATTATTATTATTCATATTTTCTGTGGTTGATTAGATAATTGGAATTATTTGTGATAAGATTTTGATAAGCCCAAAAGTAATTAGGAGACCTCTAATTCAGGTGAGATAGGTGCCTACAGGATGTGTCCTGGAACCTTCATATCTCATAACCTAGCCCCCGAATCCAAACTTTGATTTGAAGACCATGCTTTTCCAAAATATGGGGTCTTTGTTTTATTGAAAATAAAACTCTTTTTTATGGTTTCCTTGTTCCTTAAAAATAAGGTGGCGACTCCCAATTTTTCTCAAACTCTTATCCTTTTTTCAAAACCCAATCTTGAGTAGATAATAGAGAAGGATAAATGAGTAAATAATAGAGAAGGATAAATCGAGACGGATAATGAGTTATCTACAATCCATGATGATTAAGTGAAACGCCTCCCGATCCGCGATGGCTGGTTCACACTTGTGTTATATTCATGATTTGATGCTTGCGTTCGATTCTTGTATAGATTGTGAGTGTGGATTCAATTTCTAATAAAAGTTTTATTGTATTCCTTCCGCTGCGAATCCTTAAAGCATACTTGGTTTTAATAAATTCTATAAGAGATTTTTTTTCCCCAGAATTCATTTTTTGTGAGGATTGAATTCTGGATTCCTATTTTCTAGCACCGTATTCGCGATTAGCCAACATGTTAGTAGAATGTCGTTGTTTGCTTCAAGGTGAGCTAGTCATCCTAGTTCTCACTACATCAGTCCAATAAAATAACATTGGCTAGTTATTTTGTGCACCGCATATGTATCTCATCTTTTTTAGAAAAAATTACACCCCCCCTAACAAGTACAGAGACACCCCTTTAGTTTCAATAATTATAAAGATACCCCTTGTCAGTGACGGAATGAAACAACGTTAAATTATCATTTGAAATTACTGCTACACCCCTACAATTAAAATGCTGCATTTTAGCAGAGAGAGTGTCTCTATAATTGTTAGAAACTTGAGGGTGTGTTAGTATAATTTTCTAATTTTTTAATTATTTTTTTTTTGTTTTAGACTTAATAGAGAAAAAAAAACCCACTTGAATTTTTTTTTTTAATTTTTCTTTTTTATTTTTTGCCTTGCTTACGAGCTATGCTACATACATGCACGGATGTACCCATATTCTCAAAACACTATCACACAATTGTAGTAAGCCTTGGTCAACTACAATTAAGTAGCTAATAAAACCTTTAATGTCAATACAAAAAAAATGATTAAAGTCAATCCACTAATTACCCAATTAAGTGTATCAAATTCATTAAAATTATTGTGAGGTTTGGTCTAGTGACCGCCATTGTAAGTATTAGGCAAATCTTTCATGTCGAGGACAATTATAAATGTATTGATTTAAAATATTATGTAACTAATATCAATGGTTTATGAACTTTTGCAATTTTTTCTACCCCAAATTAACACAATAAAAAGAAATTTTTTTGACAGAAGTGTTCTTAATTTTTTTTGAATTAGTATAAAGTACTAACAATCAACTAAATTAAGTTTGCCTCCCAAATTGCTAGCTTCATCCTGGGTATACATACACATAGGAAAAATATAGAGTGGCACAAAAATGGAACCCTGAATAGATATGTAGGAGTACATATAGGAAATTATTATCCTAATTAATTTGTTGTTAAACTAGGATATTGATTTGATTAGTGTTCTACTTATAAGAGTCCTAAGTAAAACTATCTTAATTAGTGTCCTAAGTAAAACTGTCTTAATTATTGTCCTAATTAATTTCCCAATTCTTTGTAAATCTTAGAATTTCCATTTATTTAAATATTTCCATGTATCATTTGTTAGAAGTAAGCCCTAAAACCAATCGTTGTATCTAGGGAACTTATATTTCATTATAATCATGTATGAAACTTTATTCATCTATGAAATGGCTTTTATTATCATGTAAACTTGTGTGTAATTACTGTTCATGATATAGTCCTTGGATAGTATGATAGAGAGTAGTATCTCAAGTGTTGAGATAGAGAGACTTACAACTCTGAAGTACATCTATCATAAACCAGTTCCTGATCATAGGTTTATATATTTGGACGATTATAAACCGTTAAGATTAGCACAAGTTATACTAGCTCATTTGGGAGGATGGTGAGTCTTATACCATCTATCTTATACAAGTTATTTCCTTGTTCGTGATCAAGATTTAAATTTATAAAAGTACTCGTGCTAGTAACCTCAATTCGTTGAAAAGTGGTTTTCGCACGGGTGTCGATCCGCAAGGACTAAAGGCTAAGTTATTAAAAACTAATATGAATTCGATTCTAGTTACCAAACAATCTCTTGATTTGATGGTTGGTTGTTTAAACTATTGAACATAAAACGATTTATTAAAACAATAAAAGTGAACCTTGAGTTTTTGAATCTACTTTAGTTAGGGAAAATACCATGCATATAATTAAAGTTAAGGTTTCGCATTCATTTATGAACGGTGATGATATAAACTACAAGAATAAATCATCAAATATATTATGCATACATTCACTTAGTAAGATTCATCCCAAACAAGGCATAGCCTGTCAAGCGAAGCATACACAGGCTATCCTAGTAAGGCATGAACAAACTAGATGAACATAAGCACATTCAATTAGCACTATTGCACAACAAACATAACTGAAATCATAGAAAACAATCATGTTTAAAAGATAAATCAATAAAAGACTGGATTGTATAAAGAACAATCTCTCAGAGTTGTACAATTGTCATAAACCCAATACAAAACCCAAAATCTTAATCAATACATGACAAGATCCACTAACCAAGCTTCATCTACACCCAAGGAAAGGAGTCTAGCGGCTCATGATCAGGGCTGAGTCACCGAAGGTCTTCATTCCTTCCATTTGCAACCAAAAATCCAAGGAGAGTGATAATAGATGAGAGAGAGAATCAAAGGGAGGCTAGTAATGTATCCGAAGGAGAGGAAACCCTCTTTCAGTCTCAAAAAGGTGTTTAAATAGGTTAGAAAACTTTCCATCTGAGTTGCCCCATGAATCCCTTGCTATTGGTTGCCAAAAATAGACTTCTGGTTGAATTAGGAAACTGCCCGAGCTAGTACCGATCGATAGGGCTATCGATAGGCGATGTTGGCAGGTGTAGTTTTCTGCATTTTTCTTTGGCCGAAGCGGATTCCTATCGATAACCTTATGTTCCTATCGATAGGGGTCACAATCCTATTGATAGGGGTGACCACCTATCGATAGGTGCAGTGTGTAGCTTGTCAATTTATGCAGAATTCCAATCCTGAAGAGTGAACCTATCGATAGGCATAGTGCCCTATCGATAGGCTTGAGATGTTTATGCACTTTCTCCTCGTTTTCGCTGCTTTTCTTACTTGGTGATCATCTTGGCATGCTTCCTTTGTTCCACTTCATTCAAGTGCTATCTTTGCAATTGCTAAACTTGGTTTTGGGTGAAAATAACCTACCAAAGTTAAAAACACACATAAGAACAAAAACTAGCTAAACCAAAGTACTTACGGTGCAAACTCCGCCGAAAACAGCCTCTAAATGCAGAATATTAAGCATGATTGTGAAGCAATCACACCCTCCAACTTTGACTTTGCTAGTCCCTAGCAAACACTGAAACAAAGAAAACTAAAAACAACAAGAAATCAAAATATCAAAAGAATTAAACTAAGTAAAGGCCATTTTCGCAGGGAATCGCTATTACATTTAGCGTATGCAATAAGCCTTTAAACCTCTACGTTCCATCTAGTGGACGAGTTATAGTCTCGTGAGGGTTTGCAGAAATGACACCCACAAACATGATACTTGACTCAAAACACAAAAACAAACAAAATCTATCAATTGGCATTAATACATGAAACAACTCAAGTGAATATGCAATTTACTCCACTAGATAATCATACATGAAACACCAATTGTCATAAAGCCCACAACTTAGCATGTTCCTGCTTGTGTAGTGTGAAGTGAACCAAGCAAGAATAACTTTTCTAGCACTATAAGCACACAAATTTGATCCTGAGTTAAGTTTCAACTTCAAAATCTCACTGGGTGGTCATTCTCGAAAATTAATTCTCACAAATGGTTAAGTGATCCCATGTAACAACCCAAAAGGATTCATATAAGTCGAATACTCATTAAAAGCACAGTAAATGACAAAGATGATATAAGAATGAAAACGCATGCATTTCTCACAAATTCAGCACATATATAATTTCAAATGCAAAAGTGATCAAAAGGGAACAATTTGAATTAAAAAAGGACTTAAATTGTTTGAAATGACCTTGGCTATAAGAAAGAAAGAAACACCAAAAGGAGATAACCTACAATATGTTTGAGGGTACTACCCTAAGCTATCTGTAACGCCCCAACCTAACATCGGTACCGACCCTTCCGGATAGGTTGACTCGTGTAAAGATGGCATGGGAGTATTCTCAAAACCAGTGCTACTCTATATATCACGTATTGACGAAAGAGAAGTATTCTCTGACTCTTTCTCATTCATCACAATAATAACCGATAGAGAAGTATTCTTTGACTCTATCTCAACCATAGCAATAACAACCGATAGATGAGTATTCTCTGACTCTATCTCAACCATATTCATAATATAAATAACTGATAGAGGAGTATTCTCTGACTCTATCTCAATCACATTCCAATTTAACCATAACATAAACAAAATCAAATCATGGTATTGCATCATCACATGGTAACATATAATCAAAGTCCCTCGTAAAGAGATTAGAGAGCAAGCTTACCTAAACCTCCGTTGTGCATAATAATCCCACTATCCAGTCATCCAGGGCCTCAGCTCAATCATCATATAAAAAATAATTTCAAAACTATTGTCTTTTTCAAAAGGATAGGGAATGGCATCAATGTATAGCTAATTAGTTTCTATTATCATAAAATCATTTAGTAGATGGGCATACTCAAATATCAATGTCATAAGTATCATTTTATAAAATATTTTAGTTATATACCCATTAGCCCAATTCATAAATTCAAAGATAGAAAATATCCAATTCCTATATTTATAATGATTTGTCAAACATAGAGCATTTCCACTTGAAATTTATTTGGTATAGTTCAAAACATATCACACAGTCTGCACAATTTATAAACATGTATATTCTAGGCATCCATTTGACAGAACGGTAAAATAGCAAGGTTTACAATCAGGTATGAGTTATGTTGATCAAAAGGAGTTAATAAAGTGCATTTGATTCTCCAAAGAAGCTTACAAACAAGTATATCATTATCAACGATAAAAAGTTACATATCCCTACCTCAAACGCAATGGTGTTCCAACCCATATGGCTCCACGAGCCTCCCAAATGAAATGCTAATGCAATCCCATATAAAACGGTCCTTCCGTGGACTCTCCAAATCTGAGAAACAAAGTAACGGAGATGCAAAAGGAAAATCAAAAGAAAGCGAAGAGTCTAGAATCCCAAAATATCATAACTCGGACCCTTATACGGTTTAAACCCAACTTTAGGGACCCAAAACCTCACAATGATTAAATCAAAAACTTTGAACCTTTTGGAACATATTCCCAAGCATGAATAGATGTTACATATCAAATTTCATGGCCATAATCCAAACAGTTAAAGATATATACATCCAGACAGCAAATGAATGCTCCCAAAAGGGAAGTTTTGGTATTTCTAAATTTTCTCTCTCTAATCCACGAATCTGACCACAAGACCAAAATATTTAGAAAATAGACTTCATAAGCTTTCCGTACATATAAAGAACACCCAAATTCGAGTCCGGATGAGTGAGATACAAGCGTTTGAAGTTGACACAGAAAACGCCCATAATGTGCGCGTGAATAGTGTCAAAGACTCCCCAAATTTCACAAACATCTACCAAATCACCAAATCTTAGTCTCAAACTTTAATTCTATCATAAACAAACCTTAAAAACAATAACTACATCAAAAATACTCAAATCACATGGTTCGATTTTGAGATCCACAAAGTTTTAGGCGTAAAACCCAAACAAACCCATTTTCATCACAAACTAACCAAGCCTCACCAAATCAACACATCAAATCCTTCAAATCCACACCCAAACACTACAAAAACAACCCCCAAACATCATCCAAGCATAACTTTCCCATAAACACAAGATTTGAATCAAAACCCATAAAATGGGTATGAAGAAAAATATAGAACTTGAAGAAAACAAACATGGAGAGTGTATCTTACCTTTACCGGCGACTAGATGGCAGCGGCGGCGAGCTTCGGCGACCACCACGGCTGCTTTCCCTCTCTTTCTCCCCTTCGGCCCTCTCTTTCTCTCCTCTTTCTGCCGAAATGTGAAGAACAAAGGAAAATGGGCTTTTAAAATAAAATGGGATATGCGCGTCATTATTTTAAAACACATAAATGAAGATTTAAAAGTCTGGGTTGTCACACTATCTCATCTTAAACTAACCCAAACAAACCAATTATTAAAAAGAAAATAACTCTATGACTGTACTAACACTGACAGACTCAAAACATTAAACCAAAACAACCTATTGTAGACATCCATTTTTGACCATGGGAAGGGTCATGAATGGTTGCCTGTGATTTGAGGTGAAATAGGGTGTTAAAGCCCTAAGTTGCTAGTTTTACCCTTGTGAGCAGTTAGATAGAGGTCATTATTGCATGTAGGTTTTTAGGTCAGATTGAGTCGGTTCTTTTGGCATTTAGTTTTTAGAGAGTTTAGGAATGTCCCTGCTAAATTTCATGGTATTCTGAGCCAGGCTTGATAGAAAATAAGGCCTTTTGTGACTTGAAGGGCAGTATTGTCCTTTGGATCACAAAAGCTCTGAATGACTATCGATCTTGTCATGGGTGGTCTCAGGGCTTTGGCATGGGTTTGTAGGGTGTGTTTGGTAGCTAAGTTGATCTATGGCAAGGTCCATAGAGCTTCCTGGCTCATGTTTGGTTCTTAAGGCCCAAAGGGCCCTTTTAAGCTCTGATTAGGGTTTTCATCCAAAGCACCCAAGATTCGATCTTTTTATCAAAACCAAAGCTTTCAAAAGCTTTAAAATACTTTCTTAAATGATTTTAAAACTTGTTTCAAGAGGTGAAAAGGATTTCGAGAGCAATCGGTTAGCAAATTTCAAAAACCCTAATTGGGCTTAACAGGCCTAAAACAACTGATCGGTTGACTTTCTCCAAAAAAATTTGACTAAGGCCAATTCATTTCCACTTAAAACACTTCTTAAAACATGGAGAATTGAATCACGATCATTTTGGCGCTTGAATCGTCGAATTTGGATTTAAAACGGGTCCGAAAAGCAGAAAACAGCCAAGACAGGTCGAGAAAGGCCCAAAATAGGTCAAAATTGGGCTGAGACTCAAAGACCAACCCCCTAGGGATGGCCAACCGTCCCTTAGGGATGGCCAACCGTCCTAGGGTGGACGGTCACCCGAGCCCAATGCTCTAATTCGCCTATTTTTCCAATTTTGAGTGTTTCAGGCACTTGGGACTCTTTCAATGCCTATCTAGCTCGGCTTGGACGGTCTTGCATGACCTTGGGACCTTGGAAGACTCAATTAGGACCCTTGGATCATTCCTAAGGGTTTCAATGAGAGCCATTGATCAAAATTGAAGCCCTCTATAAATACAAGTCTATATAATCAGTTTTAAGGAGCCAACTTTGCATTATAAGAGCCAATTTGAAGAATAGAGACTTGAGGCATTATACCAGCCAATTTGAAGGTTTGAGTCTTTTGCATATTTTAAACCATGTTAGAATGTTAGAAGTAGAATCATACATTGTCCTTTCATAAATAAGCATTATTATTATTCATAGTTACTAAGGCTTATCACATGGGAAGTTCAAGTTTTGATTAATATATGAAATGTGTTCGAGGGAGCATGCAATGGTAAGTTTCTTCCCTTATGATAAGTTTTATTGATTTAAGCATAATTATAATGTGACTTTGTGATTGTTTTACATGGTGTTTTAGCATGATATTTTAGTATACATATTAGGTTGCATGTTAGTCATCCTCACATTTTTTATTCGTTATTTTCATGGGTTTTAATTCACTTTTAAAGGAACCTTCAAATCTGTCCAGAAATTGAAAGTCCCTTTAGAGTGCATTAAAAGTCATTTTTTAGAATCAAATCAACTTAGAAATATGTTTAGGTTCACATAGTTTGATTAGATTGCATTTAGGCCATTTTCATGCATATTAGTTAATTATTTCATCGCATTTTTCATGTATTTTTCATAAATTCCAGCATGTATATATTTAGCATTTTAGGTGTTTAGATTAACTTAGGGGTAGTTAGAGACCCTAGGATTAGGGGGGTCACTTGACCCCACTTAGGACTGTCCTTTGTTGTAAGAATTGCAATAGGAATAGAATTCTACCTAATTTAGGAGTCTATTTCGAGAAAAAACTCTAAAAGAAAGTGATTTTGAAAGTGTTTGAATTGGAATGAAATTCCATTTTTTATGCAAAAAGTGTTTTGATCAAACTCCATCTCTCGAAGTTAGAATCCTAGATAAGATAGAATCCTTTTGGCTATATGGTTCATTACAATAGGAGAGTCCTAGGTAATCGAACTACGTGGACTTTGATTCTTATCAGGAAACTGGTAAGGTACGTAGGCTGTCAATAGGGCGCAAGTCCAAACTTAGGATGACTCTATGTCTCCTAAGGTCTTTAGGATTTTGATTCTTTTATTATTATTATCTATTATCTAATATTATCTATATTATTTTCGTGGTTGATTAGATATGATAGGATTGTCATGATAAGATTTTGATAAAGCCCAAAATTAATTATGAGACCTTTAATTAGGGTGAGATGGGTGCCTACAGGATGTGTCCTGAAACCTTCCCATCTCATCACCTAGCCCCCGAATCCAACTTTGATTCGAAGACCATGCTTTTCCAAAATATGGGGTCATTTGTTTTATTGAAAATAAAACTTTTTTTTATGGTTTCCTTATTCCTTAAAAATAAGGTGGCGACTCCCAGTTTTTGTCAAACTCTTATCTTTTTTCAAAACCCAATCTTGAGTGGATAATAGATAAGGATAAATGTGGATAATAGAGAAGGATAAATCAAGACGGATAAAAATCATTCACAATCCATAATGATTAAGTGAAAATGCCTCTCGATCTACGGTGGCTAGTTCACACCTATACTAATCCCAAAAATCTATTCTGCACCATTCCCATCATCATCTCTCTATTCCACCTGAGCTCTCATCTCATCATGTTCGGTAGTTTCCGCTCCATAACTCTGTTCGGGCTCAATAAACAGATCAAAATCCTCAGTAGTGAGAGGCATATCATTCTGCACACACCATAACACCCTCTGTCTAGCTGACTGACGATGTAACTCAGCTCGAATATCTTGGTGCTCTCTCATAAGGGCCTGTAGCCCTTCCATCAGTTGCCTTTGCCCATCCAATAACTGTTGTAACAAGCTCTCAATGCTGGATGGTTGGGCAGCTGTAGTCTCAGGTTGCCCAGATGGCAATGTCTCTCATGGCCCAGATGGCCCTGACTCAGTTTCGATGGGCCCAGGTGGCGCTGTCTCAATAGGTGTGGACTGGGATGGTAGTGTGGCCTCCCTCATCTGCCTTGCTCTGGCCAGTGCTGACTGTGCAGCTCTCGCACTCCTCGTCAGATTAATTGGAGTGATGGGACCCTCTCCCCATAAACTAGGCTTGGAGGAAGAACATTCGGCCTTAATATAGCGCTGGGTAATCATCTGGGGAAATGGCATATTTTGCTGTGGTGGCTGTGCTTGGATGAAGGCGCGTAGCTCCCTGAAGATCATCAAGGCTATATCAATCTCCTCCTCATCCATAAAGGCGATCAGCAGATGAATGGTATCAATATGGATGTTGTTGTCTGTCCCTTTAGGCCTCAAGTTGCATAAGAGCAACTTAATCACAACGACATATAAGGTCTTGAGGTTGCCGCTCGCGAAGTTGCCACCATGGTACTGTAATGGATCAACACAAACAATCTGGGCACACTCTACTGCAGTCAAAAGAGGGTGGTCCTCATCGTAATCAGCAGGAGGGAAAGTGACGGATGCAAGAATAGGTCACTCACACCCCAAGTACTGAGCTATCTAATCGACGGTAAGCTCGATCGCACGCTTGCCCACTCGGGCGATAATCATCTCGTCGTCGCGCTCGTGCGGTCTCACAACCGAATAGAACTCACGTACTAGAGAGGGCTTGTAGCCCTTGCCCTTTGCCAACCACGCTGTCAATTTCCTCCATTTGAGGCGAGTCACAAGTGGCGTCTCTTCGGTGAACTTGGACGCATCCACATGCCGTTCCATATTAAACTTCTTTTCTTTTAACACATCTACCCAAGACTTTTGGTCGCCCTCTTGTTTTTTATGTGGTGGCGGCCTTTCTCTTTTGTCTGTGCCGGTCCACTTGGCTGGCCTAGATGTCAAGGGATTTTTGATGCCCCTGGTGATGCCAATGGTAGGATGCTCAGTGTCAATCTCATACTCATCAAAAAATCCGCTTTCATCGGACTGAGCATGTGAGGCCGACCCAGGTAGACGCCTATAACCAGGATCAGAGGCTGAGTCACTGTCAGAATCAGTTCTCGTCGAATCCTAATATACCACTCTCTTCCCCTTACCCACTATGGGGTTCTTCGATCCTCGAGGCCTCATCGGTGGAGGTTCGCGAATTTCCACACTTTTCACCGGCACATTCGCCGGTTTCTCCTTTTGTACAACAGTGGTTTTATCCGTCTGATCTTTGTCTGAGGGCTGAGAGTTCTGTTTTTGCCTTGCCATATTCCCAACACCGCACAAGAACACAACATTAATCCACCCTACTCTTCACAAACTACCAAACCACACCTCCATACCAAATCACAACACAGCACACAATTCGCACCAAATAATCACCACAACAGTTTCGAATCCACAAATAAGTAATGTAACAGTAATGGAAATAGAAGAACTCAAGAACTAGACCCACTGCCCCTTACGAACCCAAGATACACCCTAGATCTAATATCAACACCCATCCCACTTATAAAACTTCACAATTATCAAGATTGACAAATTGAAATTAACACTAACCTTCACCCCAACTATGCCTGAAAATTGTAGAACAAACGAAAAGCTCCAAGACTCTTGGTGTTTGGCGATGGAGCTCTCAATGGTGCTTGCACAAGGGTTAAATAGCAGAGATGTATGTGTAAGAGGGAGTGGGTGAAACGTATGGGACGAGTGGGCGCGATTTTGGCGGTGGCGGGGTTAATGGTTGGCGACGGTTGGGTTGTCGTGGGTTTGAAGAGGAAAAGGCACGGGAGAGAGATGAGAAATAAGAGAAGAAAATAAGAAAAAAAAAAAGGAAAGAAAAATAAAAGAAAAGGGGAAGACGGGTCAAAAAGCCGTGTGACTTTTGGGTTTCCAACTTTTGGTTTTTTTTTTTATTATTATTTAATATGGGTAAGACCTATCAATAGGGTTTAGGGCCTATTGATCTATAGGTGGCTCAGGCTGCAGGGAATTGAAACTGAAGAGTTCACTTATTGATAGGATATGTGACCTTATCGATAGGCCTATCGATAGGAGTGATTACCTATCGATAGGTGAGTTCAAAAATTGGTATATTTCTGCATTTTTTTATTTATTTATCTTGCCTCACAAATCTTCCAACTTCATCTTAGCACATTGGAACCTCAAAAACAAATCCTCTAAACTCCTCACACCCATGGTTACCTAGGCTTATTCGAAAAAAAAAAAATGTACTTGACGGCTCAAACATAGGTACGAAAGATGACACGACTGACCCACAATAAAAACTCCTGACACAAAGGTTTACAGACTCTGATCAAAGGCCTAAAATCATATTCAAAACATGCTTCAATGTTCCCAATTGATCACAATTCATCCATGATAACATATGCACTTAATCGAACAAAAACGCAATGCATAATCCATAAAACAACGACCAAGTACGCTTAAACAAGCAGAATGAATATTTGTGTCCCAGAAAGAACATGAATGGCTCAATATATACATAAATAGTTAAAGTCTCCACTCCAAGTTAGAAGCATCCTCACATGCTCAAGTGCTTGAGAAAATATTCGTACAGGTTCATGCATGTGCAATGTGATTAGGAACAAGCTAATTCAAAGCCAAAGAATAACAATCTATGCATATAATATGATATCATGAGTATTATGATGCATAAATACTTGAGAAGTCATCATTAAAGACACACAAAAACAAAAAACAAAAAAAAAAAAAAAACAACCTAAAATAAGAAAAATTCAAAATTCATTGCTAATTGCAAGAATGAAACACATACATCATCAAGTAATGGTATCACAAAATGAAATGCACTGAAATGCATGTGAACACCCCCTCCGACTTAAATCCTAGCATTGTCCCCAATGATGGAGAAAATAGAACAAAAGCAGGCGAAGACGGAAAATTCAAGCAACGAACCATACAAAACTATCCAAACAAACTGACTCAACAAGACCAACACATGGGTTTCCTCCCAAGAAGAGCTAAGTTTAACGTCCTCAGCCAGACGTTGTTTGAGTCCTCAATCAAACTCATTGGTGGGGTCCTCTAAATTCATGGACTCAACCACCATCCCATCCCTAGTTGCATCCCCATCGACAAGGCCTTCAATATAAGGCTTGAGATTTTGGCCATTCACCGTGAAAGTGGAACCATCACGGCGATTGTTAATCTCTATAGCACCATGGGGGAAAACTTTGGAAACCATGTAAGGCCCATCCCATCGAGACCTTAGTTTGCCTGAAAATAAATGCAATTTAGAATTAAAAAGCCAAACTCTCTGATTAGGCTCAAAAGATTTCCTAGTGATGTGTTTATTATGAAATCCCTTCATTTTGGTCTTATAGATTTTGGAACTTTCATACGCTTCATTGCGAGTTTTCTCAAGCTCACTAAGTTGAAGTTTGCGGTGAGAACCCGCTTCCTTCATCTCAAAATTAAACTGTCGGATAGCCCACAGTGCTTTATGCTCAAGCTCGACAGGAAGATGGCATGGTTTCCCATAAACTAGTCAATAAGGGGACATGCCAATGGAAGTTTTATAAGCAGTGCAGTAAGCCCAAAGTGCATCAAAAAGTCTCAAAGACCAATCTTTACTGTCGGGCTTGACCGTTTTCTCTAAATTGTGTTTTATCTCCCGATTCGACACTTCCACTTGCCCACTAGTTTGGGGATGGTATGGGGTCGCCACTTTATGTGTAATTGAGTATTTGGCAACAAGTGCCGCAAAAGCTTTATTATTGAAATGTGAACCTCCATCACTAATTATAGCCCTAGGACACCCAAATCTAGAGAAGACATTCTCTTAGAGAAATTTCAGGACTACTTTATGGTCGTTGGTCCTAATGGCAACCACTTCTACCCATTTTGACACATAATCAACAGCCACTAGGATGTACTCAAAACCATGAGAGATGGGAAAGGGTCCCATGAAGTCGATACCCCAAACATCAAAGATTTCTACGATGAGAATCAGATTTAGAGGCATCATATCCCTTCTAGACATAGAACCCATTTTCTGGAAATTCTCACAGAACTTGCAGAAGTCCATAGAGTCTTTGAATAAAGTGGGCCAATAGAAGCCACACTAAAGGACTTTAGCAGCAGTATTTTTGCCACTAAAGTGTCCACCACAAGCCAGAGTGTGGTAGAACTTCAAGATATCATGCACCTCAATCTCGGGGATGCATCGGCGGATCACTTGGTCCGCACAGTACCTAAACAAGATAGGATCCTCCCAAATGTAAATTTTAATATGTGAGAAGAAGCGATCTTTTTCCTATTTATTCCAAGTAGAAGGTATAAGCCCAGTAGCAAGATAGTTAACAATACGAACATACCAGGGCAAAGATACCTAAGACACTGCGAATAACTGCTCATCAGGAAAGGAATCCCGAATCGGAAGGGTGTCACTTTCCTTATCCGCTATAATCCTAGACAAAAGGTCGGCGACCACATTTTCAGACCCCTTCTTGTCCTGAATCTCAAAGTCGAACTCTTGCAGGAGAAGAATCCATCTAATCAATCTAGGTTTGGTCTCTTTTTTGGACAAAAGGTACCGCAAAGCGGCGTGGTTTGAAAAAACTATGACCTTGGATCCTAAAAAATAATAACGAAACTTATCTATGGAGTAGACAACTGCTAAAAGCTCTTTCTCAGTGGTAGTGTAGTTCATTGAGCATCAGAAAGAGTTTTACTAGCGTAATAGATAACACAAGGAAGCTTATATACCCCTTGACCCAAAACAGCCCCTATAGCATAATCAGACGCGTCACACATAATCTCAAAAGGGTAAGACCAATTCGAGGGCTGCATGATAGAAGTAGTGCTCAAGAGAGAGCGCAATATAGTGAAGGCTTTCAGACAAGCCTCATCAAAGACGAAGGGTACATCTTTGGCAAGTAAATTGCACAAGGGTCTAGAGATTTTGCTAAAATCTTTGATGAATCACCGGTAGAATCCAACATGTCCAAGGAATGACTTAATCTGCTTTACAGAGGTAGGAGGTCGCAATTTGGCAATCAAATCTACTTTCGCTCGATCAACCTCTATACCTCGACTCGAGACTACATGCCCCAAGACAATACCCTCACGAACCATAAAATGGCTCTTCTCCCAAATTAAGACCAAATTGGTTTCACAGCATCGCTTCAAAACCTTAGACAGATTAGAGAGGCAGGAATCAAAAGAGGAACCAAAGACAGAGAAATCATCCATGAACACTTCTAGAAAGTCTCCAATCATGTCGGAGAATATGGCCATCATGTATCTCATGAATGTGCTAGGAGCGTTGCAAAGGCCGAATGACATACGCCTAAAGGCAAAATTGCCGAAGGGGCAGGTGAATGTAGTTTTCTCTTGGTCCTCGAGATAAACTGCTATTAGGTTATATCCAGAATAGCCATCTAGAAAGCAATAAAAACTCTGTCCCGCTAGTTTCTCTAAGATCTGGTCAATATAGGGGAGTGGAAAGTGATCTTTCCTAGTCCTAGAGTTGAGCTTCCTGTAATCGATACATACTCGCCACCTAGTAGTGGTTCGAATAAGGACTAGAATACCCTGATCATTCGCGACTACAGTAAGCCCAAACTTTTTAGGCACCACCTGAGTAGGAGCTACCCAATCACTATCAGAAATGGGGTAAATGATACTCGCATCTAGCAACTTCACCACTTCCTTCATTACCACTTCCTTCATGTTGGGATTGAGCTTTCGCTGCATTTCCCTTGAAGGTCAAGCGCCCTCTTCCAAGTGGATGCGGTGCATACAGATAGTTGGGTCTATACCTTTAAGATCCGCAACCGACCACCCTATGTCCTGTCTATGCTCACCTAGAACTATCATGAGCTTACTCTCTTCCTCTCGACTCAAATCAGAAGCGATGATGACTGGGAGAGTTTCTTGGACACCTAGAAATGCTTGAGATTAGCCGATAAGGGCTTCAACTCAAGTTTCGGGGCGACCTCTAATGATGTGGGCATGGGGGTACTGGCCAATTGAGGTAAAGCCTCAACCTTAGGCTTCCAAGGTAGGTTACCTAACATGGGAGTGGACTCTATAATCTGATTCACCTCTAGAATAGACTGGTCTATATTGAAATCTGCACAATTAAAATGTGCCAGACACGCCTCTAAGGGATCATTAGACAGAATAAAAGGCATAGCCTCCTCGACTACCTCATTAATGATATCCACAAATGAGCACTCCTTAAAGTGATGAGGGTGCGTGACAGCATGGTACACCTGAAGCTTAGCCTTCATATTACCAAATGAAGCCTCCATAATACCCGACCAACAATGTAGAACTGCATTAGCAATCACAAGAAGAGGCCGACCTATGATAACTGGAATTTGGGGTCTAGTGGTGTTTACAGGCTCCATATCGAGAATAATAAAATCGGAAATACAAACGACTCGATCTTAACTAAAACATCCTATAACACACCCCTAGGAACATTGGTCGACCTATCGGCAAACTGTAAAACGGTGGGTGTAGGATTGAGCTCACCTAGCTCTATCTTCTCATACACGGAGTATGGAAGGATATTCACACTAGCCCCATAATTGATTAAGGCCTGGTATACAAAATGGCTTCCTAAGAAGCAAGGAATGGTAGGAGTGCTCGGGTCCTTACATTTCACAGGGACGTGATATTGAACCACGGCACTAGCCACATCTAAGAGGACCACTGATTTAGTGAAATGCACGCGCTCTTTGCTCTGCTTAGTACATAGGTCCTTCAAGAATTTGGCATAGGAGGGAATCTGCTTAATGGCATCTAAGAGTGGTAGGTTAATGTGGACTTGTTTAAATACCTCTACCATTTCACTCAAAGATGCCCCCTTCTTCTTCCCTCTCACAGGCGCAATCAACGCCGAAGGGAATGTAGCCTTTGGCACATAAGATGCCACTGGATCATCAGAATCCGAGGGAAAGTTATCCCTCTTAGGTTCACTCACAACACTCTTCCCCTTCTCATTCTCGGTCTTTTCTTTTTCACTCACTTTCCCCATCCTAGGGACTCTAGACTCACTTACTCCCTCACGGATATCACTAGCCTTCTCCCCAACCCAGTTATCTACTACCTTAACATTCCTCAAGGTGGTGACAGCTTTCACCTCTTCATGATATTAAGAGTCCTGTAAAGAAGATCTCTCAACCACATGCACTCATTTGGGATTATTAACGGGTTGACTTGGAAGTCTACCCTCCTCTCGTCGACTAAGAGTAGCCGCGATTTGTCCCACTTGTGTTTCTAATTTTCTAATAGATTAAGAATGAGAGTGCAGGAGTTGGTTATTAGATTCTATGTTTTTGAGAGCTTTGAGAACCTGCTCTTCGAAACCACTACTCCTTTGGGCTTGAGGCGCATTGACACCCTGGGTTTGGGATTGGGATTGGGACTGGAGGTGAGGTGGCCTATATGGTGGTGCAGCATTAAAATTGCCCCTTGGAAGTTGGACCTAGGAGCTTGCTGAAATTGGTTGCCGGACCCTTGGAATTGATTTTCTGTCCCTTGGGAAGGTTGAGATCACCGCATGTTAGGGTGACTCTTCCAACCCGGATTGAAAGTATTGGAATATGGGTCATTCCTTGGGTTAGGCAACCCTTGGGTTGCATTCACCTGTTCTTGAACGAACTCTGGGTACTGAGGGGCCATTGGACATGACAAGGTATCATGACTTAAGTCTGCACATATCCCACATGCCTCACTCACAGGACTCACAGAAGGGGGAGGAATCCTAAGTGGTTGTCTTTGAGCGGCGAGCAATTGATCCATTTTCATAGACAATGCTGTTACTTGTTGGTTTATCACCGTAGTACTCTCCACCTCATACACACCCCCTTTCCTAGACAAATTAGAGGTTGAAGATGAACCTCTATCATTTTGACTCATCGAGGCCATATGTAGAGAATCCTCACTGAGAATCTAAAATAGGTCACATGCCTCCTCAACACTCTTCCTCAAAATTGCACCCCCACTTGCAGAATTTACTAAGTTTTTATCCTTAGCACATAGACCCTGGAAGAAAGATTGAACAACTTGCCAGTCGGGAATGTCATGATGGGGATACAATCTAAGGAGTTCCTTTATCTTCTCCCATGACTCGTGAAATGGTTCACCCTCTTTTTGGATAAAATGGGTAATGTTATACCTCATCTAAGTGGTACGACCGATAGAGTAAAACCTAGCGAGAAATAGAGTCTGAAGATCGGCCCAAGTAGTGATAGGCTCTAGGGTCCTGAGGGTGTTAATCCAAATATTGGCCTTATCATGCAGAGAATATGAGAACGGTAGGAGTTTGATAGCATTAGCGGTGAGGCCCTGAATCCTAATGGTGGAACAGATCCCAATGAACTCGGTGAGTTTATCGTATGATTCTCCCTATCCAACCCATAGAAAGTCGGTAGCATCTGAAGAGTAGTATGTCGAATCTCATACTGGACATTGTCTATATTGGGGATCTGAATATAGGAGAGTGGAGTAAAGGCACCAGGCATAAAGTGGTCGCGAAACATCCTAGGTGTTTGATGTGGAACTGCAACTGGCCTAGGTGGATTATGATCCTGGTTGTCCATTATGTTAATGGACTCTAACTCTAAAGTAGATCAACTTGCCGCCCTAAGGGTCCTTAAGGTACTTTCTAACTCTAGGTCAAGTGGTTGTAGGTCACAGGACAGAGACCTTCTACCGTGTATGCAAAATACCCCCCAACTAAATGAAATGCAGTGAGCGTAATATAATAGAAGAAAAAGAAAAAAAAGACTAAGATGAGAAGTTACTCCCCTCGGTCCCGATTGTTAGTCTTTATGCGGTCCTTTCCAAAAATTTGGCACCTAGGCAAAATTTTTCTTTTTTTAGCAATTTGGCCTTTTTGGCCTTAGCGCGCAAAATTCTGAGCAAAACTTGTAAGTCACACAACCTGAACAAAGAGGAGCAAAGGATGAGTAGTAAAAGGAAAAGAAAACCCTAAACTATAACTAAAACTAAATTCACTTTAATTTCTATAATCGTGCTAAAGTCCCCAGCAATGGCGCCAAAATTTGATCGGTTCAAACAAGGGAGGTTATTTCCTTGTTCGTGATCAAGATTTAAATTTATAAAAGTACCTGTGCTAGTAACCTCAATTCGTTGAAAAGTGGTTTTTGCACGGGTGTCGATCCGCAAGAACTAAAGGCTAAGTTATTAAAAACTAATATGAATTTGATTCTAGTTACCAAACAATCACTACTACAAAAAGATGCAAAGAAAACAGTAAATAGAAAAGGGTTTTGGAAACCGTTTTAGAAAGAGACCAAAGAAAATGGTTTTCAAAACCATTTTAGTTTAGTAATATTTAACAACGGTTATTTTGTGACCGTCTTTGATGGGCATATTATTAAGATGGTTTTGGAAACCATTTTAGAAAGAAACCAAAGAAAACGGGCTTTTTGTTTTCTCACACAAACTATAAAATATTATTTTATATAAAATGTGAATGATATTCTCATGGTTCGAACACTGAACCATGTGTTAAAATATTTAATTATGCTATTACATTTTACAACTAATCCAAGTTTTGGTTCGTGTTAAGTATTTAAAAGAAAATTAAAGTTAAAAGTATCTTAGTTTTTTATACTTGTATATATTAAACATAAATATATTTAAAATAATACATTTATAAAATTCAATGTCCAATCGTTAACCAAATGATTCAACTAATGACCCACACCTTTTGTTGCGCTAGTCGGGTCTAATAATTATGGTCGGGTCTGATAATATTTTTTACTATAAACTCATAGCATAGTTATCAGAATCGAACCAGGCATCAACCCGAACAAAAGGCCGGGTGGTCGGGTCACTAGTTCAACCACCGGGTCAATGGTCGGACTGCTTAATTATAAAATATATATTATTTTAAATATATTTGAGATTTTTACAAGTATAGGAATGTAATAAGGTTATATTTTATATATTGCATTATAATAACAATTAAAGCATAGCCTAGTGGTAAAGGCTACCATCATCTTTCTTTTAAAGAGGTTAGGAGTTCAAACCTCAAGGAATGCAACTTTCATTAAAAAAAATTTGAATTATTAATTGGCCTGTTCAATCGGTCAGACCGGCCGGTTCGCACCAGTTCAAGGCAGTTCACTTCTTTATCCTGTCCAATAACCGGTTAGGAGTCCGGTTCACCGGTCCGACCGGCCGGGCCGACCCGGGTCTGATAACTAGGACCGAAATATTATAGAACATTTAAAAATGATTTAAAACCGTTTTTCGTATGTAGAACATTTAAAACGGTCCAAAACCGTTTTAGTATGTGGAGTAATAATAACGGTTATAAATCGTTTTCGAAGGACTACTACCCTTTAAAAACACACGTCTTAAGAACGGTTCCGCAATCGTTTTCAAAAGGCTATGAAAACGGTTTAAAACTGTTTTCGTATGATTTTTTTGTAGTAGTGAATCTCTTGATTTGATGGTTGGTTGTTTAAACTATTGAACATAAAACGATTGATTAAAACAATAAAAGTGAACCTTAGGTTTTCGAATCCACTTTAGTTAGGAAAAATACCATGCATATAATTAAAGTTAAGATTTCGCATTCGTTTATGAACGGTGATGATCTAAACTACAAGAATAAATCATCAAATATATTATGCATATATTCACTTGGTAAGCTTCATCCCAAACAAGGCATAGTCTGTCAAGCGAAGCAGCTATCCTAGTAAGGCATGAACAAACTAAATGAACATAAGCACATTCAATTAACACTATTGTAAAACTAACATAACTGAAATCAAAGAAAACAATCATGTTTAAAAGATAAATCAATAAAAGGCTGGATTGTATAAAGAACAATATCTCAGAGTTGTACAATTGTCATAAACCCAATACAAAACCCAAAATCTTAATCAATACATGACAAGATCCACTAACCAAGTTTTATCTACACCCAAGGAAATGAGTCTAGCTGCTCATGATCAGGACGGTCCAAGGTATTTCTATAAAAACCAATTCCAAAACTCTAGCGTCAAATAGCCATATGAACGGATTTTCAAAACATAGGCTATTCCAAAAAGTCGAGAACGGTCCAAGGTAAAACAAACTATATTCCTCATTTATAAAACCATTTGGAAGACAAGGCATCTTTATATAAAAACAACATATCCTTTTTATAAAACAGTTTGATTATAACCCATCCACCAGGTTAATAGCACAAATTGTAGAAAAACCTCATTTCCATGTTTATAAACATTTTTGTAAAACCTTTCATATAACTCATGTCAATCCTCATGACAGTTGTAGACAAAAATATCATCAAGAATAATAAGAAACTTACTAATTTCAAAAAATAACTAATGGTCTTTTCATAATTTAACACTATCACATTCTAGCATTTAAACAACACCTTTCACCAAAAACAAAAAAAATTTACCTTACTTCTTATACACAACATCTCACTTAACACCTGAAACATAATTTCCATAAAGAATCTCACTCTTAAACCATTTCTCAGCAAATAACAAGGTTCTACAATCATCAAAAGAAATTGCCTTAATACAAAACAAAAGAATGAACCAGTTTTCCTGCCAAAACCTGAACACCAGTCCTTATAAATTCTTTTTTTTTTTTTTTGGATACTTAAGAATATATAGAACCAAAGAGGCATCAAAGACTAGAACAAACTATACAACCCAAAGGCCACAAAAACTTAAGGAAAAACCGGCAGCACCTCCCCATAACAGGGAGCAAAAAAAAGCAGCCACACCTAAAAGAACAACAGAGGAACCAAAGGAAAACAAAAAGAACCACCCCAAAACTGGGGACAAAAGTAGAAAACAAAATAACCGCCCCTAAACAGAGGACAAAAGTCCTTATAAATTCAATTACACAAAAATGCCTTTCTGTCCAAACTCAAGGACAAGCATAAATTAAAAGCTACTTTCAATCATCAACAAATCCAATTCATCCAAAGAATTTATGAAAGACAATTTGTAAAAGAACTATCATTCTCCTACTTTCAACAATACCAGAAAGAAAAAAGAGCAATTAGAAAACCTAAATCATTTCACTAATAATACTTCAGGTAGGGGTCGAGTATCAACACTCAAAACCCCTAGCAAAGAAGTATTCACAAAGCCAAACAGTTCAAATATCGAGAAAATCAACGGAAAACCCAATCCATCCTAACATGTCTACCCATCAACACACAGGTATGATGCATGCACTACATCTAGGGTCTTACCTAACCACTACATGCAATGCATGAATCCCCATTTGGATCTACTAATGAGCTTTGATACCATTTTGTAACGCCCCAGCCTGACTATTATACCGACCATCCCGGGTAGGTCGACACGTGTCAAGATAGAGATACAACCTGACCTGCTCATTCATATATCCTCATGAGAGCTAAGAAATATGACTATATACATTTAACAATATGTATGTCATGCTCATACAAATGTCCCAAACGTCTTATGAATTAATAATAAATCAAAAGATAATAATGCCAACATCCCTGGCATATAGGTTGTGCCACAATCAGTGACAAATCCCGATATTAAGGAAAATATAAACAATACACATCTCGTAATTATATCAGTCCTAATGCAGAATATACCATGTAGCAATCCAACAACCCTCGAGCAGAGGCTTGTCCAAACCATGAATGCAAACCCAAGCCAACCTGAAATCTGCTGCATAAAGCAAGGGTGAGCTTCAACATGCTCAGTAGGAATAAGGTAACCTTTACTAATAACAACAATACAATGATACATGGAATATTTTTTATAAACAGAGTTTCCATAACATTTATAAAACAGTAGTAAAGCAGTTATAAACTTGTGTGATTTTTCAGTGAAAAACATATAGTCAAGTTGTTTCATATATCAACGATCCATCTCATATGTCACATCATACCATCCATATCTATCGAAACCAGGCTCGCGAACGTATTACAAGTTACTAGTTCTTGGCTAACAAGCCACCGGTACCAACGTCACCAAAACTGACCACTACGGGGTCTGACCTCTAGAGGATACCGACTGTTGCCTTGCACGGCCAACTGTCGAGCCACTACGAGGCTATAAACTTCGGGTCCGCACTAAGGCTCCACCCAGGACCATGGGCCCTTATATAGAAACCTCCCTGTGATACAAACCGAGCCAGAACCATGCATAGCAGCAAGAATATATATTCAAACCAATTTCCAAAGCGAGCAGGTAAAGCTATTTATGAGTGGCATATAAACGTATCAAAGCATTGTTTCAAAATCAATCATAACCATCATCCAAAAACAGGAGTGAAGAAGATAAATCATATGCCATCATAATATATAGAAACAGTTCTCAAGGCACGTAACCTTTCAAATACGAATACATTTTCAAATCATGGCTTGTTTATATCATTTTCATTTTCAAACCTTCAGTTTAGTCCAAAATCAGGGGAACCTTTGGTCGAAGTCTCTCACAACTTTTCCATCGTTGATCATTTTGAAAATAAACCAAGCATATGATTATAAAATCAACATCTCAGTCATTTTTACATAAACAATGTCTCCATATGCCTGTTGTTATATGTTTCCATGATATTCTGTAATAAAATAGTCTATTCCCCAGTTTATACTCATATGGTATTAAATTCTAAACAGTCAGCCATGAGAAATTAACAAGTTCTCAAAATATATTAACTCTGTGCCTTGGTTTCAATTCGTACAAGTGCAACATGATTTAACAGTTTTTAAATCAGTATATTCCATGTATCCATTTGATAATTTGATAAACAACAAGGTTCTCAAGCATTCATAAATCATAATATTCAAATGTGTTTGATATTCATGAAGTTCTCATATCATATGTAAAACAATCACATCATCATTAAGAGTAAAAGGTTACTTATCCCTACCTCAATGCAGTTGTGTTTTCCAAC
>JAESVK010000096.1:2397106-2433639 GCA_017140935.1 Hamamelis virginiana | reverse complement strand
TATATATATATAGAGAGAGAGAGAGAGAGAGAGAGAGAGAGAAATATCTCTTCACACATTTCTTTAGAGCTATATTCAGTAAGATAAGTGGATGTCTTTGTATCAACGGCAACGACATTGATAATTAATTTGATATTATAAAGAATGAATTAAAGAACAAGTGCTAATAGCCCATTATTAATAGCCATTGTGCTTGTTTAGTGAAAGCATTGATCACCAGTTATATATCTTTCTTTTTAAGTTTGTTTTATAGTTAGACAATCAATTATTTATTTATTGCATAAATATCAGTTCCATATTTCAAATGGGTTGATTAAATTGTCTTCTTACGTTTATTTATCATTTGCCTTCCTATACCCAATCTATAGGGTGTTTTTTTTTTTTTTTAAATAATCACACAGCATTTCTAAAATCACCATTAAGTTTCTAGTTTTATGTACTTGGAGCAGTCCCTTTTTGAGCTAAAAATTATATGGAGTTTTTATGAAATAATTATGCATATCATTATGGTAAAAAAGTTGAGCTTTATGTCCTTGAAGAATTCCTTTTTGCTTGAAAATTATGCACATGTTTGTCTCACTTATCAGAAATCCTGCAGAAACACCTTGGATAACACACTTCTAATCAACTCAAGAGAAAGGACAAAATCTTTGCTTAATCATGACTTGAGATTGCATAATTGTTTTTATTATTATTTTTTATTCGTATACTATGAAAGACTAGTTGCTATAATTGATAGCTTCACTACCAGATTTGACCCTTTTTTTTTTTTGCCCTTTTATGTTTATTCTGCCTAGTGGTGGATTGTTAAGATCAAGGACATCTTATATGTGAGTGTGTTTAAAAAAAAAATTTAGGAGTTGTGATGTAATCAAAAGACCTATATAGTCCCCATATACAATTCCAAGGAGATCTGATGGTAACTTGATGTCCAACTCACATTTGTCTTTAGCTGATGACTAATGTTTGATAACCAATCGGCGGCCTTATTACCCTCCTTGTGAATATGTTAATTGAAAATGAGTTAAAGAACTTATATTATACTTATACTCATTTCCTGATAAATAAATAAATAAAAAAAGCCAAAGAACCTCACTATTGGCTTTCTACCATCCTGAATTATAGTCCGTACTGTCCAAGGGATGGATTGCTTTCCATAACAGCGAAGTAATGCACTTCCAACTGGGAAAGGAATGTATTATCCAATATGATTCTCCGTGGACCATATTTAACCTCACATAACAGTGCTTTCCATAACAGTGCTTTTATTTAATAAATTCTATATTAGTTGATCAGTCAGCAATTCCTTATTTCAACTACATTGTGCAGCATGTTGTGTACGTACTTATTTGACTATAATTTTATTTTATCATGATTTCAAGTTGCACCACTTTTATAGGAAGTCTATCTGTACCTCTCTCTTTGAATGAGAGATGGGAGAGACTTACAAAACAACTAGTAGAGAGAGAAGAGAGCAGGAATGCTCATCAAAATTATAATATCGTAAATCTTCTATGTTTGTAGGCCTAAATAGTCTTGTCAGTGATATATTTTAATGTCATTTTGGTGTACGTACTTGCCTGGGTTCACTAAAATTTTGATGATTCCTTTTATATTTTAGATGGGTGATTATAGTGTTCTAGGTGTTAGGAAGGAGTTGAAGGTGGTAGATATCATATTGTATTGTATATTCTTTCGTAATTATTGATTTCTCCCATGCCTAATAGATATTGTATCGTTTGTAGTATTCGAGTTAGGGTGAAGAGGTTGGAATCTCACTATGGATAAGGATTGGTTGCATTTTAGTCGTTTTTCGACCGAATATGAATCTGGAGCACGTAGGTTCATTGAAATAGCTAGAGCACATTCAAAAAATGCTGACATGATCTCATGCCCTTGCACTAAGTGTCGGAACTTACATCACCAAAATTTTAGTACAGTGTTTGAGCACTTGGTGATTAAAGGGATGGATCCTACGTACACCACGTGGGTTCTTCACGGGGAAGAACCTCCAAGTGCGTCTTGTGAACAAAAAGGTGTTGATATGACATGGACACATAGGATGTATAGAGATGCACATATAGATGAGACAGGTGATAGAGATGCAGTTATGGATGAGACAGGTGATGTTTTAGAAGACACCAATCAGAGAAAAGAGCCGGATTTCATGCATCTTTTAGCAGAAGCTGAGACACCTTTGTATCCTGGTTGTACGAAATACACACGGATTTCGGCAGCTGTGGTATTATTCAAGCATAAAATGGCAAATGGTCTAACTGACAAAAGTTTTAGTGAACTCCTGGAGATCCTTTGTGACATGCTCCCCCCTGATAACACACTTCCCAATTCTATGTATTCGACGAAGAAGTTACTTAGTGCATTTGGTTTAGGGTTTGATAAGATACATGCATGTGTGAAGGATTGTTGTCTGTTTACGAAAGATAATAAGGACAAGGAGGAATGTCCAAAATGCGGTTCTTCAAGGTGGAAAGTGAACAAACGGTCTGAAAAGATTCAAAAAGGAGTCCCAGCAAAAGTCTTGCGTTATTTCCCAATAATACCAAGACTTAGGAGGCTTTTTATGTCACCGGAAATGGCTGAACAACTAACGTGGCATTCCACTCATAGAAGTACAGATAATAAGATGCGGCATCCGGTTGATTCTTTGGCTTGGAAACGCATCGACCAACTATGGCCCTCTTTCGCATCTGAGCCGCGGAATATTAGATTTGGTCTTGCAGCTGATGGGTTCAATCCTTTTGCAAATCTTAGCACTTCATACAGTTGCTGGCCAGTGATACTTACTATATATAACCTTCCTCCATGGCTATGCATGAAAAAGGAACAATTGATGTTGTCTTTACTTATCCCAGGGCCAAAGCAACCAGGGAATAACATTGATGTGTACTTGGAGCCACTTTTGGATGATTTGAAGGAGTTGTGGAATAACGGTGTGGGTGTATATGATGCGTTTAGTAAGTCCAACTTCACTCTGAAGGCAGTTTTGATGTGGACAATTAATGATTTCCCAGCTTATGCAAACCTGTCTGGTTATAGCACAAAGGGGAAGAAGGCATGTCCTGTGTGTGGTGTTGGCACCTGTTCAAAATGGCTGCATTATAGTCACAAGTGGGCTTACATGGGCCACAGGAGGTTTCTTGCACCCGACCATCCATATAGGAAGAAAAAAAGTTGGTTTAACGGAAAGAAAGAACTCAAACTGAATCCCAGACCCGTGACTGGTCGTGATGCTTGGCATGCAGTGAGTAATTTTCAAAATGATTGGGGGAGGAAAGAAAAGGGGAAAAAAAAGAGGAAGATAAATGCCATCAAGCCACCCACGCCTTGGACAAAGAAGTCTTTATTTTTTGAGTTACCATATTGGGAGGTAAGTAATAGTCGAATTATTTAACGTTTTCCTGTCAATTTTTATTTAATAGTTGGCGTTACATTTATTAAACCCTCATTTTTATCTTTATAAATGGTGTTGTAGGATTTACTTTGCCGTCACAACTTAGACGTTATGCACATAGAGAAGAATATTTGCGAGAGTCTAGTTAATACATTGTTGAATGTGACGGGAAAGTCGAAGGACAACGCTAAGTCTCGTGCAGACTTAAAGAAGTTAAATATTAGGCACGCTTTGCATGTGGATGAGGGTGCAAGGTCCTTGCCTCCAGCGCCTCACACCTTATCGAAGGCAGAGAAAAAGCTTTTTTGTTCTAGGCTACGAGACTTAAAGCTACCCGATGGTTACTCCTCAAATATCGGGAATTGTGTCTCAGTAGAGGAGTGCAAAATAGTAGGTCTCAAGTCCCATGACTGTCATGTATTGTTGCAGCAGCTATTGCCTGTAGCATTGAGGGGATCTTTACCAAAGGGCACAAGAAATGCAATATTCCGACTGTGTGCTTTCTTCAATGAACTATGCCAGCGGGTGTTAGACAGAAATAGAGTCGAGGTGCTTGAAGACAATATTGTAGAGACTCTATGCATGTTTGAGAGATACTTCCCTCCATCATTCTTCGATATTATGATTCACCTGTCAATCCATGTGGGACGGGAAGCACGTCTTTGCGGGCCAGTCCAATATCGCTGGATGTATCCATTCGAGAGGTGGTCCACTATCATTTTATTTGATTATCTTAGTATTCATAGTGTTTATAGTATCGCAAGTTAACAACTACTTTTATTTTGTGTTTTTAGATACATGAAGATACTTAAGGGATATGTTAGGAATCGTGCGCGACCTGAAGGATGCATAGCTGAATGTTATGCAGCTAAAGAGTGCATGGATTTCTGCAGTGGGTACATTAAACAGGCAGCTAAAATAGGTCACAAACATGCTCGAAATGAAGAAGTTGAACTTGATAGAATATTAGAAGGACGTCCACTATCGAAGGGTGTGGAATCAATTATGCCTGATGATATGTTACAGATTGCCCACCTTTATGTATTGAGAAATACTGCAGAAGTGGAACCATACTTAGAGTTAGTATCATAATTATTTCCACCATTTATATTTGTATTTGTATACGCCCGACACCTTATACAATTGTCTTATATTCTCACTTCTTATTAGCATGCATGTGGAGGAGCTTAAGCGTTCGGAGAGGCGTTTATCAAGGAATGAAACTTTGCTACAGAATTTACACAACGATACCTTCTGCGATTGGTTAAAGGAGAAGGTTCGTTCGAGTGATAGTAGCGTGTCGGACACATTGCGTTGGCTATCTCTTGGTCCTAGAAAGCATATAAAGTCATATTCGGCCTACGTAATCAATGGACAACGATTTCACACAAGGCACGCCATTAGGGAGACACAAAATAGTGGAGTTTCCATTGATGCAGAAACGGTGTGTCGATCAAGTGCAAGGGACAATGCTCAAGTGGTTGGGAAGATCTCTTATTACGGGGTTATTGAAGACATAATTCTATTGGACTACTACAGATTCCAAATCCCAATATTCAACTGTGCATGGGCAAACATTGTGAATGGTATTAAAGTTGACGATGGCTTTACGTTGGTTAACCTTGAACACGGACTTGGTCAATTTGAGAAAGATCCATTCATTCTAGCTTCACAGGCAAAACAAGTGTTTTATTCTAAGGATATAGAAGGTTTAGCTTGGTATGTTGTGCTAAAAGCACCACCTAGGGGCTTTCACGAATTGGAGATGTTTGATGAGGATGCATACATGCCACATAATCCAATTGATGTAGTAAGACTTGATTTGAACCCCATTGAAGAAGATGAACATTATGTAAGGCCTAATTGTGAGGCCATTGAAGTGGAAGATGAATGAATAATGTCATGTATTTTCAATTTGTGAAGCCACACTATGTAATTATCTGGTTTTGGTCCTTATGGGCATTGTATTGAAATTGATGGGCATTAATGTAGGTTTTCTTGATTAGACTAAATTATATAACCTTTTGTTAAAGCTTATTCCAATTATTTACCTCTTTGTGTGTGTGAGATACTAAAATGTGTTTTTTTTATGGTTGCATTACATTTATTATTCACATTTTTGCTCTGTATCATGTTTGTGCCCTTTTATTGTTTTATAATTGTGTGACATTCTAATCATTATATATTTCTTCATTTTGTTTGCCTCAAATCAGATTTGAGTTCTTATAACGAAGGATGAAGAACAACCAAAAAGGAGAGGTAACTATTACTATAGCTTATTGTTTTATAATTATGATTTCTATATTGCCGACGTCCCAAAGTTATTTACTCTAACCATTTAAATATTATTTTTCCATTTTGTTTACAGAGTTCTAAGAAGGGGGAGAAGAAAGCTCAAAAAGAAAGGGAAGCAGTCATAGCGGCTATCTTACGAGAGGGCGGAGAAATAGAACCAGAAGATTTGGCCCCGAGACGAGATTCTTCAGATTCTTCTGAAGAAGGGGAACAGGTTGATTTAGGGGTCGAGCATGACCCTAAAGGAAAAGGAATTAAAGTCAAGAAAGGGAGAGGACGTGCTAAATTAAAACTTGATGAAGATCAAATGGATGTTTATTTCAATGAAAGGTGTCAACCCATTCATACAAATTCACAACCTTTCTCTACTTTCTTGGGACGTTTGGCAAGAGAGCGAGTGCCAATCATTTATGATGATTGGCGTAATGTTGACGATGATATCAAGCAACGGTTGTGGGTTATAGTGAAGGTATCTTATAGATATATAATTTAACTTAACACGTATTTATTTATGTTTTAAATGTAACTAACTAAAAGTTTTGCTTCTGGAACATTGCAGCAAAGGTACACAATGAAAGTCGATGCCTACCAGTATGCTATGTCCAAAATGGGTAAATCTTTACGGGACGAGAGATGCAATTTGACTCGTGCATTAAGAAAACCCAAAAAGGGACAGACAGAAGAAAGCATCAGGCCGAATTATGTTTCCTTGGATCACTGGAAGCAATTTGTTCTGCAGCGAAAATCAAAACAGTTTAAGGTTTTTGTCACCTTTGTATTTAGAGAAAAATGTCATTTTTTGGAAATTTAATTTTATGATTGTATTTCTTTTTTGTAAACATATTTTTGCTTTTTTGAACAGGATAAAAGTGACAAAATGAAAGATGTGCGGTCGCATCAGAATATAGTACACCGCACATCCCGTAAAGGATTTGCTCGGTTGGAGCATGAAATGGTAAAAAGTATTTCTCTTTGTAATCTTGACACATATGCAATACTTTTTAAATGTGTAACTCCCGAATTACTAATCAATATGGAATGTCCCATACATTAATTGTAGAAACAGAATTGTACAGCTGAAGATCCACCAGTGGATCGAGTTTCAGTGTGGAAAAAAGGCTATGCTCCAAAAGACAAACCAGTTAGTGACCAAGTTGCCCAATATATTGTAAGTGATTTTCCCTTTTACATATAATGTAAATAGATATTGTCATATAAATATTAACAATGGTACGTGCAGGAACAAATGGACCAATATTCACAATCTCCTGCAGGCCAAAATCCCACCGGCATTGACGATGATGCCCTAACTCACGTATTTGGTCGTGAGCGCCCAGGAAGAGTACGTGGGATGGGGTTTGGGGTTACGCCGTCTATGCTTCGCACAACAATCCAATCAAACAGAACCAATCAAGTGATGAGAGATGAGATACAAGAACTAAAGCAACAAGTAAGCGGGTTCGGTGATTTGGCTGAAAGGTTAAGGTTGATGGAGGCAGCTTTGGCTTCAGCTGGCATACAATTGGTAAGCGGACAGCTTAGACATAAAATGTGAGATTAAAACATGTGATTTATAACATAATTGTTTATAATGCATTATCCATACTTTTGCAGGGCCAGACACAAAGTAGTTCAATGCCTAGTGCAAATTTTAGTGGGCAGGTAAATTTGTATAAATCAATATTGTTTATATATATGCTTTACTCATAGATCATCTAACGTTTTTTCCTCTCATGCTCCCAATGCTAGGCACAACAGGCAGGAACAGAGGTTCCTGTTGGTGGTTCGTTGGAGAATGCCGCATGCACTTTGATCCATTGGATTGGGGACAAAATTGATGTGGCACGGGGTAAGATTTCATCTACAGATCCTACCAGTACTGTGCACCACGTGCCACTTGGTTATGGCTACTATAGGGTTTGGGTGGATGAAATACTTGTCAGAGATGTTGCCTTGCCTCGTCCAACACGCGAGTTTTTAACCCTTGATGAAGCTTATGGAGCTACAGTTGCATGGCCAATGGATTGCATTCGGATTGATGGTTGACATGGAGAGGAGGTAAAGGGTTAAAATTTAAAGTACTATTTCGTACCATGTTACACTTGTGATTCATTTTTTGGGCAATATAAAATAGCATTCTAACGTAAAGTAGTGATATGCAGTATGTTTTTATATAGTTTGCCATGTCTTCTCTTTCTTATTCATGAATTATAATGCTTGTGATGTAATATTGAGAGACGTGGGAGACGTCATTTGATTGTGGTGTTGAGATAATTGTGATTATAGAAGTGTTATGAATTCTTTGTTTGATAGGTAAAAATTTGGAAATGTTGCAAAAACAGACGAAATGCTGCCGGATTTTCGTCTCAAAAAGCAAACATTAAATTACTTTAATTATGGTTATCTTAAATGATTTGTCATGTCATCTCAAACTTATGGTTACTTTCTTATTTATGAATTATAATGTTTGTGATGTAATATTGAGAGGCGTGGGAGACGTCATTTGATTGTGGTGTTGAGATAATTGTGATTATAGAAGTGTTATGAACTCTTTTTTTTATTAGGTGAAAATTTGAAAATGTTGCAAAAACAGACAAAATGCTGCCTGATTTTCGTCTCAAAAAGCAAACATTAAATTACTTTTATTATGGTTATCTTAAATGATTTGCCATGTCATCTCAAACTTATTAAAAAAAGCAAACATTAAATTACTTTTATTATTATTATTATTTTTATTATTATTATTTATTTATTTCAAAAGCATATAACATTCTCGTTAAAGTAATAAATGTAGGGTCTTATTACATTTCATATCTTTTCAATTTATGTTTTCATTATTCTACAATTAATACATGCATGAATGAGATTATTGACTTTCCTATAATTGCCTTGTCAACTACAGGACCTTGCAAGGAAGACAAAAGAGCAGACTTGGGCTTTATGTGCAAGTAAAAAAGGGTGAATTTTTGTGTGTGAATATTTTAGAATTTTGCTTTGGATTGGATAATGTAGTAGGTAGCCAGAGGTACTGAATATATAGTTTAATTCTTCCATGATATATTTTCATGAATTTGGTTAGAGATGTGATAATTTCTTTAGTATATTCACTATGATATATTAACTATATAAATGGTAGTCTTTTATTACAATATAGAATAAGTAGATAAGGACATGAAAATAGGTACTTTTTAATACAGATTTAAAGAGTTATTCACGGCGTTTAAAAATACTGTGAAATCAGATTCATTGCAGGAAAATGACAACCATTAATGGATTTTTATAAATGCACTAAAAAGTATTAACGGCGTTTAAAAAATGCCGTAAATAATATGCCGTCAAAATAACAATTATTTAAGGCGTTTTATAAATGCCGTTAAAAAAAATCGCCATCATTTCTCACTTTTTTTTAATCGTCAAATGACAATTATTTAAGGTTTTTTTTAAATCATTGAAAAATAGTACTTTTTACGGCGTTTAAAAAACGCCGTAAATGGTTCTATTTACGGCGTTTAAAAAACGTCGTTAATAATGAGGGAATAAATCTTTTTACGGCGTTTAACAAACGTCGTTAATAGTATTATTTACGGCGTTTTTCAAATGCCGTAAAAAGTATTATTTACGGCGTTTTTTAAACGCCGTAAAAGATATTATTTACGGCGTTTTTCAAACGCCGTAAAAAGTTTTATTTACGGCGTTTTTTAAACGCCATAAAAACATGGTCCATTTATGGCATCGCTGTAGACGGCGTTTTTTGCGGCGTTTGATAAACGCCATAAAAAGTTATTTACGGCGTTTTTTAAACGCCGTAAAAAGCATTTTTTCTTGTAGTGCTACTTCGAGAATAATTCTAAAAGTGATTTTGAAAGAATTCAAAATGAAATGAAATTCCATCTCTCATAATAAGTGTTTTGATCAAACTCAAACTCTCGAAGATAGAGTCCAAGATAAGATAGAATCTCTACAATTATGTGGTTTATTACAATAGGAGAGTCCTAGGGTAATCGAACTACGTGGACTTTGATCTTTGTCAAACAATTGATAAGGTACGTAGGCAGTCAATAGGACGCAAGTCCAATCTTAGGTTGACTCTAGTCTCCTAAGATCTTTAGGATTGTGTATACTTTTGTACTATATATTATTATTATTATATATTATTATTCATATTTTGTGGTTGATTAGATATACTAAGATTGTTTTGAAAAGATTTTGATAAAGCCCAAACTTAATTAGGAGACCTTTAATTAGGGCGAGGTGGGTGCCTACAAGGAGTTCCTTGAAACCTTCCCACTTCGTAACCTAGCCCCTTGAATCCAACTTTGATTCAAAGACCATGCTTTTCCAAAATATGGGGTCAATGTTTTATTGAAAATAAAACTCTTTTGTGGTTTCCTTGTTCCCTAAAAATAAGGTGGCGACTCCTAGTTTTTTACAAACTCTCATCCTTTTTCAAAAACCCAATTTTGAGTGGATAATAGAGAAGGATAAATCGAGACGGATAAACATCATCCACAATCCACTCAAGAAAACACCCCCAAGAGTGAACGAGAGGCCTCCCGATCCAGGTTGGCTGGTTCACAGTATGGATACCATTGGAGGCTACCATACACTTTGGAGCTTAAGGATTTTGGGGATAGCTTCGCAAAAGAACATCAAGTAAGTATTTTGATTCTTACTTTATATATTGTTTGATTCATTTTATTGTTTGAGTTGATTCTTGGATGAACACCATGGAAATTTTTAAAAACTATACATTCCGCTGCGTTTCCATGAGGTTTTCTTTCATCATTGTATTTTTATAAATTGGTAAAGGTTACAATATTCCTACTGAGTGATTCGAGGCTTATCTCTGCTTTTTATGCAGCAGATTACAGATTGACTTGGGGTTGCATGTATTGCTTGGCTAGGCCCAATATCTTGGGATTGCTGATTAATATGTAGAGTAAACTTTGCATCAACATTATTATATTTAGGTATTTATCATATTGTTATGTAAGTTCTATATTGTTAATTGCCCAGCCTACTTTGCTAGGGATGTTGGTATTATTATTATTTTGATTTATTATTTATGTATAAAATGATTTGGAACATGACGCATGCATATAGTACTTCATATTGATTTATATATATATATACAGTGTTATGAAAATCAGACCGGACCTGCCGGTTCAACCGGTTGAACCGGGAACCGGGCCTCTAGCCGGGTCAATCAACCCACATAAACCGAGCCAGGCCAAAAACCATCCTCTTTTGTTAAAACCGTTCGAACCGGCAGGTTTCCGATTTTATTTGGTTTTTAAGAGAACCGGCCGATTTTTTATAAAACCAAAATTCAGTTAAAAAGTCACAAATGCCCCAAGATATTTTGACATACCTGTTATGCCTAGAAGGCAAAAACAGTAAAACTAAAGGACTAAAACCCTAACTTGCCGATTCCCCAATCCAGTAATCCCCAATTCGGCGATTCCACCAAGCACACGGTCGACGGTGGTCGACGGTCTCACGGTCACCCCACCCCGGCGTCGCTGCACAGTGCACACTGCTGCACATCCTCTTACTTGCTTGTTAGTTCTCCCTTCTCTATTTCTAATTTGAGTAATTTCTTTCTAATTTCTCATTTTCGTATGAACTGAACTTTTTTAGTTTTTTTATCCTCTTACTTGCTTGTTATTTCTCACTTCTCTATTTCTAATTTGTGTAATTTAGCCAATCCCTCAATTCTGAATCGATGAACCCTCAATCCCTCAAACCCTCTCTGTTATCTGCCATTAAAGCTCTGCTTGAGGTGGAAGACTCATTTGTGCAAGTCATTAAAGCAAAGCTCATTTCTCTCTGGGATCCGCCATTGAAGCAAAGCTCGAGTTTGACTTCCCATTTCAGCAAGGTAGATGATAGCTGGAACCAACAAGTCTCGATGGTGACAATATCTAGGGATTTTGCATGGATCTACACGGTACAAAGAAAACAAAGTAGCGACTATGGTTTGATTAGTTTATGTCCCAGACATTTATTTATTTATTTATTAGACAAGTAAAAAATTATGTGGAAATGTTGGGGTTTGGTTTTTAATGCTTTGCATGGTTAGTGTTTGTTATTTTTTCCAAATGAAATGTGTTTGGCTTGATTTATGATTTTTTTTTTTTTGGCTTGATATTATGTATTTTGTTTTTTGTTTTTTTTGTTTTTTTTTTTGGTTTTGCTTGATTTGAGACGATGAGTAAATTGTAAAATTGCGTGTTTGAATGCGGCATGGAATGGGTAGTAGGTTATGCCATCAGATCTATGGTACATAGCTCAAGGGCCATAGGTTGATAGAAGGCTACTCTGCTCCAGATTTTCCTAATATTAAACTTTTACACCCTTTAGCCTTTCTTATTGTTTGTTTTTTTTTTTCTCTGTATTTCTTATTTCTTGTAGGCTTATGGGACTTTAAATTTAATGTTTATATTTTATACTTTATACTTTACAGGTTTAACATTGATGAGAGCAGAAATTAAAAGGATTGGAGCTTGGAAGGTTCGGAATTTCTAAAGAGTGGGCTTCAAAGTTTAAAGCATGGTATGTTATTATAAATTTATAATCTTTAGAAAACAATTTCATTTTTTTTTTATTCTTTTAAGTTTTATAACTTAATCTTTGAAGAAATTGGTTAATATATTAAAACTTGTTGAAATGTGAATATTTTTTATAATGTGAATTAATATGTTATATTGGATTATTGGTATGTGATTAACATATATGCCATAGTGCTTCTTCGTTGATAGTTCATAGCATTGAAATTTCAAACTTGATGTGTTGGTGAACTTTGGAATTATATATGTTAGCATTTTAGCAATATGTTATTAGCATTATGCATTGTTGAGATATTGACATATTGACATATTGTGTGATTATAATTTATAAAGAATAGAGATACTTCTTAAAAAAAATTTAGAACTTTTAATCTTTTATAGGATTTGTTTCTATATATATATATATATTTAAGGTTTTTAATATATAATAAATAATTATTAATTATTAATTAATATATTTATGACGTCACGGTTCAACCGGTTGAACCGGTTAACCCTTAACCCGGTAACTTTTTCGGTTCAATGAACGATCCGGGTTTTAAAACATTGTGTATATATATATATATATATGTTAGGTTTACCATATGTTAGTGTTGGCTAATTCGGGTGTCAAAAGCATCAAGCATGAGAGAATCACTTCACATAGATAAATTCATATCACTTAAGCTCAAATTGCATTTAAATGAAGGTTTATGTCCTAGAAGGTAAGTTCGACTTAGAACCTAGGTTAATTCATTGACCATAGGTGGTTTAAGTTGCCCAAAGTACCTAGGAATGATCCATACATGCATATAGGTCAATTTTATTTGAAAATTAACTAAAATTGAATTTTTGCATAGAGTGGATCGATCCAAGATTTGGTGTAGGATCGATCCAATTTGATTTCTACATAAGTAGATCGATCCAGCATTGAGACCCAGATCGATCCAAGTGGTAGAAGGGTGTGGATCGATCCTATTTAAAAGCCCGGATTGATCCAGCTCGTAATCCTTGCCAATTTTCAGTGTTTTATATGTGTTTCAGTTCTAAATGTTTTGAAACACTTAAGCAAGAGTTCTGCACCTATTTAAGGTGGATTTCGAAGGGTTTTAGTAGCTATGCATTGAATTGAATATCAATTTCATTAAAACCCTAATTTTCTCCTTGTTTTCTATGCATCAATAGTTTCTTGGATATTCTACGTTTATTTGATGCATAGAACAGAATAGCTTCGCTATTTCAACTTCATCCCTACCTAGTTTAGTTTGATTTGTGGATTTGAATTGGAAAGGTGGATTTCCGTTGACATCGGGGACTTCAGTGTGTGGAGCTAGGGCTGTGGATTCAGTTTGTGGAGATATTGTGAAGGCAACGTGGATTTGTTGGTTGTTTGTTCAAGATAGGGATTCTACTTGGGCTTGTGAATTCAAGTATCGTCTTGTGAGTAGTATCATTTTGCTTGTACTTGGTTTTGGTTCATAGTGATTTCTAGTGTTCCCTGATTAGTAGTCATATTTGCATTACTTTATGCATTATTTATAGCATTTGGCTTTGCTTTTATCAGTTAATGCTTATAAACTAGCATGTATTATGCTTTTGGTGTTTTCCTCCATTGTGCAGGTAATCTCGCGTTTCAACCGCATTTGTGAGGCTTTGTGGAGTGATCTTGCATGCTATAATGTGCTTTTGAAGTATCATTGATGTTCAAACAAATTCTAGTGGGCATTTGAAGTGATTTTGGAAGCTATGAAGCAACTTATGCAGGGTGGTACTAGTACCACTAACCAGTGGTACCAGCTATTTAATTTTCAATTTTCACAAGACATAAATATTTTGCACCCGTAGTACCGGTACCAGCCTCTGAGCCTGCATCAAATTTGTGTAATTTGTCATTTTAATCAAGGGTAGCTTAGTCTTTTTATCCCTCTTTTCTTGTTACTCTAGAGGGGGTATTTAAGGATCACTTAGCAGCTTGAAAAGGGGTCCTTCACTTGTTCATTTAGTTTAGCTTAGTTTTCTCTTAGGTTTTTAGGGTTTCTAGCATAATTTGGGTTGTGTAGTTTTGGTTTGTTTTGTGTTTTTAGAATAGTTTATGTGTGTCTTGTCTTGTTTTAGGTTTGGTGTACGTGATGGTTGGGTAGAGAACCTAAACCATGTTTTTAAACCATCACATGTCTCTTTGCTTTCCATCCTTGAACCAAAAGGCATTATTGAGCACATAAAGTCCTATTTGATTCCATGAACTACTAATGTTTTATTTTGTTGTAACTTTACCATCTTTTATGCATATGTGTGTTAGTTTCATTCTCATTCACCATTCTTTCTAAACTCCTCTTCCGCAATGATGTTGTGTCTTCTTTGTTTTTCTTATCTTTTGTGTTTATTTCTCAGTTTTCATTATCTTCGTCCTTCTTGTTTACCATCTCATTCATTTAAGCATGGTCATTTGATGGTTTGGAATATGATTGAGTGATTCCACTTCACTACACAAGGAGTTTGCTTATACGATGTTAGTTCAATGCATTGCATGATTTATGAGTAAATAGATTGATTAGCATGCCCATATAGTTGAGATGTGTTTATTTTGATCTTAGTAAATAAGGGGGAATGGACTGAAATTTGCATGTTTGTGGGTGTCATTTCTGCAAACCCTCACGAGATTATAACTCGTCCACTAGGGGGAACCTAAGGGTTTAAAGGCTTGTTGCGTACGCTAAATGCAATCGCGATTCCCTGCGAAAGTGGCTTTTTCTTAATTTGGTTTCTTCGCTATTTTTATTTCTTGTGTGTTTTTCATTTTAGTGTTTGCTAGGGACTAGCAAAATCTAAGTTGGGGGGTGTGATCATTCTACGATTTTGTCTCTTTTCTATGCATTTTGTTGCCTTATTTTAGCATTTTAGTTTAATATTTGTGCTTTGTTAGTTTATTTTAGTGTTAATGTGTGTTTTGTGCTTTTTGTAGGAATTAGCCCCAATTCGTAGGAGCTTGGTTCAAGGAGGATTTCATGATAGGAGGATGGTTTGAGATGGATTTAATGTGCCAAAGTTGAAAGAAAAGTGCTTGAAGCCATTTGGAGACTTTTGGAATTGTGCAGTTTTTTTTCCGACGAAAACTTCCAACTTCAAATGGTCATATCTCCCTCATCCGGACTCCGTTTTTGACGTACGACCTATTGTTAGAAAGCTTGGGAAGTCTAGTTTCTGAATTGGGGAGGCTCATGAAAAGTTACATAGACACGGATATCGATAGTGGTCATTTACCTATCGATAGGTGACGCGTTCTGTCCGGCGATTTCATTTGTTCAACTTCTCTATCGATAGGTGAATGTCCGCTATCGATAGAGAAGTCGTAAATTCGACGAATCTGAGTCTTTTCCTTGTAAATAGCTTGTTTTTGAAGGGCTTAAGAGTCTTTTGACTCCCTAAGGTTTTGGGGGAGTATAAATAGCATGCTTTGGGGCAGATTTGAGGGGGTAGAGTGTGGGGGAAGCCCCCCCTTTTGTGGCAGCCCTCTCTTTAGGATTTTCTTAACATTTTCTTGCCATCCAAACACTTTTAAATCTAGTCTAAATGGCTTATGATCGAACTATGTAGTGGAGGAGCGCTTAAGGATTGCCGATCTACTGCATGGGCGGCTAGGTCACTTGGTGATGGGGTTTAGAGAAGGATTTTGGTGAGGTTTTTAGTCACCATTTTGTAATTAATGTTATTAAATGTTGGGATAGACTTGTATTTGAGAGCCTTGTACTTTAAACCGTCTTTATCTCAATATGTTTTAGTTTTCTGTGATTGCTATTACATACAAATACAAGTGGTATTCACTTTAATGAATGGTTGAGTTAATGATGGTTTGATTGTTAGCATAGGTTATGCATTATCGTTAAGATTTTGATAGTCTATGGCTTATGATTAATCGTTATACACTTGATCATTCATATCTTTTTGGATAACCTAATCTTGTAGTTTGGGTATCCATTATCCCATATTCAATAGCATTTCATATTACAAATGGTGATTACTGTCTTGCTTTAATCCGAACCAACCCCATTACCATTCTCCATTTTCATTTTTCATTTTAATATAGTTTACTTGTGTTCTTAATTACCAATTAGGAAACCAATCAACCAAACCAATCTTTGAAACCAACTCTCACTATAATAGACCTCTTTTTGACTACCTATTTGAATTAACAAACGTTCTTTGTGGACGACCCGCACTCATCCTGACTCTACGAATTGAGGTTAAATTTTCGTTGAGTGTGGTCTTTATAAATTCTTTTAAATCTTAGCGCGTGGCGAGGAATTAACCTCACTCGCCGTGGCGCGACCAGTATGCCCTAAAACCAATTGTTAGGGAACTTATATTTCATTATATATTCATGTATGAAACTCTATTCATTTATGATATGGCTATTTTTATCATGTAAACTTGTGTTTAATTACTTTTCATGATAAAGTCCTTGGATAGTATGATAGTGAGTTATATCTCAAGTGTTGAGATAGAGAGACTTATAACTTTCAAGTACATCTATCCTAGACTAGTTCCTAATCATAGGTTTATATATTTGGGCGATTATAAACCATTAAGATTAGCATAGATCTTACTAGCTCCAGTGGGAGGATGGTGAGTCTCAAGCCATCTGTGTAGAGACACTATAGTAAATCTATGGGTGCTTGTTAGAGAACAAGTATACTGAACGTGACCAATATGAGTACAACTTATGGAATTCTATTTATATGTCAAAAGTTGCACATGTGTATTGTCACACTTGTAATCCTTAGACTTGAGACACCACTTGTTATCTTATGCATGAATTGCTAGAGTTTGATAGTATCTCGTACACCCTTAACCATAAGAATGTAATCGGTACTTATTGGCTCTAGTGAGTTATGTATGAAGATAGGTGAGTTTGCAATAGAGGATCACCACCCTTAATAAGAAAGGGCGAATGTCATAGTTAATTCACAAATATCTATCTCAATGAAGTCTTTGGCCAAAGCAGAAGGTTACCAAGAAAAGTGTTTCAAGGGTATACCGAATTGAGATTATATTATGGTGAATTTGTAACAAAAGATTAAGTTAGGGTTTGACATGAATCCATACCCGATTAACTTAATAATGACATTGTTTGGTGAGAGATTATTTATTACACGAAGGGTTTATTTATGTAGGTATATTCACCCACACCTAGTGTACGTCATGATATGTTACTAGACGTCACTCATGACTAGTGAAGGCCTAATGATAAGTGTTATCATTGAAGGCAAAATTAGAATTGTTCCAATCGAATCAAAAATAGAAAGTTTCTATTTTGGGAGACATTGAGATGTCCCCTGCCACTACTAGGTTGGGATGAACCCAATGGGTCACACACATAAGGGTATAAGTGAGTCTCTTGAATTTAAAGAGGAGTACATTCTATTTTATGACTAGTGGGGTCCTTGTTATTAATAGTTAATAACTAAAGGGGATTAGTTATAAATAAAGAGTGTTAAATAGTAGCCCTAGGGTTTTACTATAAATACATGTGGATGAGTAGTCAAGCTAGTACAAACAACCACTAATCACTTTAGAGGATACACAACTCTAGAGGAGAAAACCCCAAGGTGGCCGTGAGCTCTCTCCCTCTCCCTAGCCGTGTGTACTTCCCTCTCCCTCTTTAGTTTGTTTCTCTTGCAAAGAGTTGCATAGTTACAAAGGTTCAAGGGGTCTTATATTCGTGTGGACTTCATTGGAGGCGTCCATATACTTTGGAGCTCAAAGAATCAAAGAGGATATATAGCTTCACAAAGAACAAACAAGTAAGCTTTATTTAATGTTTTTATATTAAAGTATATTCGATTCATCTTTAGAGTTCATTCTTGGGATGAGTACCATGAAAAGTTTTAAAATCCCACCTTCCGCTGCGTTCTTACATAGTATTCTTTCAGTGGTATCAGAGCCAACTCTAAACCATGATTCGAATCATGATTGGCTTGGTATGGCATGTATTAAAAAATTGTTTTTAATTAATTTGGGATTTTGAGAAAACCCCAATGTGAGATTCGGCCATGTGGCTTTAGTGCCTCTTATGTTTTGTTTTAATTAATGCAACTATGGTTTTAATAAACCTAGGATGGACGGTTTTTGTGGACTGCATTAGGGTTTAATTACCCTAGTGCAATTCGGCCATTGATGGGTTTAGAACCCTAGCTAATTTCGGCCATGAAGGGTTTCTCACCCTTGAAGATGACGGCTACATTTAGGGGCTGCAAACTAGGGTTTACAACCCTTGCATATTTCGGCCACTAGGGTTTAGCAACCCTAGAATGGATGGCCATGATAGTGTTTGGTCAAGAAGATGACATCCTCAAAATAGGAAACCTAGTTTAACTAGGAAACCTTAAATTTTAGTTTCCTATTTTGTGCACACTTTCCTTGTTGATATGAGATATTGATTAGGAAAGTTTGTGTTGTTTTTGTTAAGTTTTAATGTGATTAAAATAGATACTAGTGGCTGCCCATATGAGTTTAGGAAACTCTAATGTTGATCAAGAAAGTTTCCTATTTGAAAGGTTACTAATTTTTATCACTTTCTTGATTTATCAAGATTGTGTAAAATTGGGACTTTTAAATTAGGAAACTCTAAAATTGATGGCTCCAAGAGGATTTTGGAAATCTTATTGCTATTTTGATTATGTATTTAATATTGAATATTGATTATCATCAAAATATGCAAAACCCTAACCCTAAACGCCTTTGTTAAATCACAGTAACCCTAGTGTGTCACAGCCACAAGGTGGCTTGTGTTTTATTTTTGTTGCCTTCACTCATGTTTATTAAATGTTTTTATATGATTGAAAATTATTTTATAACATTTTGAAATTACAAAAGTAAAGAAATTAAAGTAAATGTTAAATTAGGGTTTTGGAACCCCTAATTGCCATATTTGGGTTTTGTGGTTAATTTAAACACTTGATGTTTTAGCATTTTAATTCGATTAATTTGCATGGGGTCATCAACATTAATATATTGATATGTTCTAAGTGTTAGTACATGTAAATATATTGATATTGTATGATTTATAATTTTTATAAAGTCATAACAGTGTGCTGTTTTTCTGGACAGCAACTAATACCAGTTTGTAAAATCATTAAAAATGGTTTCTAATGGTTTTTACAGTTTGCCACTTATCAACTTCACTTATATAAGGTCTTAACTAAATGTAGGAAGAGTTCCGACCATTTATTTTGACCTTTAGTTAGCCGTACTAAGTATTTTGTGACCGATACTCAAATCTGTCCAGATTTGGAGTTGAAGTCATAAAACGCTTTAAAGTAATCTCAAATGTTGGAATCACTTAACGAGACCCGTACCATTTGAAAGAACACTGAAAATCCTAGTGAACGAAGGTGTTCTAACATTTAAAAGGTTATTTTAAATGAGGCAAATAATTATTACAAAATAGGGGCTGATTCTTGGTGTTTTAAGAAAACACTAAAGTAAATAGTTACTTAATTTTAATGCGATTAAAATTGATATCTATTTTCATGGGATGAAAAATAGATTAAAACATGTCTTAAATATATGCCATTGACATTTATTACTTGTTACTTTGTTGCTTTATTTTATGCAATTGGATTGTATAATTAAGATATGGAAAGTTATGGACTTAAAGACCAATATAACTGGATGTGATTGGCCGCATGTGATGTGTATCTTTTATGGGTTGTAATTTAAAGTAATTTAAATTATTGGTGATGTAAGTTTAATTAAGGCTTGCATGCCTTCTCCCCTCTTTCCATATGTATCCCCTATATCCTTTATACCCTTTCTTTATTTATGTAAATGTACATCAAAGATCGAGAAGGTATGTGGTGGACCCGAGGATACATGGAGCAATGGGAGGATAAAGAGAAGACTTCAAAAAATCTTTTCTTTTCATGTAATAGTTACAGGTTAAAATTGCGATCACGACACCCACATTAGACCTAGAGCTCAACTAATGGCTCCAGTTGGGCCCAACCCTAAAGTCCATAAACTTTCCATTAGGCCCATATATATGTTAGATGTATGTTCTAGGGCCCGTTAATCATATTATTATATGTCTTTCATGATAGTGTCCCGTTCCTTTATGGATAGTGGGAGTATCATAAAAGTACTAATAATAAAGAATGGTTAATAATATATATATGTGATATATAAATGCAAGCGATGTATGTTAATAATCTGATGAGACCTAAAACCCCTCATTTTCAAAATTAAATTGTAAGGAAGAGGCATATGAGTGCTTTATCCTAGCCTCCCACCATTATAAGGTAGGTGGATTCTCATGGTGGATGTGTTTGGCTGCAGATATGTGGGAACACATTCATTCTGAGGGTTCATCCTATCTTATTACATATGGGATATCACAAGGTGCGAAAATGGTGCATCCCAAGAAACTATTATGTGAGGTGTGCATCATTCAATTGACCATATTTGTGTGAATGGTGGGTGTGATTTAACTAAAGTACACTAACCAAGAAACTATTATGTGAGGTTACTGTATTTTAGAGGCTTAAGGAAAGTTGGAACTTGCTTAGTGAAGCATTGGATAAAGAGTTATCCACCCCTTTGGATTAGTGGTCCAAGGAACTATCATGTGAGGTCCACTAGTTCAAATGGGACCCCAATCCCCATTAAGAATTCAAATTTTGAATTCTCGAATCCTATAGAGGATGTATAGGATTTGATAAAATAGTGGGAGACACCATAAAAGTAAATACCAAGTTATTATGGTTTAATAAAATATATTAATCTGTTACTTATTTTTGTAAATATCATGGTTATACTCAAATAAATATCTGAAACTGAATTTGACTATTGTTTGACTGAATCTTGTAACAATGAGCCGTCTAAAGAATTAGGAATCGTTCCTAGTTCAGGGTTTTATCTATCAGTTAGCTTTGCTTACTCTTGGGCATTGGATACCGGAGCTAGTTCTCATATATGTAACAATATTAAAGAACTTAGAGGAAGCAGACAATTAGGTCGAGATCAAGTTTCCCTTCGAGTTGGAAATGGAGCAAACGTTGCTGCATTAGTTGTTGGGACTTGTGACTTAATTTTACCATCAGGGCATGTTTTAAAATTAGAGGACTGTTTGTTTATGCCAGGTATAGTCAGGAACATTATTTTGGTTTCATCTTTAACACGTTCTGGCTATGGATTTGTTTTCAATAGGAATGGTTGTACTATTTCTATTGGGAATAAATTAGTTGGTTCTGACATATATCTAAACAATCTATATTTCTTGAATATGGATGGTGATGTAAACTGTTTAGAGAATAATCATAATGCTGAAAGGCATAAAAGACCTCGTGATGAAAAGGACTCAACCTATGTATGGCATTTGAGATTAGGTCATATTAGTGAAAAAATGATTAACAGCTTAGATAAGGATGGGCAACTGGGCTCATATGTATTTGTACCCTTGCCTACCTGTGAACCTTGTCTCATGGGTAAAATGACCAAATCGCCCTTTACTGGTCATAGTGAAAGGGCAGGAGACATACTAGGGTTAATACATTATGATGTATGTGGGCCTTTAAAAAGGTAGCCAGGGGTGGTTTCACCTACTTCATTACCTTTACCGATGATCACTCATGGTTAGGGACTGTGTATCTTATGAAACACAAGTCTGAATCTTTTGAAAAGTTCAAAGAGTTCAGAGCTGAAATAGAGAAATAGACTGGTAAAAGTATTAAAGTTCTTCGATTGGATCGAGAAGGAGAATACTTAACCACTGAGTTTTTGGATCATCTAACTGAGGCTGGCATATTATCGCAGTGGACTCCTCCTGGTACACCTCAGCTTAATGGTGTGTCTGAAAGGAGAAATCGTACTTTAATGGACATGGTACGATCGATGCTGAGTTACACTGATATGCCAATATCCTTTTGGAGATATGCATTGGAGACAGCCGCTTACTTGTTGAACAGGGTTCCTTCCAAGTCTGTCCCTAAGACACCATATGAGATGCAGTATGGGAAGAAACTAAGCCTTAAACATCTAAGGGTTTGGGGTTCTGTTGCATACGTTAAAAACCAAAATGCAACCAAATTAGAAGCAAGATTTTACAAATGTAGATTTGTAGGATACCCAAAAGAGTCTTTAGGATACTATTTCTATCACACTAGTGAAGAGAAAGTCTTCGTTAGTAAGTTTGCCATCTTTCTAGAAAGAGAATTCATTCAAGGAGGCAAAGGTCAAGTGATAGATCTCAAGGAATTATCCGAGAGTACACAAATCAACACCGATACCACTCCTGCCCCTGTTGAGGCATAACCTATTATTACACCACCACTTCGTAGATCTAGTAGGATATCTTCTCCTCCAGATAGATATGGTTATCTTCATGAGATGAGAGAGGAGATGTTTCTTGGCGACAATGAACATCCAGATGATCTTACTACATACGAAGGAGCGATGTTGGACATCGACTCGAGTAGATGGCAAGAGGCCATGAAATCTGAAATGGATTCTATGTATTTTAACCAAGTCTGGACTTTGGTAAATCCACCTGAGGGTATAGTACCTATAGGTTGTAAATAGATTTACAAAAGGAAGATAGGCTCGGATGGAAAGGTAGAGACCTACAAAGCTAGACTAGTGGCAAAAGGGTATAATCAAAAGCAAGGTATTGACTATGAGGAAACCTTTTCGCCAGTAGCTATGCTGAAATCCATTAGGATCTTGTTGGCTATAGCCGCACACTATGACTATGAGGTATGTCAAATGGATGTAAAGACTACCTTCCTTAATGGAAACATTGAGGAAGATCTTTATATGGAACAACCTAAGGGCTTTATATCCAGTGGTGAGGACCACAAAGTGTGCAAGGTACAGCGGTCCATTTATGGACTAAAACAAGCTTCTCGAAGTTGGAACATTCGATTCAATGAAGCAGTCAAATTGTTTGGCTTCCTTCAGAATATGGATAAACCATGTGTGTATAAAAATGTTAGTGGGAGTGCAGTCACATTCTTGATCCTATATGTGGATGACATCCTAATCATTGAGAATGATGTAGGAATGATTTCATCGATAAAACTTTGGCTCTCTAGCAACTTCTCCATGAAGAATTTGGGAGATGCAACCTACACACTGGGTATAAAGATCTATAGAGATAGATCTAAGAGGTTGCTTGGTTTCTCACAATCCATGTACATAGATAAGATACTGAAGAGGTTCAGTATGGAGAATTCCAAAAGGGGTTTGCTTCCCTTTAGACATGGAATTGATCTCTCCAAGGATATGTCTCCCAAGACAGATCAAGAAAGAGAGCATATGAGTAAGATCCCTTATGCATCAGCTGTGGGGAGTCTTATGTATGCTATGCTATGTACAAGACCTGATATTAGTCATGCTGTAAGTGTTGTCAGCAGATATCAGTTTAACCCAAGTGAAGCACATTGGGTGGCAGTCAAGGGCATTCTTAAGTACTTGAGAAGGACTAAGGATTTGGCTCTTGTCTTTGGAGGAGATGAGCTTAAAGTAGATGGTTTTACTGACTCTGACTTTCAGTCAGATATAGATGATAGAAAGTCTACATCTTGATATTTATCCACCTTAAATGGTTGAGTGTTTAGTTAGAAGAGCTGTAAGCAGTTACAGCGGATTCCACTACAGAGGCTGAGTATGTAGCCGCCTCGGAAGCGAAGCTGTTTGGAGAATATTGAATCGTTCAATATTATAATCTTATGTCTCATCAAAAGTTCAAACACATTGATTGGCGCTTCCAGACGATTTGAGAAATCATTGAGAGAGGAGATATCAATATGTAGAGAGTAGCATCTGAGGATAACACCGCAGACCCACTTACTAAGGCTCTTACCGAGAAGACCTTGGAATGGCATCTTGAGAAGATAGGAAAGAAGTACGTCACTAATTGGATTTAGTGCAAGTTAGAGATTGTTAGAAGTATGCCCTAAAACCAATTGTTAGGGAACTTATATTCCATTATATATTCATGTATGAAACTTTATTCATTTATGATATGACTATTTTTATCATGTAAACTTGTGTTTAATTACTGTTCATGATAAAGTCCTTGGATAGTATGATAGAGAGTTATATCTCAAGTGTTGAGATAGAGAGACTTATAACTTTCAAGTATATCTATCCTAAACTAGTTCCTAATCATAGGTTTATATATTTGGGCGATTATAAACCATTAAGATTAGCACAGATCTTATTAGCTCCAGTGGGAGGATGGTGAGTCTCAAGCCATCTGTGTAGAGACACTATAGTAAATCTGTGGGTGCTTGTTAGAGAACAAGTACACTGAACGTGACCAATATGAGTACAACTTATGGAATTCTATTTATATGTCAAAAGCTGCTCATGTATATTGTCACACTTGTAATCCTTAGACTTGAGACACCACTTGTTATCTTATGCATGAATTGCTAGAGTTTGATAGTATCTCGTACACCCTTAACCATAAGGATGTAATCGGTACTTATTGGCTCTAGTGAGTTATGTATGAAGATAGGTGGGTGTGCAATAGAGTATCACCACCTTTAATAAGAAAGGGCAAATGTCATAGTTATTTCACAAATATCTATCTCAATGAAGTCTTTGGCCAAAGCAGAAGGTTACCAAGAAAAGTGTTTCAAGGGTATACCTAATTGAGATTATATTATGGTGAATTTGTAACAAAAGATTAAGTTAGGGTTTGACATGAATCCATACCCGATTGACTTAATAATGACATTGTTTGGTGAGGGATTATCTATTACATGAAGGGTTCATTTATGCAGGTATATTCACCCACACCTAGGGTACGTCATGATATGTTACTAGACGTCACTCATGACTAGTGAAGGCCTAATGATAAGTGTTATCATTGAGGGCAAAATTGGAATTGTTCCAATCGAACCAAAAATAGAAAGTTTCTATAATGGGAGACATTGAGATGTCCCCTGCCACTATTAGGTTGGGATGAACTCAATGAGTCACACACATAAGGGTATAAGTGAGTCTCGTGAATTTAAAGAGGAGTACATTCTATTTTATGATTAGTGGGGTCCTTGTTATTAATAGTTAATAACTAAAGGAGCTTAGTTATAAATAAAGAGTGTTAAATAGTAACCCTAGGGTTTTACTATAAATACATGCGGATGAGTAGTCAAGCTAGTACAAGCAACCACTCATCACTTTAGAGGATACACAACTCTAGAGGAGAAAACCCCAAGGTGGCCGTGAGCTCTCTCCCTCTCCCTAGTCGTGTGTACTTCCTTCTCCCTCTTTAGTTTGTTTCTTTTGCAAAGAGTTGCATAGTTACAAAGGTTCAAGGGGTCTTATATTCGTGTGGACTTCATTGGAGGCATCCATATACTTTGGAGCTCAAAGAATCAAAGAGGATAGCTTCACAAAGAACAAACAAGTAAGCTTTATTTAATGTTTTTATATTAAAGTAGATTCGATTCATCGTTAGAGTTCATTATTGGGATGAGTACCATGAAAAGTTTTAAAATCTTACCTTCCACTGCGTTCTTACATAGTATTCTTTCAATTACTCCATAGTTTCTCTTAGTTCTTGATCTATTTAACTTAGTTTAGCTAATTTACATTTGGTTTTCATTGTATTTCACATTTGGAAGACTTGGTATTCAGTTCATCATACTTTTAATGCTTTGAATGCATGTATTTCTTTTGTTCTAGAAATATAGTAGTTTACTTTTATTGTCTCTTGCATTTATTATGATTTCTCTTACATTTATTGTTGCCTTCTTAGTATTAAAGGATCGAAAACTAAACCTCCAAGGTAGGGTTTAAAGGTAGAAGCTCATCACCAACCAAGGTAATAAGACTTTCTCGCCCATATAAGCTTAAATCCTAGTTGAATGGTGGTAAATACTCTACATTTTCTGTATACATTTGTTGTGGCATCTTCTTGACATTGTCTTAACAAGCTTCACTTGGTACACATTGCGCTTGAACCTATATGCACACCACATGTTTGATAAATTGTCAAAGAGAGCATTTCCTACCATTCTTCTATTGTTCCTTTCTATGAATGCTTGTAAAGTTAAACCTTCCGTCAAAGACCATTTATCAATGGATCCTAGATAAGTAATTTTGGTGAGAAGTCTATATTGCTTAGTTATGGATGAGTGGAAACCCTAAAACTCTATCATTTAATTTTCTTTGAATTTATCTCATTGTGATTTAAATCACACACTCACTCAATAAACATTCAAAAAACCCCAAGATTTTGCATTTTCTTTTGCATTCTTTGGTTGGCAATTCCTAAAGATCATTTGAACATTTTCCACTCCATGTGGATATGACTTGGGTACTTTCGATTATTATTGCTTGACGACTTGTGGATTCCTACGCTTGAGATTCTATTGAGCACCGTGTTTTCAGTTCAAGCAATCCCGAGGTTTTTGTTACATGTTATGGTTTTCCTCGTAAATTCTTGTGTTCTGTGTGATTTTTTATTTTGATTATTATTGTTAATTGAACACTAAGTAAAGGCTAGGTAATTAAATTTGTTTTTTCTATCAAGAAATAATATCCTCGAAATTTCAATATATATATATTCCTTGTATTTGTGTGGAAATATGAATGAGCAGGACATATTGTACCTCCATCTTGGCATGTGTCGACCTATCTGGAAGGGTCAGTGCAAATGTCAGGTTGGGGCGTTACAAAAACAACTCCAACTCGGAGTTGTAATTAATATGGAAAAATAGATGAGTGACCATCCAAGGCTTAGACGGCCAGCCATCCAGCCTAGGACGACCATTAGAGGTTCATGTTAAAAAAATTCCAATTTTTCAAGAATTTGAGGTATTTTTGGACTTTTCAACTAATTTTCAATGTATCTTCCTCATTTTAAGTCCAAATTCGATGATTCAAAAGTCAACATGACCAGGACTTCATCCTATATGTTTCAAGAAGGGTTTGGATTCAAAAATCATTGACCAAAATCAAAGGGTTAGAATAACCAAACCGATTTAGCTATTATGAGCCATTTAAGCTCATATTAGGGTTTTGAAATTAACCAATCGATTAATCATAAAATAATTGCCACTTCTTTGAAAATGTTTTGAAAAAATTTTAAAGTCATAAAAAGCATTAATTATAGAAAATGATAAATCCCGATCATTTTAGGTCAAAACCCTAAAGATGGTCAATTGACAAAAAAAAAAAAAGGTCAATTGACCACTATAGACTATTATGAGCCAAATCAGTCTTGAACCATGCCATTGCTCGATTAAATCTTCTAATTAGACTCTAAACATTCATACAAAATCAATGAAACAAAGTGGGACGAATTCGGAGGTCAAACGGAAATAATGGGAGGAAAAGAACTATTCTGCCCCTCAAGTCACAAAAGTTCTTCTTACCTTTTGAGCTTCGATTGGAATAACACGAAATTTGATATGGACTCTCCTAAACTCTCTAAAATCTAAATGCAAAAGGAACCATTCGATTCCGACTAAAATACCTACATGAAATAATAACCTTTATTTACCTGAGGAAAATGACATTTTAGAGAACTAGGGTTTTGAAACATCTTTTTCCAAATTATAATTGGTTATTCTCAATTAATAGAACAAAAAATGATGACTTATATTTTATAAGTCAAAAATGGGGTGTTTACAATATGTTTCATTAACTAAAGGGCAATTTCCATGAATAATCATAAGTTTCCAAAATATTATGGCTACGAACCCGATCAAAGACATATTACGAAAATATTTTTTTATGACATAAATACCCTCCACTCATATGGGTAATTACAATTTGACCATTGAAATGATCAAAATTTGGTACGGTTTTCTTAAAAAAAATTAAAGAGTCCCTAATAATTAATACAATCCCCAATTTTGTGCATAATCCCTAATCCCCAATAATACAAAGAATCACCAGAATTACAAATAATCACCAATCCCCTATATTACTTAGAATACCCAATAGAGTAGACCATATTTGATTGATTTGATGTTCTTGGAAAGCGCAAACTGAATGTATGACATGCATGATGTGACATATTGATGTGACATATTGGAATTGAGGATTATTAGAAAAGTTGGGAATTGTGTATAAATTTGGGGATTGGGGATTGTGTTTAATTTTGGGGATTATGTGTACACATGGGGATACTGTGCAAATATGGGTATTGGAGATTTTGTGATAAATTAGGTATTCCATCAGCAATTGGGTATTGGGGATTCTGTAAAAAATTGGGGATTGCTTATAAAATTAGGGATTACGTGTTAAATTGGTGATTATGTGTAATAATTTTTTGTAATTAAAAATTCGGGGAACATTGAATGACCAGCATTAAATGTTGACATGACAAATAGGGGATTGGAGATTCTTAACAATATTGGGAATTGTTCATAAATTTTGGAATTGAGGGTTATGTATAATATTGGTAATTATTAGATAAATTGTGGATTGAAGATTTTGTTTATTTTTGGGGATTATACATAAAATTGGGGATCCTGTGCAAATTGGTCAAATTTCAATTTTAAGAGTAATTTTGTCCAAAAAAACAGTAATAGGTGTATAGCCGTAATATGTTTTGGATCAGGTTCGTAGCCGTAATATTTTGGAAACTTAGGATTATTCGTGGAAATTGCCCTTAACTAAAATCATTTAACAATTTCATTTATTAAAATAATTTTCCTATTAAGAATAAAATTATAAATAAGCTATCTAGGCATTTTCAAGCAATACAATAAAATTAAGTAAAATTAAGCTATCTGGTCATGCAGGAAATTTAAATACACTAAAATTAAGTAATAAGGACAATGTTGACATTTTCAAATTTTATTGAACAAAAACAATTTATGTTTCAAATAAAAGAACAAAAGCAAGGTCTTAAGTGCTTCTTCCTGAAAATACAAAAAAATAATTTATCTACTTTTATCTTATTATTCAAATACGCTCAATTTATACTTTTCGACATAAAAAATAACTCATGTTACTTGTACTTCTTTATTCAAAACTATTTTTAAAAATTTTTTTGGCACATAAAAGGACCCGACATTGTGCACCGTTTAGCCAAATACATACGATATTTTATGAGTGAATATCTTTTGTCATACTTTTTATGCACTATTTTTTGTCTCCTCTCACAAAAGTTCATCTTGAAAATTTAAATATAAATATTTATTAAAAAGTGTGATTTTTAAGATAGATTTTTGTGAGAAAGGAAAGAAAGTGATACATAAACTGTGGGACATTAGATCTTCACTAACACTTTGAGTGCGATTCTCTTCTCGAAACCATCCTGCACGCTGCTTTTATTTACAGTATTTATTTTTCAACTCAAACCAGAGGTCGATTTGATCTGCCACGTAGGTGGCGCAGATTACAATGCCCACCAGAACCACCCGGTCTTTCCCACGCCAGGAGCAAAACCGGCCCTACGCGGGTTTTCCAGTAAATGCCCACTATGCAATGGATTGGGTTTAAACACACGGATGATGCCGTCAACTTTAACGATTTTTTATGCCGCTCAAATTCAAATCATTTTAGGGGCAGATCTGGAGTGTGTGTTTTAGATAGAGAATCTCAGCGTGCGAGTGAGAGAGAGAGAGAGAGAGAGAGAGAGAGAGAGAGATTACTGTAATGGCGGATATAGAAGAAGAGAAGGTACTGATGCAGAAGATCGCAAGGGTTTTAAACGAAACCCGTTCATCGTACGCCACCCACATCCGAAAGCTCAAAGAGCTCTCCACCCTCCGATCATCATCGTCCCCACTTCAATTCTTCTCTTCCTTCTCTAAAACCCTCGTTCCCCTCTTCAATTTCCAGCGTCGAGCAACGTCCATTGAGCGCATTGTCCGATTCGTCGCCGTCTTCGCCAGCACCCGAGACCCCAACAACGCCTCCGATTCTGACGCCTTCTTGGAGGAATTTCTACGATTCCTATTGGTTGCAGCTGTGGCGGCAAACAAGACTGCACGGTTTCGCTCGTGCCAGATTATTTCTGAGGTAAGATACATCTCTCTCTCTCTCTCTCTCTCTCTCGCTATCTCTGTCGCTATATATATATATATTTCTGTATGTATGGTCTGTTCTGTTGTTGAGAAAATGTAGGAAACTTATAGAAATTAAAATCCTGAATCATAGTTGTTAAAGTAAATGAAGGTTTCTCTCTCAAATCCTGCATGGTTCCGAATTACGGTTTCTTTATATGTGTCCTTGTTGTTGCCTTTGTGTCTAATAAAATTGCGAGGTTTTGATTGTGCAGAGGTAATATACGTATATGATTTATTTATAGTTTTGTGTAGTCTGTAGAAGAAAATGAGGATTACGTTTATATTAAATTCAGTTTTTTGAACATTTACCCTCTGTTAGGTTTTGAGAAAACTGTGGTAAAGAAAACGTAGTAACAATTGTCCATACATAATTGGGCATATTATTTCAATTTTCTTTGCAATCGTAGTAACATAAAAAAAAAAAAATTAAGTTTCATTTCTGATTCTGTTTCGTACAATCTCAGCAACCGAACAGAGATTAGGCTTTCAAGGAATTTTGTATTTTATATTTATTTCTTGCTACTTGGAATTATGTGTTCTCAGTGCTGCAGTGCTGCACAGCAAGTACTGAAGAAAGTGACCCATTAAAGGTAGCTCACTTGGTAAGGGCTAACATGCAATTGTGTGGTTAGGCGCACGGGTTGTGGGTTCGATTCCCCTTGGGAGCTATTTAAGGTGGGGAGGTCGTGACAGATTTATTTCTCATGAAAACCCTTAGTCTCGGTGTGGAAGGCCTGCCTTTGACTGGACCGGGGAGAGGATTAGTTGAGGTGTGCGTAAGCTGGCCCGGACACCCCTGATCGTTGAACTAAAAAAGTACTGAAGAAAGTATATATTATTCATTGAACAGGACAAAGCCTTAATTTATATATAATGAGATAATATGAGAAACAAATACAATAAATATGAGATACAAACATAAGTAAAATGTCAGACACCTCCCCCAAACTCAGGTGGATTATAAATTGAGAATCTACCAAGTAAAAAGAGAAAGTGTTGAAGTGTAAGAGGCTCCGTGAAGAAGTTAACAGGCTGAGGGGGGTGAACAAGATGATGTAGCAAGAATGTCATAACAAGGTCATGATGATGAACAAAGTGTTGGTCAATCTTAATGTGCTTAGTCCACTCATGAAATACCGAGTTCCTAGCAATTTGGATATCACTCTTGTTATCATAATAAAGTGCGATAGGTGTAAAAATAGTAACCCCTCTACATTGAAAGTTGATTGAGATATAGTATCTTGCTTCTTACTTTTTCAAGAAATAAGAGTCTCCAAGAAAATTTTAAAAAACATAGATGCCAGTAGTAGAATGATGGCCAGAACATCACTAGCTCATTTAACATCACAATTTGCACATAGCTGAAGTAAAGAATAGGATGGTCAAAGCAACACATGAGTCATGGTAACAAGAAGAAAATGGATGATGCGTAATAGAACTGCTTTACATAGCAAATGGAGTGAGGAGTATCGTCAAACTGACTAACCACATGTGCAACATAGAAAATGTTAGGTTGAGAGAGAGTGAGATACAGAAGACTACCAACAAGTTGGTAAGAAAGAGTAGCATCTTCCAGCAAGTGAAATAGGGACATAGGGCGCAATGAGACAATGAGTTCGAATGATGAAGATAAGTGGAAGTCTCACTTCCTAACCACAATGATTCAAAGCAACGGCACAACACATTAGGTCTCTGTTGTATCGTCACAAAGAAAAGTACTGAATAAAGTGCGTATTATTCATTGAGGACGACAAAACCCAATAGAAGATACAAAAAGCCAAATATAAGGCTATAAACAATAAGTACTGCATACAAACATATGCATTTAGCACTCAAGAGAATTTTAAATTAGGTTTTCATTGTTCATTTTTACATGGGCCAGGTTCCCATTATCGCTTGTTTTACCATTATTTCTACCACTCGTTTTTAAAACACCAATGTGGGACGAATATTTTGAAAAACCTGCCATTGGATTAGATACCTTTCTTATGTATGTCATGCATGCCAAAAATCATGGTATGACTTGCATAAGAAGGATATCTAATCCAACGGTTGGTTTCTCAAAATATTCGACCCATATTGCTATTTTGAGAACGAATGGTAAAAAATAATGGTAAAACGAGTGGGAAGGAAACCTGTCCCTTTTTACATATTTGTTTTTTCTCGTAGTAATTAGTGCCACAGATGGTTTTTCTCTTGAATCTACTTCTCAGTGATAGGAAAAAAGACAATTATTGACAAAACCCCAATAGAAGATACAAAAGGAAAATATAACGCTATAAACAATAAGCATGGTATACAAACATATGGAACATTTCTAGCACTCAAGAAAATTTTAAATTAGGTTTCCATTGTACATTTTTACGTATTTGTTTTTTGTCATAGAAATTAGTGCCGCAGATGGTTTTCTTTTGAATCCACTTTTTCAGTGATTGAAAAAAAGACAATGAGGTTTAAGGAGTGGTTTGTAATTCTCTTTCTTTTAGTTGCTTGAAGAAATGTACCCTAAAATTATTACTAAATTGGTCTTTGTGGTCAACTGATCCTAATAGTCTTAATTTTGCACTTCATATGAGTTTTCAAACTTTGTTAATAACAATGTTGCATTTGTTCAAAATGGTGCAAAATGGAACCATTTTTCAAACTTTGTTTAGATGCCATTTTCCAGAACGGTCTGGACTTACTATCCTCATTGATCTCATGTGTAAGATTTTTGATTTTGTAGTTTAGTAATCTTTCAGTCTCAATGATGAGCAGCCTTATCTATCACTATGAACATGTTTCTTTTCCTGATTTCATTTTTCATCGAAACAAATGGTTCCTCTGTTGATAATTTCTTCAACTAGTCTATTCATACTTTATTTGAGTTTTCATTGAAAAATTTTATTCAACTAGTTTGACCTTTTCACTTTATGTGTTTAAATGTTTTTTCTTTTTTCATTTGTAGAAAAATTTGTTACAACTACTTCAAATTTCAGGTTCATTATAATTTTCCTCGAAGAAAACAGTCTTTTTCAGTGTTCCTCTCTCTGTTTGATGAGTTTCTTGTTTGTGTAGATTATAATGAGGCTGCCAGACGATGCAGAAGTAAGCACTGAACTCTGGGATGAGGTGATAGAATGCATGAAGTTGCGGGTGGGGGATAAGGTCCCAGTTATTCGTACATATGCTGTTAGGGCTCTTTCACGTTTTGCAAATGATTCTGAGAACAGTGACATCCTTGAATTATTCCTTCAGGCACTTCTTTCGGAACAGAATGCGGTGAGTGTTCCAATCCGTTTTTAGGATTAGTAATTTTTGGAGTTGGCCTAAAATGGAAGTTCAACCTCCTTTTGTTATTCTAACACAAGGTTTGGATGTCCATTGGATAATTAGTCAAATTTTTTTTTTTTTTTGGTTCAAGTACATTGGATAATTTGAACTCTTGAACGAACTTACTGAAAATTTCTGTGTTATATTTCCCTCTCATATTGATGGTAATGGTAAAATTCTCAAATAAATGAAAATTTTGACACAACAAAGCATGGATTTGAAAAAAGTTCGTTGATACTGTGGTTTCATACTACTTTGGCTTGAATACCAGTTGTGAAATATGTGCAGGAGATTCGTAAGACAATAGTATTATCATTGCCTCCTTCAAATGCAACTTCTGCAGCAATAATTGATTGTACCCTGGATGTGAGCGAGTTGGTACGCAAAGCAGCATACTGTGTTCTGGCCAGTAAATTTCCTCTTCAAAGCCTCAGGTAATTACAAGTCTTATTCCCATTTCTCCTTCTCTTAATCTGCTACAAGAACATTCTTTATACTATCTTTAATATATATATATATACACACACAGAACTTCTAATATCAGGTGCACCTGATGCTTCTTGCATCAGGTGCCCTCTTGTAGAACCACTTGCGATGAAAATTTTGAAAAACGACCGTTGCATTAGATACACCTATCATGTATGTCATGTCCGCCAAAAATCACAGTGATCCAATGGTTGGTTTTTGAAAAATGTAACTTTGAAAAACTATGGCTTTTTTGTTCTTTAAAATGTTGTCATTTTTTAGCAGTTAGTTTTCTCAGAAACCAACCATTGGATCCCTGTGATTTTTGGCAAGCATGACATACATTATAGGGGTATCTAATCCAACGGTCAGTTTTCCAAAATTTACAGTGCAAGTGGCTCTACAAGAGGGCACCTGATGCATTAGGTGCACCTGACCATAGCACCTCTGTATTTATATATACTAGTATAAACCCCGGCTGATGCCTAGGTGTGAAAAAAGATGGAGCACAGAGATTAATAAGAAAATATAAAAATTTTGCAAAGAATTTAATCAATTTTAATTTTATCACTATTTAGTAAACTATTTTTTCGCAAATTTTTTCAATTTTATATGTAAAGGCAATGCATAAACTAAGGGTCAAATGAAATGATCTAAAGGAAAAAAGGCACAACATAAATTAACAATTAAAATCAAACATATAATCCATGGGCAATTCATTCAATGGGTTATAGATCAAATTATAATAACTACACATACTTAAATGACATTTAACAATTGAAATTGCATGGCACTAAAGAAAAAAATTATTTCCTCCCATTCCTTGTGCCACCACCTGCAAAAGGGAGTTAGGACACTTCATACATAGAACAACTTGCACTTGAATCCCTTGTTGTCGCTGGAAATTCATCTCCTCTCCATCCCTTCCAAATACCTAAAAGTCTCAAAAGATAATTAAGATAAACTCTCCTCATTTACACATATATACCATAACATTTCTAAACTGATTCCATTAAACTACTTATTAAATCATTTTATTATTAGCATTATCAAATCGAAACTTAGGGAATGTAGATGAGTATTTACCTTGATCATAGAGGGTCATCCACATGGACAAAATATCATCCTATCATGATAACTTAAATGCCTAACTACACATCAAGAAAAATGTCTCACTAAAATTATTAGCGAGCTTGGGCCTATAAAACCAATAATAATAAAAAAAAAAAACAAAAAAAAAAAAGAAGAGAAGTACAAGGAAGCAATATACTGAAAATATGATTAGGCCAACATTTAAGATATAATAATATACCACAAATCATTAGCGGGCATGCTCATTATATATGCCCCCAAAATATTTAATGTTAGCTAAAAGAATTTTAAAAAACAAGGGGGCTGATAGTCAAATCTCAAGTAGGAGCTTTCAATGGGTAAAATGATAAGACTATTTTCTCATTAAATGGGAACCAATCTGTTTTAGTGTAGGGTTCCAAGCTTGTGTTGGATGGCTTACAGATACAAAATTAAACTTAGTATAGGTCCTCAAGAAAACTCATGTAAATGAAATGATTAAATTACAATTATCATATAAATTGGAAACAAAAGTAGATCAAGTGATGAAGGATTCAAAAGGACATGGAAATCCATTCAAATTCAAGATGATACCTGTTTGGGACCTTCCTCGATTGAGTTTAGTTAGGGACAAGTCTGATTAGAGTTTAGTTAAAATAGAGTCCTAGTTGCTATCTATCTTATTAGAGTCCTAGTTTCTATTTATTTTCTTATTAGAATCCTAGTTTCTATTTATTTTCGTATTTAGAGTCCTAGTTGCTATTTTCTTTTTAGAGTCCAAGTTTCTATTCTCTTATTAGAACCCTATCTCTATATAAAGGGTTGTAAGTCTCTCTTTTGAATAATGAATTATAATTATAGAATTTTCCAGCAGCTATTGAAGCTCTTAAGGGTTATTTGATGCAATCCTAACCCTAGGTTTGATGCCTAAGGGTCCTTGGGTGTGAGGCCTAAGGTTCTAGGAGTGATTCCTAGATTAACTCCTTCTTTTTCTTTTCTCTTCTCTTTTATTTTCTTTCCTGCTGTGCTGCTGTATTTAGTTATATTCTGCCATAAACCTATATTTCAAGCCTTTTAATCCTCAAAACCCTACCTTCCTATAACCACAAACTATCACCAACCTTTAAACTTTAACTCTAGCACTCAAAACCCATTGCTGTCCAAAGCTTCCAACAAGTGTTCTTTGTGTTTCCAGCCAATGTCTTACCCCAAAACAGTACTCTATTGCTACCCTAACCCATGTACAAAGCCTACCATCCCACCTTGGAGTTCTTCCTCTAACCGTCCCGCATCAGTTTGGTATCAGAGCCAGGTTGGCATTATGTCGACAAGGTCGGGAAGGACTTTTAAAGGGAGGTTGACTGACAATCAACGCTACTAGATATTATTTCGACTTAT
>JAESVK010000096.1:2351365-2397096 GCA_017140935.1 Hamamelis virginiana | reverse complement strand
AGAGAAATATCTGAATACTTTTTCTGTGCCTTGTGGCCAAGGAATAGACATAAAGATAGTCATTGGGGGGGTGCATGTTCTCCCCGCCTCCTGTTTTTTATTTATTTATTTATATTATTATAGTTCAGCTAGCGTCTAAAGACAACATTATCACTATTTTCCTGAAAGATAATTGCACCTCCTTCATTCAATTCTTTTTAAGGGTTGGGTTTATAACATTAGTTATACAAAATAAAGCAAAAAAAGAAGATCTTGATCAACATATAATAGTATTAATGCTGTCCCCCAAAAATCAAAGTTGGGATTGACTTAATTGAACCTAGCACAACCATTTGTCTTGCTGAGATAAGCTTTTTAGAGGCTATGTGAAAATAACATATTAACAAAATAACAAAATCAGAGAATATGAATAATAGGTATAAAAATAGAAATAACATATTAAATTTTAGAATTCCTAGTCATGGGGTGAATAATATAACTGGAATAATACTCTACTGTTGTTGATCTGTGAGATATCTAAACTGCTACTGTGAGCATTGGACTGCTGCTGCTGCTAGCTGCTGTCCGTGTACTATTAAGCTTTGATTTCTTTATCTTTGTTGTTGGTTAGTACTGTTATTTGTAATTGGTGACAGCGTAGAAACTTTAGCTCTTCTCTTAGTTAGTTACAACAAAAAAGATTCCCTACAAATAGAGGGAAGATATCATTTTAAATTAGTTTTCAGATCTGATTTTTGAATCGTTGCTTGGAGAAAGAGACTTTCACTTTCTTCTTTTTAGTAATTCCAGAAGTTTCTCAATAAATATTCAAGTTTCTCTCATTTTCTTGCTTTTTCTTGTTTACCAAACAACAAGAATGCATCATCTGGTATCAGAGCTTCAGTTTTGTTCTACTATTCCCACTGATTTTTGGTCATTGGAGCCTTAAATTCCTTGTTTCCTCCTTAGCTGAAATTCTTGAACTGAGATTTCTAGGTATCACCACCTGAAACTCATTTCTTCATTGATTCTTGGAGCTGAAGCTTGAAGATTGTTCTGGCAGTGATCGACTTCTATTGGATTCACAATTGCAGCCTTCCTTTGGGTAATTCTCAGTTTTGAATAAACTCTAGCAGGATTCAGGTCCTCCTGAAATTGCTTTTGATTAGATTCAACTACTACTGCTAGAGATTCTTTCGCATTTTCAGCCTTGATTCAACCATGGATTTTGGAGAATTTGACTTTGATTGTTTCAGTTCTTGCTGCTGTTGCGAGACAATTGGAAATTAAATTGATCTGGTCAGTTTTTTCTTTAAAATTATACCTTTTAGTTCTTTACATCTTGTTGAGGATTGAAGTTACTACTTAAATTGCGTGAGGCTACTGTTGTAGTATGCTATTACTGTGCTAGGTGATCTGATTTTGACTAAAAATTTCAGATTTAATATGAATTTCAGATCAGTAGTGATCTGATCAGTGACCTATTGTGATTTGGTTGCTGAGACTGGCTTGTATTGTGATCGAATGCATTGCTGGTGGCTGTTGAGTGTGTACTGCTACCGTTGCTTGTATTTTGGAGTATTTTGTAGTTTCCATGGCGCAAGAGGAGAGAGAAAGAAGAGGTAGAGGTATGGAACATCAAAATAGTTTTGGGAATGATGTTAAAGCTCAACCTTTGGTGGAAAGAAATGATGGACATCAGACAAATACAGGAAGAAATGATGAAATTGTTGAATTGAGAAGGCAAATGGCTGTACTTAAGGAGAAAGTACAACACTTCCACTCTCTTAAAGAAATGGGTGAAGACCCCAAATCCAAATTAGAGTATAAAATTCATTTGGATTATGATTTCCGAGAAGATCTTCTATGTTTTTATGGAAGTTTTGATTTCGGTGAGTTGATTGAGTGGATGGATACTCTTGAAAGAGTGTTTTATTCCTATCAAGTACTAGATACAAAGAAGGTGAAATTCGTATCCAATCACCTTAAAGGAAAAGCCTTCGAATTGTGGAAACAAGTGTAAGTGTTTTACCAAAGGAATGGTGAAGGAAAAATTAGAGATTGGGAGAAGATGAAGAAAAATTTCAAAAAGAAATTCAATTCCAAGAGTATAATTTTGTTGAAAAGCTCCAAAATAGAAGCTTTTCAAAGTTTGGACAATCGCTACAAAGCACTTTCAAATATGGATAGGTTCACTTTAGCTCTCCTAAGATTGAAAATTCATCTCCTAATGAAAAAGTGGTTTTGGAGCAGCACAACTACTACAACTTGAAAATACTTCAATTACAGCCCCCAAACAGCCTCCATACAGTTGTTTTACAGTTGATCAGTTGTAAAACAGCTCCAAGCTAAAGAATTTGAGTATTTCAAGCTCTGATACACGGACTCGTCATTAGAAGCCATCATACCGGTGTCGACACGACACAGATATGGGTATGGGATCCGTGTCTGTGTCGGATTCCTTTTGTGTGCTTTGGATACGTTTATGGCAAGCAATGCCAAATACTGTTGCTTCTCCCATAGGTCGACATGTGTCAAAACGGAGATACAATCTGATATACTCATAAATATTTCTATATTCAGGCATAAAGAAAGATAGATATAACAAGCATGATATGGAAATGAGAATTCATACATATGTCCCTTTGCATGATACAGTAAATATAAATATATCAGATGCATAGTAAGGTGCCAACATCCCTGGCACATAGGTTAAATACATAATTAGAGAATATCATACGCTAAAGTCTAATGGTCCCAAAACAGCTACCTATTCCGCAATAATAAAGCCCAGAAGACCACCCAACCTAGCAACGTAGGGAAAACACTTTGCACTGGAGATCCTACCCTAGAGCTCTGTGAATCTACTATATGAAAGACAGCTGTGAGCGTTTGAATGCTTAGTAGGAATGTAGTTCTCAATTAACAATGATAACAATGATGCAAGAAGGTTTGTGAACATATATGTAGTTTTCAAGATATACAAGTATTATGCCAAGTATTCATAATAAACATCATCTGATCTCATGAGTCAGCCAATACACTTTTTAATATTTGGTATGGGAGTAGTCTCAACCAGTACCTAAAGAGGAGTAGTCTCAACTCTTTTCCATTCACTATATATTCCAATAACATCCATTCCAATCATAACATATCCATCAATATTTTATGGCATAGCAAACATCACGACATAAGGCGAGATAGCATTCTTATCGTTTTAGCACAAAAGGTTTCCCATCTAAGGTTTAAAAAATAATATGATAAGCATGCCAACACTCTTGTATAATCAAACAACATAGAAATCATGGAAATAATATGATATATGCATCAAGGGTTTATAAACAGAAATCTCCAAGTTCATGACATGGGCACTTGCCCCAAATTATCATTATCAGCATTAGTAAGAATATGAATATCCTAACTCAAGGTTAAGTCTCCTCCCAAGTCTAAAATGCAAGTACAAAGAGCTAAGTAGCATAATGGTCCTCCCATGGACTCCCTTGATCTGAAAGAAAGGATAAATGAAATATACATTAACTTTCATTGTCTACTCAAACCAAACCGGCCCTAATACCCAAGCCTTGGTTTTTCCAAAACCCTAGCCTTGTTCTTAAAACTTCTAGGATGGTCACATGGAAAAGAAGAATTGAACAATTGAGTAGAATAAAGAAAAAAAGGGGGAATCTATCGAAAGATTTTCTATCGATAGAGAGGTCTATCGATAGACTAGACACTCATTATCGGTAGAGTTCTCTCGCAGTTAACTCACCTGCGGCCTATAAACATTCCTCTATCGATGGAGGGTGCCACCTCTATCGATAGTGGTAGCGCAGAAATGCCTAGTAACGAGAAAATTTCCGCACAAACCCACGAAAACTCTTCAACATAGTTGTTAAAGGCGCAAGGCGCAAAAAAAAGCGCGGGCCTGAGGGAAGCAAGGCGCACATTTTTTGTTTATTTGTTTTTTTCTGCACACCAATCCCCAAAAGCATAAATACACATTTTTAACTTATACTAATGTATATTAATGTTTTCAAAGAGTTCTACTAAATTGATTAATTTTTTAGAATTTTATTACAAATTTTAATTTTTTTAAAAATATTTTATGGATTTTTATTATAATTTATATTTTAAAAAAATTATTTTAAGAAATTTTAACATGTTTTTAAAATTTTATAATAATTTTTAACATATTTTTATAATTTTTAATATTTAATATGACATTTTTATTAATTTTAACATATTTGTTAATATAATTTCATATTTGTTAGCATTTTTCTAATTTTTAAACATAATTATAAAGTAAAAAGATATAAATTTAAAATAAATATTATGAAAATATATATAATATTATGACAACATATATAATAAATTGTATAATATATGAAATTAATAATATAATTTAATATTATGTATTAATAGTATAATTGGTGGTCCTTGAAGCATCTTTGACTTAGTCAAAGCCCAGCCACATTGCCACGTATATAGGAAATTAGGAATTTAGGATACATCTGTAGCCCACTGAACACAACTACCTTTTTTTTGACAAAAACAAGAAAAAAAGGGCACCTTTGACTTAGGCAGCACTGATAAGCAGCAGCAAGCAAAAAAAAAAAAACGAAACAACGTAGAAGAAGAAGAAGAGAAGCAGGCAAGCAACAGCAGCAACAGCCAAAAAAAATAGAAGAGAGAAGAAGAACCAACAAAAAAAAAAAAAAGAAAACCAGAAAACAGAGAAAAAGAAGAAGAAGAAGAAGAAGACTTGCTTGGTGGAGAGGGAGGGACTGCTGAGGAAGATAGACTTTAGGGTTTCTTCGTTCTTCCCTCTTCTTTTCCTCTTTTTCTTTCTTCTATTTTTTTTTATTTTTATTTTTTTTGCTGGAAGGGCCTGAGTTCACCTAGGCGCACTTTTTTTGCGCCTTGCGCTTGGCAAAAAAGCCCAAAAGGCGCGCTTTTTTGGGGCTTCTCTGACCTCGCCTCACCTAGCCTGAAGCTAGGCCCTTAAGCTGCGCCCGCCTGCGCCTTGCGCCTAGGCGCGCCTGAGGCGCGCTTTTGACAACTATGCTCTCCAACACTCCTTAAACCCAAAAATCCAACCTTAAAACCTTAGATCAATAACAAGCAAGCCTAAACAACTAAAAATCCACAGAAAAATCGAAGGTCCAACGGTACGATCATGAGATCCACAAAGTTTTTGGCGTAAAACTCACATAAACCCAAAACAAGGTATATCTCCAAAACCAACTCCAAATCCCTCAACAAATGCATTAGGAAAGTTCTACATTACTCCAAATCAAACCCCAAACCAACCACAAACACCCATCTCCCAAGATCCAACCATTCTCACCTCAAAAACCCATAAAATGGGTTTACACAAAAGTGGAAAAGAAAAGGGAAGATGAAAGGTAGAAGAGTATGGGAAGAAGCTTACCTCCACTGACGTTGGCGGCTTCCCGTCGATTCTCTTCCACGGCGGTGATTCCCCCTCCCCTGCGCAACCTTTTCTCTTTCTCTCTCTCTCTCGTCTTAGCTAAAAAATGAAAAGGGAAAATGGGGTTTGGGATGTTAAGACATTTGGGGACACAAGCGGCATTTCCATATTTGTTTTATAAACATTTTTTTTCTTTTCAAAAATACCATTAAAATACCAAAATAGATGGAAATAAAAGTTTGGTTATCACAATATAAGCATGGTACAATTATTACTTCTTTAGTTTAATACTTGTGGCTTGCTTTTTCATAAGCATGCATCTCGAAATTGAAACCATCTTCTTCTTTTAATATTTTAGTTGTAAAAAACTATGCAATTATTGTAAAATAGAATAATAATAACCTAATTAAAATCAAAGGCCATCAACCTATCATGAACGAAATGGCCTTTACTGTCATTTTAGAAATAGCAATTAGAACAAGTGTATAACACTAACTGGGATTACAACAAAAATAACTAAAACAAATTTACTCCGTGTATAAAAATGTTATGAGTGTCCATGTATCTGTATCCAAAATTTGGATCCATTTTTACCGAGTCCCCGTATCCTAAAATTTGGAAGTCCAATGAATCTGACACCTAGACACGTACCCGCACCAGACACCCGCACCCGAGTCCATGTAACGTAGATTTCAAGTATGTTGACATGGAGGAGCAATTTGATTTGCCTACTTACGATGAGGAAGTGAGTAGTAACTTTGTTGAGGAAGATTTGGAAGAAATGCATCCAATTTACGATGAGTATTTAAGTGAAAGTGAAGAGCAAGACATTACAAATGAAAATAATTTTGAGCACTTGCCACCTACATATAATTCACCTTTGAGTGAGGGATTTGAAGAAGAATTTGATGATAATTTTGAAGAAGATTGGCTGAGCACATACAACTCCCGTGTTTGACGATGATAGCTATGAGGAGGGGTATTTTGGAATCGAGCATGGGGTTTTCTGAGGTTCCAACTGTTTACACATCAGATTTTAAGGAAAAGTGGATAGGAGCTATGAAGGACTTATCGAATGTTAATAGTGTTGATGGTGTTGATGTGTATGCATAAACTCCACTAGAGAATGGAGCTGATTTTGAAGTTTCTAGTGTTGGAAATGAGATGGTGCAGCTTTATGTTGATGCAACATCTCAAGTAATTCCTTCTGAGTGGTTTCATATGCAAGGCATGGCATTTCCTTGTGTTATATACATTGGTTCAGCATCTTCTACGAAAGCAGCCCCCACTATAATTTCTCTAGAGAAAGATGAACTTCAATGGAAGCTTGAAGATATGAAGATGAAGTTAACAAATGATCTAGATAAATTTTCTTTACGTTTTCCAACGAGACTCCAAATGGGCAAAGATATGGTTGCAATTTTGAAAAATCTCTATGTTTACAAGAAAGCTAAGAACTTAAAGATATATGATGAAATATTTACTTTGTTGATTATGACTGCAATTTTCTTTGGAGTTAAACTTGAGGGCAAGTTCTTTTGCAGTGGGGGAGTATGATGTAACTGGAATAACACTATTGTTGCTGATCTGTGAGATAGCTAAATTGCTACTGTGAGCGCTGGACTACTGCTGCTGCTAGCTGCTGTCCGTGTACTGTTAAGCTTTGATTTCTTTATCTTTGTTGTTAGTTAATACTGTTATTTGTAATTGGTGACAACCTTGTGACTTTAGCTCTTATCTTAGTTACAACCAAAAAGATTCCCTAAAAATAGAGGGAAGTTTTCATTTTAAATCAGTTTTCAGATCTGATTTTTGAATTACAACTTGGAGAAAGAGACTCTCTCTCTTTCTTTCCTTTTTTTTTTCCTGTAATTCCAGAAGATACTATTCATTTATGTCAACCATCCAAAAAGATACTACGCATTTATGTTTTCTAAAAAGTTACAGAATTGTTTCATTATGCGGGTATTTAAAAACCATTCAAAAGAAAAACAAAAACAAGTTACACTTCGAAATGCGCCAACAGTACCTTAGTATACCCCTTGAGCATAATCTCATTGCTAAGCGAAATCCGATATCAATTCTCCTATTCATCATCCAACTCACCATCCTCCGAATCGATTGTCAAATTACCAAACTTAGCTCTGGACTCGGTCAATCTCCCCGCGCGGGAAGGAAGGTTGGTGGTAGATCAAGCAAGATTCGAAGGAAAGACGGGAGTAGACTCGGATAGGCTTGATTTCATCCTTTTCGCCTTTGAAGGGAGAGCCACGCCAGCTTCCACATCAGCTTCTACTGGTGGAGCTGCATAAGATCTACCACCATCCTCGAGCCTAAGAAAGAAGCAAGACAAAGCCGGATCCTTTGTTTATTAGCAAGCCTATCGATCCCAACCGACCGCCCACCTCCGTTGACCTGAAAGCCTCTCGGGCCGAAGCACAAAATGAACAATTTCTCTCAGTCTCTGGGCGAGGGATTGGGGAGGCTTTGTCCGTACACTCCTCACTAAGAAAATTTAGATTAAAGGAAAGTGGATTCGTGAGCCATGTGAAGAGAGAGTGGTGGGTGGAGTAGAAATTGTTTATTGAAACCAGACGTCAAAGGATAGGCATTATGAGCCCTTTATGTTGGCGTGGAATCTTGATTGCTTCTTGGTTTGCTGGAAACAGGGCTTTCATAGCCGACAGAACCAGAAGCGCCCTTGTTTCAAAGAGAGGAGGACGGGTTATTCACATTTCATTTGATGGTCAGAGGCGAATTGAAAGCTAAGCAGTGGTAATTCTAAAGATTCCCTGGGGGAAAAATAGAGATGTCTCCTACTAATCCCGAAATTGAACCAAGCCGTAGCAAGCAACCTGGAACGGAACCATCTTTCTCTTGGGACAAGCAATCGGTTCTATCTTATCTGGGTTAAGAGCCAGTGCTTCCTCTCGAACAAACAGAGCTCCCCGCAGAAATTCCAAGGCTAAAGAGAGGTTAGCCTTAGTTGAGACCCTGTTTCTTCGAGAATCTAGAGCCAGTAAGGTAATCTTCGCGAAGCCACCAGAGGCCGAAATGCCTTTCTGGATATTCCTCAATGGCCCGGCTATTCACCGAACGTGAGAAGCAGATGAATAATCATCTGCTTCCGGAAGAAATCGAAGAATCTCTTGGGAATCCTACAAGATCCATTCGTTCTTTTTTCTCTCATGAAGAAATTAACGATACTTCTTTATCTTTTGAGTTGTTCTGCCGGATCGGTCGCTCAAGACCTTTGGTCTCTACCCAGACCCGATGAAAAAAATGGGATCACTTCTTATGGACTCGTTGAGAATGATTCTGATCTAGTTCATGGCCTATTAGAAGTAGAAGGCGCTCTGGTGGGATCCTCACGGACAGAAAAAGATTGCAGTCGGTATTGTTAAGAATAGTGAATTACTATTCTCATTAACAGCATTTAACTAGCCAGGCAACCATATGCTTCGACCTGCATTGAATGCTGGTCCATTCGTTGAAGATAAAAGTACATCGAACCCATACGAAGTTTTACCATGAGCAGATTGTATCCATTGGGCAAATATAGGTTCGATCAAGATTGGTATCAACCGAGAAAGACACCTACGTTACACTAACAGGAGCGCGCTTCTTTATTCAAAACAAAAATACATTATCTGACCTGGCTGAGAAATTAACCTGTCGGCGGTCGTGGTGGTCCAATCATCACACCATCCTCCTCCTCCTCCTGTGGATAGTAATGTAATGAGTAAAAGCCCTAGAAATCCTTGGTATAAACATAAAAACCCTAATTTAGATGAATGATGTCATTTTAGGTAATAAGTGGGCCACAACCAGTAAGAATGAAGGAGAGGAGAAATTGAAGGAGAAAAGAGAATGACGGAGGGAAGGAATATTGTTGTTAATATCAGCACGTACTACATTATATATAATAAGATATATTCTTGATTTTCATTTGGTCATGGAGTAATAATACTTAGAGGTTGTGGAGTTAGATTATGATTGAGGGCACCTGACATAAACCTACATCCAACGTTAGTTATCATTGCTTGTTACAATATCACTGTTTATTTCAGTAGAAACTAACATTCAATGTTAGCTATTTTAGCTTAGAATATAACTATTTTTTTAATCAAATTCTAATGTTGTTCATTTGTTTTTCTTTCATTTATTCTGTTGGCAGCATCAAACTTAGGACAATTATTCTTCATAGAGGACTTGCAGATCGCTCTATTGCTGTTAAAAAGGAGTGTCTAATGTTAATGAAAGATAAGTGGCTTTTTAAGTGTTGTAATGGTGACCCAGTAGAGCTTCTCAGGTATCTTGATGTTGAAACATATGAATTGGTCGGGGAGTCTGTAATGGAGGCTCTCTTAAAAGCTGGGTTGGTAAAAGTAAAAGATGTTCAAAGTATTCAGCAATTCATAGTATCAATTTATGGCACAACTGAAGGTCAGTTTATAATTTTTTTTTTCATGCATTACTGAAAGCATCTTTTGTTTTCTCATTGTTTTTTTTTTTCCCCTCAATTCTATCTTTTCTCTATTACTTTTTTCTAATGCCCATGCGTGTATGGGTTGGTCAGAGTTGTGGGACTCCCCATGAGATTTATCGAACGTAGCATCCTTTTCTAAAGCATAACATGGATCAACAACCTAAGGGATCCAATCTCTTTTTCCCTTCAAATAGAAACAGAAGAGTTGGTGAGCAGTTTAAAAATAATTACTTGGATTGTTATGATCATATTTCAATGTCTTTACTGGAATAGTACTTTTAGGTCGCAAAGATGAAATAGTGTATGTTTTGTTGTATGTGGTATGGTTGACCATACTTCATGTTACTGGTATAGTATTCGTGGGGTTTACCTTATTTGACACTAAATGTACTCATGATCAAGTTGGTAAATTAATGATGAAATTTAGAGTGGATGAAATAAATACATTTTCTGTTGTTTTCTTTAGAAGTTGTACTAAAGGTTGTTATTTATTTAATTACTTGTTTTTTCTATTTTTGCAATATTGAACATATCATTTATTATGTTTCTGTGATAACTATATGACATTCACCAACTTTAACATAGTTGTGAAAATTTTCACAAATGTAATTGACAAATATCATATTCTTAGATGTCTGTTTATACAAATTGAAAATTATGAATCGTTTCTATGTATACCAATCTGATGCACTCTATACAGTTGATATTTGTAGCTATATACATCTCATAACAATGTTTCCTTGATTTTGTACCAGGAAATTTCTAGCTGGAGTTTACCATTATAATTGAAGTAGCCTAACAGAACTAAATATTTTACCAGATTCGACCTGGTGGTTTCATATAGCCACTAAACCTTTTTTTATTTCTTCGAGCTGAAATATTCATCAATTTCATGATCTACTTTCTAAAACCTTGGGGGATCAACTTGCAGTTTGTTTTATATTGATGTTTTTCCCATATTGGTATCAGGAGACTCAGGACACAATACTCCAAGTATCCAACTAATGGAAGCTGAGGTTGCTCTTTATTGGAGGACTGTATGTAGGCACCTGCAGATGGAAGCAAAAGTAAGCAGTTATATATATATATATATATATATATATATATATATATATATATATATTATTTTTTATGTTTAATATGTTTATTCATTTGATCACCATTTTTGTTGGGTTTTGGCGAGTGGGAGTTTTTTCATAGACTATACATATTATTTCAAGAAAGTTTGATTCAAGTTACAGTAGGTGCCTTTCTTTTGTTTCTTCTTCTGGTCTTCATGTTCTACGAGAGTTTCCATTCTTGATAGTTTTAATCTTGTGTAAATTCAAACAACTAAGTTACCCTAGTGGTTCAGAAATTTTATATATGAGTGTCCTTTGGAATTTGAATTTAGGAACTGGGTTTCTGCTGCTGGAATGGTAACTGGAGTGCCTCATGAGTAAAGATGTTTGCATATAAAATATTCAAAATGTTTGAATGCTGTGCATTCTGAAAACTTCCATCAGGTTTTATTACCCGAAGAGTTGGGATTTGAAAGGTAGAAGTAGGAGAGGGAGAGCAGTGCATAACATTCGGAGTTAGAAAATATTATTAAATTGTGGGAACAGGGAAAAGGCAATCATATTTGAACTATATTTTTCACAATCATTTGGTGAAGGTGAAATTCCGTGTTCACTTCATTCAAGGTGCTGTGTTGTAATTCATAATAGTTGAATTATTCTTACAATTCGATGTTTAAAGAAATATTATTTGCATGGTTCGAAGTATCGTCGAAGACTGAGTTATCTCAGCCAAGTCATCTCAGTCTTGGAAGAGTTTGAGATGAGATTTTCTCATGAAATGAAAAAAAATATAGAGTTAGCATATTCTCGGCCAAAATAGGAACCACAACCCAGAAAAAAGAAGAAGAAGAAGAAGAAATATCTCTCCCTTCTTTCTCCTTCTCTCTCTCTCACACACACAGTTGTCTTGATTGAAAATGAAAAAAGTGAATAAAAGGGTTTCTTAATAAGTTGCAAAATATTTACTTTATTTATAAAGTAGTCCCTTATCTTTAATTATTTTTAGGGAGCAACCCTATTATGATATTTATTTATGAAAACTACCCATGTACCCAACACTTTATTTGTACAAAAAGCAATTTTATATTTTTTATTAACAATTAGCATTTTCAAAAAATTATTAAAAAGTTATTACTTGTAATGCATTTTTTTTAACAATGTAGTAGCATGCTAGTGCCTGTATTGAAGTTTTTGATCATATTATGTCTCTTAAATGATTTGTTTTGCTTATTTGATGGTTCCAATATGATTTCCCTATTTGTTTTTTCTGATTTTTCTATGACATTTTAGGAATTTTTTTTTTAAACATTCTATTATGTGGTGTTGCATCTCACCCAAGATGAGATGAATTGGTTGCAACCAAGACTTGACGACATCCATGTCTGAGATTTTGAACCTTGGTTATCTGCCACATGAGTAATGTTTAACCTGGTCTTGAGTCTTTACTGTGTCAACGCTATTCTGTCACCTAATATACAATATATCATCTCGAGGTACTACACAGTTTCCCAAGATTTAGATCTCCTAATCACTAAAAATTATCTCACAACCCACCTATTCTTACCTATAAATCAGAAGTTTCTGCAGTAAACTAGATCTCTCAACTTTGAACACTAAGCATTCATGGGGTTAAGAAGATACTAGCACTTGCTAAGCTGTAAAACCTATCCTCTCGAATAAAATTTTATAGATGATGAGTTCAAAATTTTTCCATTTAAGTTTGTTTAACGCATTGGCTTGCATGGTTGCACCCTTTTTATCTATACTCCAACCCAGGGTTTTAAGTAGCGAGTATCGAACCTGTAACGGTAACGGTAAAGGTGTAACAGGTATCAGGTGTATCAGGGGATACGTAACAGTTACCGGGTGTCAGGGCCGTGAATTTGTTTTTTGCACACCAACCCCCAGAAGCAGTAATACACATCTTTACCCTATACTAATGTATATTAATGTTTTCAAAGAGTTTTAGTGAATTTATTTCAAGTTTTCACAAATCATTAGTTCGTTACTCAATTAAAATTAATATAGTAATGAACTAGAACTCTTTGAATATAAATAAACGTGTTAAAAATTCATGTACACCCGTAATTTATAATTATTTTGAAAAATATTTTTGTAATATATTTTTACTATATATTATATAAGTTATAAGTTACTAGCTTGCAAGTTAAAAAGTTTTAAAATAAAACCTAAAATTTGTTTGAATTGTATTATAATTTTTTAAATGTTATTAAATTTTTTATTTACTCTTTTAAGAATTAAATCATGAGACTTTATCATTTATATTTGAAAAAAAAGCAAAGTAGTGTATTGACTGTTAGGAATCTCTGCTTGCATCAGAGATCTATGGGTTTCTTGTCATTCACGTGGGTGTAACGGGAATCGGGGATGTAATGGCCTTTACGTACTATATCGGACCGATACACTGTGAACTACTTTACACATATATTATCGGGGTGTAAAGCATATAGGAGCCTCTGAAATCCCATATGTATCGGGCGATACATATAGGATCGGGCTATACTTAAAACTATGCTCCAACCACCTCAGGATACATAAGAATCAATGTTTAGACAAAATGAACTTTTTTCAAAGTACTTATAGCAATTATTTTAAACAAGTTCTTTTGGAAGTGCTAGGATTGCTATTCTTTGGAATTTACTGTTGTTCTTGGTAGGAAAAATTTAGTTCCATGAAGCAGCTCCAGGACATTCTAAGATTCTTGGGTTCTTTGTTTGACCTCTTGTGGTAATGCTATTGTAGCAAAATTATAATCCTCAAAGTTACTGATACCAAATCACTATACATTGTCTTGATTATCTAAGAATTCTGACTAATGGTCAACAGGCAAAAGGCTCTGATGCTGCTGCAACAACGGGCACTGAAGCAGCAGTATATGCAGCAGAAGCTTCAGACAAAAATGACATTCTGGATAGAGTTCTTCCCGCAACAGTATCTGATTATGTAGAACTGGTTAAAGCTCATCTTGCTGCTGGTGGGTGAAGTTCATATGATTGACATGAGATTTACTTTTATATTTAGCTATACAATTTAATGACACTACATTTTTCAGGACCAAATTATGGCTTTGCATCTCGGCAGCTACTATTGCTTGGTGCAATGCTCGATTTCTCAGATGTTACAAACAGGAAGGTTGCTAGTGCATTTGTACAAGAATTACTGCGCAGGCCGCTTGAGCATGAAGTGGATGAGAGTGGAAACAAGGTTGTTATAGGGGATGGCATTAATCTTGGTGGAGACAGAGATTGGGCTGATGCAGTGTCAGGGTTGGCGAGGAAAGTCCATGGTGCTACTGGTGAATTTGAAGAGGTTGTTCTTAGGATTGTGGAGGAACTTGCTCCGCCTTGCAGGGAAAGAACAGCGGACTTTGTGCAGTGGATGCACTGCCTTGCTGTGATTGGCCTCCTACTGGAAAATGCAAAATCATTCCGTTTGTTGCAAGGAAAGGCCATTGAACCTGCTGAAATATTGCAGTCTTTATTACTTCCTGGGGTATGAAATAAATCACTATCTTTTATTGATTTCACCTAGTTATTTCTTTCTGAAATTCTCCAATAATTTAGGTAGGTGTTAAATATTGGTATGGACTTTGAACTGCAGGCAAAGCATGTTCACTTGGATGTGCAGAGGGTTGCCATCAGGTGTCTTGGTCTCTTTGGATTGTTAGAGAGGAAGCTGAGTGAGGAACTAGTAAAGCAGTTGAGACTTTCTTTTGTTAAGGGCTCCCCTCCAATTAGTATTGTTGCTTGTAAGGCTTTGGTTGATATTGGAATGTGGCATAGTCCTCAGGAAGTCGACGGAGCTTTGGGGCAGGATCTCACATCACAACTCCGAGATAATAAGATGGCTTTTAGTCCTGTTCACTACTGTGCTACAGACGGGGATCTGAGCATGGAGTTGCTTGAACTCTTATATGCTGGACTTGACATGATTGATTGGGAAAAATCTGCAGACAATGATGAGAATGAATCTGTTCAAGCTGTCATTGGTGAAGGGTTTGCAAAGATTCTTCTTCTGAGTGAGATCTATCCAAGCATGCCTACTTCCTTACATCCTTTACTCTTAGCCAAGCTCATCAACCTGTATTTCAGTAATGAAACAAAAGACATGCAGAGGTTGATTAATTTTTCCCTTATGTTTTCTGATCCTCCCTCTCTTCTTTATAAGGATGACCATTTATATTTACTTCACTTTTACTGTTTAACCAGGTTGAAACAATGCCTATCTGTGTTCTTTGAGCATTACCCTTCCCTCTCAGCCAATCACAAAGCAAGTAACACAGATTCCAACATATGATTTGTCTTATATGGTATTCAGAAGATACCTGTACATGCTTTTGGATTTCCTTGCAAAGGCATAATTCTTTATTACATTGTCAATGCAGAAGTGTTTATCCAAGGCTTTCATTCCAGTCATGCGTTCAATGTGGCCTGGCATCAACGGCAATCCAGGTGGATCTTCACTTATTGTGTCTACCATGCGTAAGCGTGCAGTCCAAGCATCACGTTTTATGCTGCAGATGATGCAGGCTCCGTTGTATGTGAAGGAGACTGAATTGGAGGATGAAAATAGTAGTAAGGAATCTCCAGAAACCAAATTTGGCTCACCTTCACTTGAGTGTGGGGAGGAGGGGCTTGCAATACGCATAGCCACAGAGGTAACTGTTCACAACTGTAAGATTCACCTGGGATATGGTAAATGCTTTTGTCCTGAGCAATGGCTCAAAGTTGAAAATATCCGCCTTCATGTGTTAATCCATTGTGCCATGTTTTAAAGCTGTGATTATTATCTTTCTTTAATGGAGCTTATGTTTGGTTTAGAGTTGTCAATGAGTTGCATTTGGGAACCATCCTTTTGTATATTTCCCAAGATGCAAACAAGCCATTACTCGTCAAATTTTGTGAAAGAACTTAATGTGATGATTTTTACCCATTGCCACACCCAGCTATATAATTTTATAGAATGTCTGGTACTTCAATTGGTGTTATGTTTCATGGGTACCAGTTAGTCACCTTGATTGGTCTCATTATTGACTAGGTTCAAATCCTTGGATCAATACTCTGTTGGAGATGGGAAGTGTAGTAGTAGGTATTTGGGTACCGTTGACATCCCTCAGTTCAGATATATATGATATGATGAGTGTACTTGTTCAAATGTTGCGTGTTTCTTGAAATTAGACTTATTGACTTGTTATATTTTTGCATTGTTGAGGTGGCAAGCTTCCACATGAAGAAGTCACAAGCTGAGAAATCATATGCAGTAGCACTATGTAGAATACTTGTCTTGCTTCATTTCCGGTTATCAGAACAAGGGGCAATAAAGTTAATGAGGAGGCTCCTGAACCACGTGGCTGTAACTGTAGTGGCAGAGAAAGAACTTGTAAAGGAGTTGAAGCGAATGGCTGAACGTCTTAAGGCAGTTGACAGATTTCCAGATCAACAATTGTTGCAAGATCAAGCTAATCTTATTTTGGGTAATGTCTTTCACTTTTTCGAATGCCAAGAATGGAAAGGGTATTTCTTTAATGACATTAGGCTGCAGTTAGTGTTGGACAGTTGATCCAGGAAATGGTTGTTGAAGTAGTTTTGTAGTAACATTGAGCTTGATGCAGAGTATCAATACTTTGTTGCAGACAAAAAGAATGAAGCAGCAAGTTGTTTCTGGAATAATTGATGGCTGTACTCCAACATATTTTATGTTATGCATTGATACAAAATCTACGGCGACACAAACACAAAGCAATGACAGATTTCTCTAACCAGTTTCCCCAATCTATTCATTGAGCACCGTCATTTGCAGCCTGAACTTCTTTATACGTGTTTTAGTTCCAGTGACTAATTGTTGATGACCATAATCATTAGAAAAATTATGCTTCATATTGATTTTCTTTTTTTTGGTGCTAAAAAATTTCTTTTGTTTTTTATTGCAGGAAGTTTAGAATTAGACTTAAACCTAGATGTGGATAGTTGCATGGCAATGCCACAAACCCCTGCCCCACGTTCAACCAGATCAACCCGTTCCAGGAGACGAGTGAGGAGGCATGAAGAGACCTCATCTGATGAAGAAATTTCACCCACCTCTGTTGTCCCTAACATTCCTGGCACACTGAGCTCCCGGTCACAGAGGGCAAGCAAGACTGCAGCACTGACCAAGATGACTGCCAATAAACCTATTAGGATCAATGAAGATGATGATGAAGAGGAAGAAGGCTCAGAGGTGACTTCTCAAGAGGATTCTGATGAATCTGATCAGTCCACGGAGTGAAGAATTCTACTCCAAGCTTTTTTGTCTGACACTACCATGTGTTGTTGTATGGGTGTGTATCTATGTTACAGATTTTGTACAGATTTTTTTAAGAAACCTACCCTTAGCAAATGGGTATTGATGCACTTCCATGTGCTCAAACCCGAAAACTCTCCTCGAAGTAGGACTAGATGCTATTTGGCCAAAAGGTCATCAACGTTGGGTTGTGTTGAACATGCAAATTTATTGAACTAGCACTAAATATGTCTAGTTTTACCACTGTAAATGCTAGCTCATGATGTAATGAACCGGCTGGATGAGCTTCTATTTAAAATTCTAAACAGACATTCTGGGTGAGATACTCGTAAAAGTGACATTTGTTTGAGAACTTGTAGCCATTTAAATCCCGAAGCAAAATATTTAGCAACCTATTTTCATGTATTTGGCCAGATTCAAGCTCAATATCGTCATCCAAGCTTGTCCTAGTTACGATAGCTTGGGTTTGCTTATAACTTATAAGCAGCAACTTGCCAACATTCCCTCCTTAGCTGGCAGTGGTTCATTTGACATCAAACTTCCTCCAAGAGAGCAAACTTCAGCAACAGCGTGATGTGGAGGGAGAGTGGAGAGATGCAATACATATGGAGAAGAGACAGTGAGACGCGTATAGAAGATGGAGAAGGTGATCTGCTGCTCTCCAAAACGACGCACACCCTGCCGTTTTGTGCCTTCTTGGTTTTCAGCCGTGGGATGCCTTACATCGCATATGTGGCGCGGACTAGGGGTGTTTAAAAACCCGCAGGACTGACCCGACCTGACCTAGATTCCACCCGCAACCCGCGGTTACAATGATTAGGCGGGTTGGGTTGGGTGGATTTGATAAATTTTTGGTGGGTTGGTTCGGTTGGCGGGTATAGAGGTGATAATTCGCCCTAGACCCAACCCCACCCGCCAACAATATATATATATAAATAAATAAAATAAATTTCATCACTATCTTATATTTTTCCTTAAATGGATATGCTTTCAAGCTGAGTATTTTTTATTTCTTTAGAGATATTTATTGTGATAATTTTAAGATGCACTTATTTTATTGGATATACTTTCAATTTTGAATGCGAAACCATATGTTAGTTTATAAGATTTTTTTAATAACAAAGAACCTTTATTATTATGTATCTAGTTAATAGCTTCTATTGTTATAACGATTATTTGGATTATAGTTTAATTATTAAAGAATATAATATTGCATTGTTAGATACAAATTTGAGGTGTCTTTGCTTGTTAAAAATGTTTTAGAAACTTTAGATGTTTATTAAAAAAAAAAATAGTAATACTTCACCCGCTCAATTTGCCCAACCCGTCGGTTGAAATCTACTATATATTCAACCAATCCGCTGGTTATTGAAGTAGGCGAGTGGGAGAATTAGCCACCCTCCAAGGGTGGGTTGGTTGATGGTTTTACTTTCCACTCGCCCCCACCTGACCCACGCACACCCCTAGCGCAGACCAAGCCTTCACCAGGACCTCTTGGTTTTTTTCATACCAGGAATGAATCCAAACCCCTTGCTAGTCCAGTGATATAAAAATTCGAGCACATGAAAATACATCAATATCTGCTTGGTAATATATTAAGAACACTTGAGTTTATTTTTATCATTTGAGACACACACACACACAAACACACACATGTATAGAAATGATCTCTTCATCATAAATTTATATAAGTTTATGTAAGTGATGAAGTCGAAAAAGAGTAATGGGTCGGTACTCTTGTGGATTGAGCATAACGGTGGATCTGAGTTTCCGAACTAGAACACTGGTGTAGTGTTTCCCTACAAAGTGAAAGAATCCCATGGAAATGTGCGGAATAAAATTTTTCTCCATGGAATATGAACCAAGATCACATGATGATTGTATAAGCTATTTAATCAATACTTAAATAATGTAAACAACTTACATTGATAGCTTTAAGAGTAGGATTAAATGATTGTAGAGCAGCCCCAAAACAATGAAAGCCTTTAAGATTGATCCACACTAGTTGCAAGCTCCAAGAGATGAGAGAGAGAGAGAGAGGAGATGGCTAGGGAACAAAACACTTTTGATCCTATCTTCACATAGCATGGCCGGCCCCCTTGTGTGTCTATCTATAGATGAGTGCTAGCTCTCTTAGATAGATGATAACCATGTTTCAAATTTGAAATAAATCAAATTCAAAATATAAATGCAATGATAGATAATTTGTTATCTTATCTATAATTTGAAACCATTTCAAATTTAAATTTCAACTAACTTGAAATTCAATTAACTATTTGAAATCTTTAATTATCTTGCCATCTCATGACAATTTCAAATTTCAAATTTCAAAAAATTCAAAATTCAAAATTCAAAATTCAAAATTCAAAATTCAAAACTTGAAATTCTAGTTAATTAATATTTGCATATTATTCTCTCTTCTTCTTTAAATGAAGCTACCAACTATATGTGTGTGACCTATTAGGTTCACAACAACCTAGTAGTAGGAATTAGGATAATAAATTATCATTCAAATAAAACTACTTTTATTTAAGGTTCAAATTAGAACTCTTCTAATTTCCTTTTGAGAAATCAATTTCTCTTTGGCCTCTACTAGTCCTGAGTGACATCTAGCAATATGTCAAGACACACCCTAGGTTGTGTGAAGGTTAATCATAACACAGTGAACCCTTCTGTTACAATTAATATACAATTCAATCCTTCTATCAAACAATGTCTTAGTTAAATTACTTGGGTATTGGATAATATGTCAAACCCTAATTTAACATTTTGTATGTGATTCTCAAAATATAAATTCAACCTTGGGATACTCAAGAAACAGTTTTCTTATTCCCAACTGCTTTGGCCAAAGACTTGTATGAATTCTATCTTTGAGAATAATACGAGGCATTCTCTCTCTTTACTGAGAGTGATAGATTCCTTATTGTACACTCATATGTCCCCATGACAGGTATACTAGGGCCAATGAGTACATACACAAATTCCATGGTTAGGATATGTACATTGTACTATCAAACCCTAATATCCCTAACACAGGACATATATGGTGCCTCAGGTCTAAGGATCACTTGCATCATTTTAACCCTGAGTTGTTGTTTGACATGTAAGTAAAACTCCATTCAACAAACTCAATCAATGATCACATTCAGTGTACTTGTTCTCAAACAAGCACCCACAGGTTTGTCTTAGTGTCATTACAAAAATGACTTGAGACTAGTCATTCTCCATATTGAGCAGACATAACCTGTGCTAGTCTATCCGGATTAATGCCCAATAAATAATCCTATGACTAGGAATATCTAAGAAAGAAATCTTTAACAATATAAGTCTCCTAATCTCAACTTTTGAGATCTTATATTGACATTCCTTTTAAGGACTTATCATGAATATAATAACAGAAGAATACATGATAATCAAAAGCCCATTTTATTAATGAATAATAATAATACATGAATCAACTTTATGTCCTAAATTACACCAGTGAGATTGGCTATTAGGGCATATTACTAACACAAAGTTCCGACGATCAAATTAGTCTTTAGAGCAAGTAAAGAGAAAAATACACTAAAGATTGGTTGTGAATTGTATACCTCCAATAGGAAAGAGAGTGCTTTTATTAGGAATTGTGGAGGAGATCTCCACGTGGACGGCGCAGATCGAGCCATAGGTTAGCGTCAAGGCCCATTACCCTGCTTCTAATAATAATTAATGGTTAACATAAGTGGTTGGGCTACTATTTAATTATTTGCCGTACGTGGTCATCATCTCACGCCTTACTACGCATGGATTAATTGTCAGAGACATTAAGTAATTATTGGAAACAGACAGGTGGCCTCTGACTGTCCACATTGGACGATAATGACAAGTCGGGTAGGACCTATCAGATCGGGTAACACCCCCCAGATCGGGTAAAACCTGATTGATTGGGTCATCACAGTCCGACTCGACACATGTCGACCCAAGAATTCATATGGGTTTCTACCCACTTCAGTTGCCCTCTACTTTCAAAGTCGCAATGCAAATGCTATTTTGAAAGTGTTCGTGATCGATATGCAGCATGCATCATGTAAAGTAAATTCGATAAGTGAGACGACGTCAAGTTGGTCACATTATTGAAGGTCTATATATTAGATGATGGTCTCAGAAGGGGACTTTAGGATCGGTATGTCGAAAAACGTTCGATCGGTATGCTTATGATTGTATAGAGGCTATGTTTCTCATAAGGGGATCCGTAAGCCAGAGACGTCACTTTGTGTGAGGGGTCAGTAGCAAGATGTGATTGTTTGTTAGTCCCAGAAGCGGAAGGGACGCCTTAGTCATAAATGGCCTTTAGTGGCGATAGGTGCTGTTGCATGAGGGAATTGTTTTCGAGGTGGCGGTTGGACAGGCAATAATGAGGTTGACGTAATCCTCTATGGCAGCCGTTGATTTGGGACACGTGGCGTTTATCCACCAGTTTGTCATGTCATTGGATATAAAATGAAAAATGTGATTTTCCCTCCTCATTTCATCTTCTCTAGTTTCAAAAAACCGCCAGAACTCCCTAACTTCGCCAGAGTTGATTTGTGCTTCCAGTCCAGTTTTTGCTTCGAATCCTTCATTTCCATTGCATTTTAAGCCAATTAAAGGTATTCTCGAGTCCTCTTCTTTTCTTTTACCTTTTTGTTTCTTCCTTTTTGGTTTCTGTTGGTAGCATTAGGATTCTTAACCATTTTTTCTTGAGTTTTTCGGCGAAACTTTGAGGGTTCCAGCAAATCCTTTGAGTTTTTCGGCAAAACTTTGATTTCTGTCCATAATACTGAATCTTTCTTAGGATCTTAGATTGGGGATCTTATGGCGCGCGGGTCGGGGTAGAAACACTGTTAGACCTCGCTCACAGAATCTTGGTGATCTTGAAACTAGTACATTGGGATTATCATCTGAACCTTTAGACCTAGATCCGATCTAAACACTTCAACCATTGTCATTCCACAATCAAGGGGTCGGGGAACCTCTCCCTGATCCTCATTTTCCATTTGTCCATATCAACCTCCTTAGAGGAGAACATGAGTCGGAGATCAGGTCGAAGTACCATATTCCTAGTCAGTGAGGATCTACATACCGGGCACGAACAATCTCCACAATGAAGTATGTTTTTATGAGGAAGCCTTCAAGGTCGGCCTCAAGTTCATTTTTCAACCCTTCATTAGAGAGGTGTTGGTCCGGTCATGTTGACACTGAATTCTTGGAGAGTGCTTTTTAGGTTCATGATCCTGTGGCGATCTTGCGGATGGGCTCCAAACTTTCCGGATATAAAGTTCTTGTGCTACGTCAAGGAGAATAGCTGTGCCTATCCTGGATGGTGGTACTTAGGGAACCAAACGGGCAGGCCTTGGGTAAAGGATCTCCCATATTCCATTCCTTACTGGAAGAACAAATGTTTTTAGTTTTTTAATTGAGCGGAAAAGGTTGGGAGTTCGATATGAGCGAGTAACCGACTTTCCCAATTCCTTGGGAGTGGAGTCCCTGACCAGGTTTAGTAGTTGTTACGCCCGATCATAGTTACATGTACTCTTTTTTCAACCAATATTGGTCTTGATATAATTTATTTGCTTTTATATAGCTAACAGGATTATTTGTTGCCTAGTCATGTCTGAGCGGATCATCCAACAATTCAAAGATCTCGAGAGATCGGTGCGTGAGTGGAGGTTCTTGAGAGCCGACCCTCGCTGGAAAGATCATTATTTGAGGCATCAGAGATAGGTGAGGCCAACCTCTTTAGTTGAACGCCCATACAGAGATCAGACCATTGAAAGGCAGCCCATTGGTTTATTTCTTTGTTAATCAAGAAACTCTGAGGTCGGTGAGAGTTCTTGTGCGTCTGAACTTAGGGTTTTAGACAAGATCAGGCAGAGAAGAAACATGAATAAGGCCAAGAGGCGAAGAAATAATCGAATGGCATAAGGTATATGGAAACCTTTGCCTTTGCATTTCCTTTCATTCGTTCATGTTTTGTCTGTTCCTTATTTAATTTCTGCCTTTTTTTTTTTTTTTTTAAATTGTAGTTATGAATTTCAATTTATCGCAGGCTGCAGCAGCTCAAGGGGCCAACTCGATCCCTCCTCAAGCGTCCCAAAAGAATGTGGCCTCGAACATCCATCGTAATAATCGGAACAAAAGTCGCCGACCTGACCGAACTGCTCATTCGGTCTCCACTGATGAACAAGGTGATCGGGAAGCCAATACTGGGGGCGCATCTTCAGGAAGCGTTGGGGTCGGTGTTTGCTCGACTCGTGTGAGCACTGAAGAGTGGCTCAACTACGGTGGATCCTCATCCTCAACCCTTTGGATGATTAGGCATGCGTACAGCTCATGTACGATGCCCTCTTGCATAACGATTAGTCTTACCTAGAGAATATGCCTCGGGGGAACTTTACTGAATACCTCGCTTCCACTACATTAAGGGTAATGTTCAATATTTCTTATGATTTCAGATATACTTTCTTTCAATGTCTTGTTTCATAACCCGAACCTATAATGCCCCAACCTAACATCCGTACCGACCCTTCCGGATATGTCCACATGTGTCAAGTTGGAGGTACAACCTGTCCTGCTCATTCATATTTCCTCACGAGAGATAAGAATAAATAAATAACAATATGAAATGACATGTACATACACTATGTCCCAAACGCTTTATATATAGATCATAAAACAAATCATAATTATGCCAACATCCTTGGCAAGATAGGCAATGCAACAATTCATCTCAAATCCTCAAATTAAATAAATATAAATATACACATACATATAATACATAACTACTAAGCAAATGAAATCAATGCACCAAACAACCAATGCAACCTCCCAAGTCTACCTGCAAATCTGCTGCAAGAAAAGTAGGAGTGAGCCTCGAATCGCTTAGTAGGAACATTGTAGCCTTTACCAATTAACAATAATACAGGGATATATGGAATATATAAATAGAAGGGTTTATCCAAAGTCTCCATAACAGTTATAAAACAGTGAAAAACGTAGTTCAAAACTTGCTTTCTGTGAAAAGCAATACCAAATTCCATAACATGTCACACAATTTACAGTTCATAAAATAATCTATTCCATGTATCCATTTCTAAATAGGGTAAACAATGAAGTTAAAAAGGACATATAAGTCACATCATTTGCAAAGCATTCGAAAATATAGCATCATTATCATTAGTACAAGGTTACATATTCCTACCTCAGTGTAATAGTGCTTTCCAACCCTTTGTGGCTCCACGAGCCTCCCAAATGCAATGCTCTATGCACCCAATGCAAGTGGTCCTCCAAAGGACCTTCCAAATCTAGAAATAACAAATAATGGAAGCAAGAAGTCAAAAGAAAGTACAAAAGCTCCACAAATCTCAAAAGCAAAACAACATGCTCCTCACCGCTTACTCGCGAATCTAATGCTCAAAACCCCAAAACGCCAAACCAAGGCCTCAAGACTTCCAAGACACATTCATAAGAATGGTTAGACGTTACACATCGAATTTCGTGGCCAAAAGCCAAGCGGTTTGAAAGATATACATCAAATAAGATAAATGGTACAAGAAATGGAAAAAACTGGTATTTTCCAAAATAACTCTCTCTCTCCAAGAAGAATTACTCCAAGACCACTAAATTTAGAAACTAGATCTCACAAGCTTTCTGAGCATATAAATATCACGCGAAACGGACACCAGATGAAGAAATTAGAGCCAAAATAAGAAAAACGAACTCGCGCTTAATTAGTGGACTAAACAGTTGGAAGTAGTTGACTAGTTCATGGGTTAGTTGACTAGTTCTCTAGAGTTAGTCGACTAACTCAAGGTCAAAAACCCAGAAAACAAGAATTGTAGCATCACTAGTCGACTAATCACCTCGACTAGTTCTCTACGAGAACTCCATTAAAGAACATCAAGCTTTACAAAACCTTATCAAAACATCAGAACAACACTCCAAATGCTAAGATCAATCAGAACAAGCTTTAAAGACATAAGATTCACAACAAATACACATAACAAGGGATCAAATCCAAGGATCCACCAAGAACCTAAACTAAAAACCCATAAAACCCAAAATTCCACACATGTAAGCATCAAATGCTAAAACTTCTCCAATCCACTCTTCAAAACCATGGATCCAACCACAAACAACCTTCCAAACACCTCAACATAACCCAAAACCAAAACCACAACCCCTTTCATCCCAAAATCCAAAAATGACTTAAGTACAAGCAAAGAAAATGAAACGAACATAGCAAGAACTCACCTTCACGATGATAGCACGAACTCCGGCGACCAGCTCCTCCCTAGCTCACGGCCACTCTTTCCTCTCCCTTATCTCTAACTTGCAACAATGAAGAATGAAGAAAATGGAGACTCGTAAGGTTTTTAAATAGACTAGGGACATGTTGGGTATTTTCTAAAAATTTAACTTTTTTTTTAAATAACACTAAATAATGAATTTTGTCCACACCACCCATTTAAAATACATAAAATAATGGTTTTAAAAATCCGAGTTATCACAATCTCACCCCCTAAAGAAATTTCGTCCTCGAAATTTGAAAATCATATAAATTCAGAGAAGAATGATGATAACGTTCACACACGTCTAACCTCGATTCCTGATGACGCTTTCCCTCCAACTGACACCAGTATCTTAAACAGAATCCCATTACCACATTTTTCGTCTCTTTACACTGTCCTTTCAAACTTCACATAAACTGAACTCAACCTTATGTACCCCAAACATAACTCTGATTAGCCGTCACTTGCCACTATATCGAGTTCTTCAGGAAGGTATCGATAGCACGATCAAATTGTGCAAATGCAATAAATGTAGAATATGTGCCTGGAGTGAGAAACCACTGAATCTTGATCCTGTGCGTTGAAACTTCGTCGTCTAAGATCCTTAAATCAAAATCCCTTAATTAAGAATCGAAGATATAACACTTCTACAAAAGCAATAATCCATAACTAGAAAAAAACACAAACTCTCTCTTCCTTCCTATGAGTGCCCCAAATTATCCAATCATGCTGAAAAACCAATTTGTATACTTCTTTTATATGCACGACTTCTTACCCACTCAATCCATCGTCTCCTGTGAACGCTTCTTCTACTCAAATCTCCAAAAAACTTTCATTAATGGTGCGTAGGGTCCTCTATCGGTACTCAAAACAAACTAGTACTTTGACTAACACCAACCAATCATGCTGATGATGCTCTTTCGATTGGGACAAAAGACATTGTTGGCCCAAAATATACTCTAGATGGGGGGTGAATAGAGTATTGGAAAATTAAAAAATCATTTATAAATGGGATATACAATTTTTGAAAACTCAAAATTTTGATAACTAGAATGCAAGCTTGAACTATAACTCAGCAAATAATAGGGTTAGTCAACTATAGAGAAATTTTTCAAAGCATTTTGGTTTCCCGGGCACGGTTAGTCGACTAGGCATAGGGAGCTAGTCGACTAGCTCAGTTAAAACTCTTTTGAAACATTTTTAGGTTTAAATAGTCGACTAGTATAAAAAGGTTTAGTCTACTAGAGAATTTCAAATCTACTTAGAAAAATTTTCGTGGTCGATTAGTCGACTAGAGGAGAGGTTTTAGTCGACTAGCAACTCTGCTTCTCAAACATGGCTACCGACTTGCTCTTAGTCGACTGGGACAATGGTCTTAGTCGACTAACTGTACTAGGAAACAGTTAGTCGACTAAGCTAAGGTGTTTAGTCGACTAGCTTAAGATTTCTCAAAACACGCCTTCTGTTTGTCACTTAATCGACTATAATACATAAGTTAGTCGACTAGGGATGTTGCCAGGCCAATATTTCGAAATTCTTAAGTCTATTTCAACTTATAACACATGGTCAAGTTAACTAAGAGTTCAAAAGCATTTTTGGACAAGTTTGAAAACATTTTCAAGTATAACTGCCAATGCAATATGAGTTAAAAAGATTTTCTCTTGAGCTATGCAATGTTGAACATAAGAGATGCCTTACAAAAAGTTCTTAACACAAGGAGAGCAACTTGGCTTCAAAAAGATCTTCATAAGCTTTGACTTCAAGTTGATCTTTAAGGTTTGAACTGAAAGGATGTGGTGGTTATGGATTCGTAGTGGAAGACGAACATAAATTTTTTTTGAATATATTTGAATTCAACCATCACATTCCAGCAGGAGTTCGAACAAGCATCGGATCATAAATAATAAACAAGAAAGCATATTAAAGATAATAAACACTTACTTGAATGCCTTTTGATGTTCTTTGTCGCAAACGAATCCTAGTTTCAAATCGATGAAGCCTCCAAGGTATCCACACGAACCCAAGACTTGATAATCCATTTTCTCTTGATCAACACTTGAAGAAAAGCAAGAATGAGAGGGAGAGAGAGAAAACGGCTAAGGGAGAGAGTCTCCTTTATAGCTCACGGCCTTAGGGAATGGGGAGGTTTTCTTACTCTTCTATTTAGGGTTTGGATGGACTTAGTGCTAGAATGCACCCTAGCCCTTGTATTTATAGGAAATACAAGAGTTTCTAATTTTGCAACTAAGGCCCACTATTATTATCTATTAATAAAGTATCCTATTAAGTTGCATTTAATTAGAAACTTACCTCTCTTTATAATTAAAGAGCTCTCTTGAGTCTTATTATCTGTGACCTTTTGGGTTCACTCCAATCTTGTAGTGGTTCGGGACACCTCATTGTGAACCAGCCAACTTGGATCGGGAGGCCTCTCGTTCACTTTGAGGGGGGTGTTTTCTTGAGTGGATTGTGGATGATGTTTATCCGTCTCGATTTATCCTTCTCTATTATCCTTCTCTATTATCCACGTTTATCCTTTTCTACTATCCACTCAAGATTGGTTTTTTTGAAAAAGGGATGAGAGTTTGTAAAAAATTATGAGTCGCCACCTTATTTTTAGGGAACAAGGAAACCACAAAAAGAGTTTTATTTTCAATAAAACATTGACCCCATATTTTGGAAAAGCATGGTCTTTTGAATCAAAGTTGGATTCGGGGGCTAGGTTATGAGGTGGGAAGGTTCCAAGGAACTCCTTGTGGGCACCCAGTTCGCCCTAATTAAAGGTCTCCTAATTAGATTTGGGCTTTATCAAAATCTTTTCAAAACAATCCTAGTATATCTAATCAACCACAAAATATGATATATAATATATAATAATAATAATATATAGTACAAAAGTATACAAAATCCTAAGGGTCTTAGGAGACTAGAGGTCAACCTAAGATTGGACTTACGCCCTATTGACTGCCTACGTACCTTATCAATTGCTTGACAAAGATTAAAGTCCACGTAGTTCGATTACCCTAAGACTCTCCTATTGTAATAAACAACATAATCGTAGAGATTCTATTTTATCTGGGACTCTAGCTTCGAGAGTTTGAGTTTGATCAAAACACTTGTTATGAGAGATGGAATTTCATTCCATTTTGAATTCTTTCAAAATCATTTTGTAGAATTCTTCTCGAAGTAGAATCCTAGGTAAAATAGAACTCTATTTTTATTGTAATTCTTACAACAAAGAAGAGTCCTAAGTGGGGTCAAGTGACCCCTCTAATCCTAGGGTTTCTAGCTAATCCTAGGTTAGTCTAAATACCTAAAACACTAAGATATGTAAAATAAATAAAATAAATGTAATCAAGAGTGCAAACAATGCATGAAAATGTCCTAAATGCAAATCTAAGTTAGTTATGTGAACCTAGGCATGTTTCTAGGTTGATTTTGGCCTAAAAAGTGAGTTTTAATACACTTTTAGGTTACTTTAAATCCATGGACAGATTTGAAAGTAATCGAAAAGTGTACTTAAAACCCTAAAATAATGAATAAAAAATAGGGAAAATGATCAGTAGGCCCCTGATTATGGTTTTTTTTTTATCACCAAGTCCAAAGGATAAAATTTTATACTGATAGGCCCCTCTAGGTCAACTTTGAAGTCAACTAATAAGAATAGATTGTCTATAATACCCTTTCCTTAATTTAAGCTTTATTTTAGTTAAGATAATATTACATTTTTTATTTTGATTAGGTAATTTAATATTTGAATATTATCACTCATGGTTTTGGGGTTTTTGTTTAGGTAATGTTTTGATTTTTATTTGAATTTGAATTGTGATAAGGATTGCACGTACTTGGACCTTATCCACACTCCAACCCCTTCTAAAATAGAGAGAACTCCAACCCTTTCTAAAACAGAGAGAGTCACGACACAGAATCATGTATATATGTGCATTTACGTATGACTATGATACAAATTTTTTTCAAATAATGTATAGTAAAAAGTCATGACTCAACATCACAGCCCACAAAAATATGATCTTTAAGCAAGGTGAAAGAAAAAAAAAAAACATATTTTGGCAGAAGAAGTTAGAATGGTGAGATTATTTTTAAAAAGCTTAGAGATTATTTTCTAGTTTGTTTATTACATGTGGGTAGGAAACTATTGCCAACACAATGAACATTTCAACATTAATTAAGATGCTGTCAAGTAATCACCGACCCATAAGACACGCATCATTGCTATTCATGCATGATCTTTCAAAATCTGAATCTATGTGTGAGAAAATTGGGTTAGTTAATGGAGGATTTATGATGCTGATCATAGTCAAATACAACCAGTCATCTGATGCTTTCTCTTCAGCAAAAAGCAGATGAAATCTTAAAGAATTTGGAGAGATCTCCAAATAACATCAGACGCATGGCAAAAAAAAAAAAATCACAGAGAGTCACGACTCTAAATCCATAAAACACTCAAACAATATGATATTTTCCCATCCAAAACCAAATATATACAGTCCATACCAACAGAGAGTCCTGGCTCAACAATCTCTGCTCATAAAAATATGATCTTTATGGAAATTGAAAGGAAAAAAAAAAACACAGAGAGTCACGACTCTAAACTCATTAAACACCCAAACAATATGATCTTTGCTCATCCAAAACCAAATATATACAGTCCGTATCAACAGAGAGTCCTGACTCAACAATCTTTATCCATAAAAATATGATCTTTATGGAAATTGAAAGGAAAAAAAAAAACAGAGAGTCACAACTCTAAACCCATAAAACACCCAAATAATATGATTTCTGCCCATCCAAAACCAAATATATAGAGTCCATATCAACATAGAGTCTTAACTTAACAATCTCTACCCATAAAAATATGATCTTTATGGAAATTGAAAGGAAAAAAAAAAAAATATTTTTTTTTTTTGTTTTATTTTTTATGGAAATTGACGAGAAGAAGCATGATGGTAAGCCGACTGGACTTAAGAGCTCGGAGATTTCTTCGGTAATGGCTTCGCCTTTCTCACCGACGATGAACGGCACCACTATAACTATTCCAACGATAACGGCTAAAAGGATGCTGTGAGGAGGACCTTGTCTTTCTTCAATCATGCTGTATTGCTCTGTGTTTTTTCTTCTTGCTTTCTTCTTTTGGTTTAGAGTTACACAATAGATGTCGTGGTCCCTGATTTCACGGTTTATAGATTGGGAAATCTGCTAGATTTGAATTTCCACGTTCCTCTTTTTTGTAACTGCTATTATTTTAATGTAAGGGTATTTTTGTCTATTTATATCAATTTTCACACATACAAGTATCATCAAAAAACACAGGGGCCTATTTGTATAGCACTCTTATACCAAGGTCCTATTGGAATAAAACCCTAAAAAATAATGAAAATATGCACTAAATGCAACCTAATATGCATACTGAACTACCATCAAAACTTGGTATTTAATCACAAGGGAAGGGACTCACCTTTGCATGCTCCCTCGAACACATTTTATATATCAATCAAACATCCCAAGTGGTAAAAAAAATAAACCATAATAAGAACAATACTAATACTTAACTTAAATAGGCTAACAACTTAAGACTTAAACATGCATTCCTCTATACTAAAAAAAATCCTATTATGCATAAAAGAAGGATTCTAAATATGAACATTTAATCCTAGACACTCAACCCTAATATGGTATGATGATATAAGAATGGAAGAAGAGAAATATGCATATAAAAATAAACTAGCCTATCATGCATACTAAAGAAATATGAAACCTAAATTATGCATGCTAATAAAAACCTCTGTTATGCATGGCATCTAAATATCCAATAATCCAGAGCCTCAGCTCAACCGCCATATAAAACATATTCTCAAAACCATTGTCTTTCCAAAAAAAATGGGGAATGGTATAAGTGTAAAGCTAATAGCTTTCTTTATACATAAAACTATTTAGAAGATGGGGCATACTCAAATATCAACAACATAAAATCATTTCACAAAATAGTTAACGTTAAAAATATGCCATAAACCAATTGTTAGGTTGTATTTAGGGAACTTACATTTTATTTATATTCATGTATGAAACATTATTCATTTATGAAATGACTTTTATTATCATGTAAACTTGTGTTATTTATAACTGTTCATGATAATGTCCTTGAATAGTATGATAGAGAATTGTATCTCAAGTGTTGAGATGAAGAGACATACAATACTCAAGTACATCTATTCTAGATCAGTTCCTAATCATAGGTTTATTTATTTGGGTGATAATAAACCATTAAGATTAGCACAGGTTATACTATCTCCAAGAGAGAATGGTGAGTCTCATGCCATAAGTGTAGAGACACTATAGTAAACCTATGGTTACTTGTTAGAAGAACAAGTACACTGAACGTGACCAATATGAGTACAGCTTTTGGAAATGTATTTGAATGTCAAAAGCTGCTCATATGTATAGTCACAATTGTAATCCTCATACCTAAGACACCACTGGTTATCTTATGTATGAATTACTAGAGTTTGATAGTATCTCGCACACCCTTAATCAAGAGGATGTAATTGATACTCATTGACTTTAGTAAGTTGTACATGAAGATATGTGAGTGTGCAATATGAGATCACCACCGTTAATATCAAAGGGAGAATGTCACTGGTCATTCACAGATAATACCTCAATAAAGTCTTTGGCTAAAGCAGAAGGTAACCGAGAAAAAAGTGTTTTCAAGGGTTACCCTAATTGAGTTTATATTTTGGTAAATAGCTAACACATGATTAAGTTAGGTTTTGCCATGAATCCATACCCAAACTTAATCATGACATTGTTTGGTGAAGGATTATCTATTACATAAACGGTTCATTTATACACGTATATTCACCCACACCTAGGGCTTGTCATGACACATTGCTAGACGTCACTCATGACTAGTGAAAGTCTAATGATAAGTGTTATCATTGAGGGCAAAATTGGAATTGTTCCAATCGAACCAAAAATAAAAAGTTTCTATTTTGGGAAACATTGAGATGTTCCCGTCACTACTAGGTTGGGGTGAACCCAATGGGTCACAGACAAAAGGACATAAGTGATCTTCTTGAATTTGTGGGAGGGGAATATTCTAGTTTATATAAGTTTGACCCTTTTTATTAAAGGTTAATAAGAAAGGGGTCAAGAATATAAATAACTAGGATATTGCTATTCTATATGAAGTTTGGTCAAGCAAGCACTTGTAACCAAACATCACTAAAAGAGAAGAGGATTATATATAAGAGGGAATAGCCCTAGGGCCAGCAACTCCTTGGTGTGCCTCTCTCATAGCCGTCCTCCTCCTCTCAAGCTTGTGCTCTCTCTCAAGGGTTGTGGAGATACAAGGGATTTGAGAAGTCTTGTGTTCATGTGGACTTTCATTGGAGGCTTCCATACTTTTGAAGCTCGAAGTTTTGCGATGACAAACATCAAAGGAACCAAGAAAGCTTTTAATTAATTGTTTATTAATTTTTTTGATTCGTTTGCATCGTTTGAGTTCATCCTTGGGATGATGATCATGGAAAATTTTAAAACCTTTATTCCGCTGCGTTTATTCCATGGTCAATCTTTTAGTGGTATCAGAGCCAACTCAAACCATGATTCAAATCATGAATGGCATAGTTTGGCGTGTGTTTTAAAGTTATTTTGATCAAATAAGATTTGAGAAAAATCCCTATGATTAATTCGGCCCTATGGGTTCTTGAACCCTTAATGTTTTTGTTTTGATTTTTGCAAACTTCGTTTTGTAAACCTTGTAGAATGGATGGGATTCATGTGTGATGGCTGCAACTAGGGTTCTATAACCCTTGTAAGTTACGGCCATCTAGGGTTTAGAAACACTAGAGTGGCGGTTTGTAAATGGTGGCTGCATTTAGGGTTTGAAACCCTAGAGGGTTACGGCTGCATAGGGTTTCATCCCCTTTGCTATTTTCGGCTATAAGGGTCTATAACCCTAAATTGATTTTAGGCCTTCATGGGTTTATTGAAACACTAAGTAAAATATGTTAGTGTTGAGGGAGATTAAGTTCTTGATGAAGTTCTATATGAATCTTGAAACCCTAATGTGATTAGTGTTTTTTCCCTCTTTCTTGGTTGATTTAAATGTTAATTAAAATTGTTTAATTCATACATGGTGGCTGCATATAGAAGTTTAAGAAACTCTATATTAATTTAGGTAAATTTCCTATTTTGAAAAGTTTCAAAGTTCATCACTTTCTTGAATTTTCAAGATTCTATGGATTTGAATCTTTTAAAATTGGAAACCCTAAATTTTGGATGACTTTATTAGGATTTGTGAAACCCTAATGTTTAATTTGATTATTTGAATCTTGGATTAATCAGATCATGAAACCCTAACCCTAATTCCTCTTGGAGTTGACGGCCACACTAGGGTTTCCTAACCCTAGTGTGTCACGGCCACTAGGTGGCTTGTTTTTCATTCTTACTTCTTCACAAATATTTTATTACATGTTTTTTCTTAATTATAAAATTATTTGGAAAGTTTTGTAATTCAAAAAGTGTGAAGAAAATAGAATAAAAGTAAAATTGGGTTTTGGAAACCCTAATTGCCATTTTAGGGTTTTAGGTTTAAACAAGTGTTGTTTTAGCTTTTTAATTGGATTAAAATGCTTGGGAGTCATCCACATTGATATATTGAATTGTTATAATGGTTAGTACAAGAAAATATATTGATTTGAATTGATTTGTAAATTTTACAAACACAAAACAGTGTGCTGTTTTTTTTGGGCAGCAACTTATTTCATGTTGTAAATAGTTTAAAAATAGTTTTTATTGATATTTACAACAAGCCACTTATCAACTTCACTAATATAAGGTCTTAACTAAATAGGAAGGGTTCCCATGATTTATTTTGACCTTTGATAGCCGTATTAAGCCTTTTGCGATCGATACTCAAATATGTCCAAGATTAGAGTTACATTCGCTAAAGACTTTAAAGTGATATCAAACGTTGAAATCACTTAATGTGACCTGTACCATTGGAAAGAACACTGAAAATCCTAGTGAACGAAGGTGTTCTCACATTTAAAAGGTTGTTTTAAATGAGGCAAATAATTATTGCAAAACAGGGGTTGATTCTCGGTGTTTTAGAGAAAACACTAAAGTAAAGTGTTACTTGATTTTTAATGCGATTAAAATTGGATTCTATTTTCATAAGATGATAAATAGAATTAAAAACGTGTTTTAATATATGCCATTTCCATTTATTAATTGTTCCTTTATTGCTTTATTTTATGCAATAGGATTGTATAAATGAAATATGGAAAGTTATGGACTTAAAGACCAATTTAACTGGACGTGATTGGCCGCATGTGATGTGTTTTTCTATTATGGGTTGTAATTTAAGTTGTTAAATTATTGGTGATGTAATTTTAATTATGGCTTCTCCCTTTTCTCCCAAATGTATTCCCCTATTCCTTTATACCATTTCTTTGTTTATTGTAAATGTACTTTGAAGATCGAGAAGTTACATGGTGGACCCAAGGATGCATGGAGCAGTGGGAGGGCAAAGAGAAGACCTTGAGAAGTTTTTTTCTTTTATTTAATAGTTACAGGTTAAAATTACGATCACATAACCCATGTTAGACTTAAGGCTCGACTAATGGCTCTAGTTGGGCCCAACCTTAAAAGTCCATAAACTTTCCATAAGGCTCATATATATGCTAGATGTATGTTTTAGGGGGCCCATTAATCATATTATTATATGTCTTTAATGATAGTGTCTCCTTCCTTCAGAAATAGTGGGAGTATCATTAATGTACTAATAATAAAAAATGGTTAATAAATAAATATATGTGATATATGTATGCATGTGATGTATGTTTAATCTGATGAGACCTAAAACCCCCTGTTTTTCAAATTTAAATTGTAAGGAAGAGGCATACGAGTGCTTTATCCTAGCCTCCTACCATTACAAGATAGGTGAATTCTTATGGTGGATGTGTTTGGCTATAGATATGCGGGAACACATTCATTCTGAGGGTTCATACTAGCTTGTTACATATTGAATATCATGAGGTACGATAATGATGCATTCCAATAACCTATTATGTGAGGGGTGCAACATTCAATTGACCATACGCATGTGAATGGTAGGTGTAATTTAACTAAAGAGCACTATCCAAGAACCTATTATGTGAGGATACTGCAATTTAAAGGCTAAAGGAAGGTTGGAATTTGCTTGAGAAGCATTGGATAAAGAGTTATCCACCCCTTTGGATTAGTGGTCCAAGAACCTATTATGTGAAGTCCACTAATTCAAATGGGACCTCAATCCCCATTAAGAATTCTATGTTGAATTCTCGAATCCTATAGAGGGTGTATGGGATTTGATAAAATAGTGGGAGACACCATAAAACTAAAGACCAAGTTATTATGGTTTTAAATGATATATATTAATTATCTGTTACTTACTTTTGTAGATATCGTAATGGCTTTACTTAAACAAATATCTGAAAAAGATAATGACTACTATTTGACTGAACTTTGTAATAATAAGAGGCTTGAAGAATTGGGAAGTGTTCCTAATTTAGGATATTATCTATCACTAAGCGATGCTTCCTCTTGGGTATTAGATACCGGGGCTAGTTCTCATAAATGTAAGAATATTAGAGAACTAAAAGAAAACATAAAATTAAGTTGAGATCAAGTTACCCTTCGAGTGGGAAATGGAGCAAATGTTGCTGCATTAGCTGTTGGAACTTTTGACTTAAACCTTCCATCTGGACATGTCATAAAACTAGATAACTATTTATTTATGCCAGGAATAGTCAGGAACATTGTTTCGGTTTCATTCTTAACTTGTTCTGGCTATGAATTTATTTTCAATAGGGATAGTTGTACTATTTCTATTGGGAATAAATCTGTTGGTTCTGACATATATCTAAATGGTTTATATTTCTTAAACATGGATGGTAGTGTGAATTGCTTAGAGAATAAAAATGATGCTGAAAGGCATAAAAGACCTCGAGATAAAAAAGACTCAACCTATGTATGACATTTGAGATTAGGTCATATTAGTGAGGAGAGGATCAACAAGTTAGGAAAGGATGGGCAACTGGGCTCATATGTACTTTTACCGTTACCTACTTGTGAACCTTATCTCATAGGTAAGATGATCAAATCGCCCTTTACTGGTCACAGTGAGAGGGCAGGAGACATACTAGGGTTAATACATTTTGATGTATGTGGACCTTTGAATAAGGTTGCCAGAAGAGGTTTCACCTACTTCATTACCTTTACCAATGATCACTCACGGTTAGGTACAGTGTATCTTATGAAACATAAGTCTGAATCCTTTGAAAAGTTCAAAGAATACAGAGTTGAAGTGGAGAAACAAAATGGCAAGAGTATTAAAGCTTTTCGATAAGATCGAGGAGAAGACTACTTAACCACAGAGTTTTTGGATCATCTTACTAAGGCTGGAATATTATCACAGTGGACTCCTCCTGGTACACCTCAGCTGAATGGTGTATCTGAAAGGAGAAATAATACTTTGATGGACATGGTGGATCGATGCTGAGTTACACTGATATGCCAATATCCTTTTGGGGATATGCATTAGAGACAGCCGCTTATTTATTAAACAGAGTTCCTTCCAAATCTGTCCCTAAGACACCCTATGAGATATGATATGGGAAGAAACCAAGCCTGAGGTATCTAAGGGTTTGGGGTTGCGTTGCATATGTTAAGAACCAAAATGCAATAAAACTAGAAGCTAGGTCAGACAAGTGTAGGTTTGTAGGGTACCCAAAAGAGTCTTTGGGATACTACTTTTATCACACTAGCGAAGAGAAAGTCTTTGTTAGTAAATTTGCAGCCTTTCTTGAAAGAGATTTCATACAAGAAGGAGGCAAAGGTCAAGTGATAGATCTTGAGGAATTATCCGAGATTATGCAGACCAACATTGATACCACACCTGCCCCTGTTGAGGCAGTACCTACTATTACACCACCACTTCATAGATCTGGTAGAATATCTGCTCTTCCAGTGAGATATGGGTATCTTTATGATTTCAGTGAGGAATTGTTACTTGGCGACAAGGAACATCCAGATGATCCTACCACTTACGAAGAGGCGATGTTGGACATCGACTCGAGAAGATGGCAAGAGGCCATGAAATCTAAAATGGATTCAATGTATTCTAACGAAGTCTGGACTTTAGTAAATCTACCAGAAGGTATAGTATCTATAGGCTATAAATGGATTTACAAAAGAAAGATAGGCTCAGATAGAAAGGTAGAGACCTACAAAGCTAGGTTAGTGGCAAAAGGGTATAATCAGAAACAAGGTGTTGATTATGAGGACACCTTTTTGCCAGTAGCTATGCTAAAATCCATTAGGATCTTGCTAGCTATAATAGCACACTATGACTATGAGATATGTCAAATGGATGTAAAGACCGTCTTGCTAAAATCCATTAGGATCTTGCTAGCTATAGCATTATACTAGCTTTTTGACGGGCTTTAGGATCCACATCATCACCGGGCGATGATTAGGGATTTTTAGAAAAATAAAACAAAGGAGTCACCACCTTATTTTTAAGGAATAAGGAAACCGTGAAAATGTTTTATTTTTAAAATCAAAACAAAACAAACTCCATTTTCAATGAAAAGACAGTCTTCGAACCAGAAATGGATCCAGGGGCTAGGTGACGACGTGGAAAGGTTCCAAGCTTTCACTTGTAGGCACCCACCTCGCCCTAATTAAAGGACTTCTAATTTATTTGGGCTATTTAAATCCTTAATGCAAACAATCCTAAATAATCTAATCAACCAACAAAATAGTGATATAAAATGCAATAATCTATATTAGTTATATTAATAATAAAGAAAATATACAAACAAACCGTAAGAACCTAGAATACCCTATGGGCATCCTAGGGCGGACTTGAGCCCTATTAGCGCCTACGTAACCTACTAGTGTCACCTAGCAAGTATCAAAGTCCACGTAGTTCGACTACCCTAGGACTCTCCTATTGTAATCGATCACATCATCAAAGGTATTCAACTTAATTCAAGACTCTAGCTTCGAGAGTTTTTTTTATTCATTTAAAATCATTTATTTGAAATCATTTCAAATTAAAATAATTTCTTAAAATCCAAATATTCTAAACAATTCTTATCTTGAGAATTCAATTCCAATTGAAAATCTTTTTCAAAGATTTTTCAAGAAAACAAATCATATGGGGAGAAATCTCATTCTAAGGTAAAAATCTTAAAACATTTCAAATTCTTTTGAAAATCATTTAATAATCAAATCTTTCACAAAATCATGTTTATTTCATAAAAAATCACATTAAAAAACCTTTTAGGAAACCTCTCGAAGATAGACTCTCAAATCAAATGCAATACTCAAATCAGATAACGATCTTTACAACAAAGGACAGTCCTAGGGAAGGTCAAGTGACCTTCCTAAACCTAGGGTCTCTAACTAGCCCTAAAGTTAGTTTAAAGACCTAACATACTAATGCAATGCATGCTGGAATTTAAATAAATTAATCTAACACACATGAAATTAATCCTAACCATGCATGAAAATGCTCCTAAATGCATACTAGTTAATCTATGTGAACCTAGACATATTTCTATGTTGGATTTGGCCCTAAAATAATTTTTAGAAGTGATTTAAGGACATAAACAAACCCGGACAGATTTGAGCATGAACCTTAAACAATTCTAAAAACCATGAAAACAAAGAATAAAAATTGTGAAGATGACCTAGCATGCTTCCTATATGAATATATTACAAAATAAACTATAAAAATCATGCTAAACATGGCTTAAAAATGATAATCAAACAACTTTAAATCAAATATTCAAATCGGGACAGCTTTGAATATATATTTAAAATAGCCTAAAAATCATTCTTAATTAATGAAAATGACATAAAAACATCCTAGCATAGAATCTAACATGCTTGACTAAATTACCATGCAAAACCATATCAAAAAAACTACACCAAAAATATGCTTAAATAATCAATTTAAACACAAGGGGAGGATCTTACCTTCGCACTCTCCCTCGTACACAATTTATATATTCAAAACATACATCAAGTGTTTAAATAATCATAAAAACATAAACAAAAGACCCAAGACTCATCACATGTCAAAATAACATATTAACATATTCATATCATCATTAATATCATCAATCAAATATCAAGAGATTTAAATAATAATATAAACATATCAATACCTACTCTAAACATGCTTACACATAAAATAATGAAAGACTCATCCTAAACATGATTACTACCATAAAATAACAACAAAACTAAACCTAAACATGTTAACTCATGTAAATCATTACAAAAGACACCCTAATCAAACCTACTCACATGAAATCATAATAAAATTAACCCTAAATACATCTACTCACATAAAATCATAATGAAATCTACTCTAAACACATCTAGTTATATAAAATCATAACGAAAAATACCCTAACCATAACTATTCATATAAAATCATACAAATAACTAATCTAAACATACATGCTCACATAAAATCATAATGAGATTAACCCTAATCATGCATTCTTACATAAAATAACAATAAAAGACAACCTTAATCATGCTTGCTAACATATAATCATAATGAAACTAACATAAAATCAAACCTATATATTCCTAAACATACAAATACTCTACTATCTTAAAAGAATCATATTCTACCCTAACATGCAAACTATATTAAACAAATGACATGCATAAACTAATATTATTCTATCATATGCAAACAACCAAAAATCCATACATATCATACATACTAATAAACATGGAGATGGAAGAAAAGATTTACATAAAAAATAACAAAAATTGAACTATGATAGAATATTTACCTTTTCTTCTTCCTTCTTGGCTATCTTCCTTCAATCTCTCAGCCTTGAATTCCTCATTCCTCTCCCTTCTTAGCCTCTAGTTTTCTCTCCAATGATGAATCAAAAACCGAAATTCTAAACCCTAGCCTCTTGGTCATCTCCTCCTCTAACTCTATCAAAGCATACTTATAGAGTTAGGGCTTAAAAACATGAATAGTTAGGATTAATCCATATAAAAATCATCATAGGGCTTAGAATGAGTCATTCTAGGGTTTGCAAATTGAAACCTATACGAATTCATCCAGAAAAATCGAACCAAATCGGCCAAAACAAGTGGGAAAGCCTCAAACCTTCCAAAATTGCAAAATATGCCCGAGCATCCTGGTGACCATCCAAGGCTGGACGGTTAGCCGTCCTGGGCTGGATGGTTGGCCGTCCTAGCTAGGACGGTCACCATGCTGACTTCCCATATTTTTTATAAATTTCAAGGGATTTTATATTTTGGCCATATTTTGCTCAATTTGAATTCAAATTCGGTGATTCAGGTATCAAAACGACCTTGTTTTGATCTTCCACATTTTTAGAAAGTTTTTGGGTAAAAAATACTTGACCATGGTCAAGGGTTTTAGCAAAAAACTAGCCAATTGATCCGGTTGTGCCAAAATTGGTCATATGACCATTCATTGTTTTATAAAATTGATCAATTTGGCTTTCATCACTTTTAAAAACATGGTTTTAATATGAAATTGGTACTTGAAAACACATTTTGAAAATATTTGATTTTGGTGAAAATGACCAATTCAAGGTCGATTTGAATAAAACCCTAATTCAGCTCATTCTTACCCTTGAGATTGATTTTGGGAGAATCTATCCCAACCATTCTAAGGTTCAATTGGCACTTCAACTACACTCCCCACATCCATATAAATCTCATGAAACAATTCGTTTCAAATTCGGAGGTCATTCGAAAATTATACAAGAAAAAGGACGAAAATGCCCCTCAAGTCGCAAAAACTCTAATTACCTATCGAGCTCTCATCAGAATATCATGAAAATTTACAGGAATGTTCTAAAACACCTCAAAAGTCAAATGCAATACAAATGGATTGATTCCAATCCAAATGTACGCATGAAATAATGAATTGTCATTTTCCTCAGAAATGGCAATTTGGGTAATTTGGTCTTTACAAGGCCAATTCCTCACCAAATAATCCACTCTTCGAGCTGATCATTTGCATAAATATATGATATAAATAATTGGTAAAAATGGGGTGTCCACACATCCGATTCAACGAAGCGGTCAAATCATTTGGTTTTATTCAGAATATGGATGACCATGTGTGTATAAGAAGGTTAGTGGGAGTGCAGTCACTTTTCTTGTCCTATATGTGGACGATATCCTTATCATTGGGAATGATACAGGAATGATCTCATTTGCAAAACTTTGGCTTTCTAATAACTTCTCTATGAAGGATTTGGGAGAAGCAACCTATATACTGGGTATAAAGATCTATAAAGATAGATCTAAAAGGCTGCTTGGTCTCTCACAATCCATGTACTTAGATAAAATACTGAAGACATTCAGTATTGAGAGTTCCAAAAGGAGTTTGCTTCCTTTTAGACATGGAATTCATCTCTCTAAGGATATGTCTCCAAAGACAGATCAAGAGAAAGAGCATATGAGTAAGGTCCCTTATGCATCAACTGTGGGGAGCCTTATCTAAGATATGCTATGTACTAGACCCGATATCAGTCATGCTATAAGTGTTGTCAGTAGATATCAGTCTAACTCGGGTGAGCTGCACTAGCGTGCAGTCAAGAGCATCCTTAAGTACTTGAGAAGGACTAAGGATTTGATTCTTGTCTATGGAGGAGATGAGCTTAAAGTTGATGGTTTCACTGACTCGGATTTTCAATCAGACATTAATGATAGAAAATCCACCTCAGGATATTTATTCACCTTAAATGGTGGAGTGTTTAGTTGGAAGAGCTGTAAGCAGCCTATTACAACGGATTCCACTACAGAAGCTGAGTATGTAGCTGCCTCTGAAGCTGCCAAAGAAGCTGTTTGGATTAAGAAGTTCATTTCAAAACTCGGAGTGGTTCCATCTATTGATTCACGTTTACCTTTGTATTGTGACAACAATGGGGCCACTGCTCAGGCCAAGGAACCAAGATCTCATCAGAAATCTAAGCACATAGAACAACGCTTCCACATGATTCGAGAAATCATTGAAAGAAGAGATATCATTATACAGAGAGTAGCATTTGAGGATAACACCGCAGACCCACTTACCAAGGCTCTTATCCTGAAGACCTTGGAGCAGCATCTTGAGAAGATGGGTATAAGATACGTCACTAATTGGATTTAGTGCAAGTAGGAGATTATTAGAAGTATGCCCTAAACCAATTGTTAGGTTATATTTAGGGAACTTATATTTCATTTATATTCATGTATGAAACATTATTCATTTATGAAATGACTTTTATTATCATGTAAACTTGTGTTATTTATAACTGTTTATGATAATGTCCTTGAATAGTATGATAGAGAATTGTATCTCAAGTGTTGAGATGAAGAGACATACAATTCTCAAGTACATTTATGCTAGATTAGTTCCTAATCATAGGTTTATTTATTTGGGGGATAATAAACCATTAAGATTAGCACAGGTTATACTATCTCCTAGGGAGAATTGTGAGTCTCATGCCATAAGTGTAGAGACACTATAGTAAACCTGTGGGTGCTTGTTAGAAGAATAAGTATACTGAACGTGACCAATATGAGTACAGCTTATGGAAATGTATTTGAATGTCAAAAGCTGCTCATGTGTATAGTCACAATTGTAATCCACATACCTAAGACATCACTGGTTATCTTATGTATGAATTGCTAGAGTTTGATAGTATCTCGTACACCCTTAATCAAGAGGATGTTATCAATACTCATTGACTTTAGTAAGTTGTACATGAAGATAGGTGAGTGTGCAATAGGGGATCACCACCCTTAATATCAAAGGGAAAATGCCATTGTTCATTCACAGATAATAACTCAATAAAGTATTTGGCCAAAGCAGAAGGTAATCGAGAAAAAAGTATTTTCAAGGGTTAACCTAATTGAGTTTATATTTTGGTGAATGGCTAACACAGGATTAAGTTAGGGTTTGACATGAATCCATACCCAACTAACTTAATCATGACATTGTTTGGTGAAGGATTATCTATTACACGAAGGGTTCATTTATACACATTGCTAGACGTCACTCATGACTAGTGAAAGCCTTATGATAAGGGTTTTCATTGAGGGCAAAATTGAAATTGTTCAAATCGAACCAAAAATAGAAAGTTTCTATTTTGGGAAACATTGAGATGTTCCCTGTCACGACTAGGTTGGGGTGAACCCAATGGGCCACACACATAAGGACATAAGTGATCTTCTTGAATTTGTGGGAGGGGAATATTATAGTTTATATAAGTTTGACCCTTGTTATTAAAGGTTAATAAGAAAGGGGTCAAGAATATAAATAACTAGGATATTACTATTCTATATGATGTTTGGTCAAGCTAGCACTTGTAACAAAACATCACTAAAAGAGAATAGGATTATAAATAAGAGGGAATAGCCCTAGGGCCGGCAACTCCTTGGTGTGCCTCTCTCCTAGCCATCCTCATCTCTTCCCTCTCAAGCTTGTGCTCACTCTCAAGGGTTGTGGAGATATAAGGGATTCGAGAAGTCTTGTGTTCGTGTGGACTTTCATTGGAGGCTTCCATACTTTTTGAGCTCAAAGTTTTGCGAGGACAACCATCAAAGAAACCAAGTAAGCTTTTAATTAATTGTTTATTAATTGTTTTGATTCGTTTGCATCGTTTGAGTTCATCCTTGGGATGATGATCATGAAAAATTTTAAAACCTTTATTCCGCTGCGTTTATTCCATGGTCAATCTTTCAGTTAAGTTATATGCCCATCAACTTAGTTCATAAACCCAATGATAGAAAGTATCCTATTCCCACATTTATAAAGTTTTGTCAAACGTAAATCATTTCAACGTAAAATTCATTTGATATAGTTCAAAGCATGCCACACAGTCTACACAGTTCATAAACAGGTATATTCCATGTATCTATTTAACAGAATAGTAAATAGTAAGGTTCACAAACATGTATAAATCATATTGATCAAAAGGAGTTATTGAAATCCACATGGTTCTCAAGGCAGTTTGTAAAACAGATATATCATCATTAACAGTACAAGTTTACTTATTCCTACCTCAATTCAATAGTGTTTCCAACCCTTGTGCAGCTTCACAAGCCTCCCAAATACAATGCGTAATACACCCAATGCAAGTGGTCCTTCCAAGGACCTTCAAAGTTTGAGGAAAAGCAATTCATTCAAAAGAGAAATCAAACAAAGCACAATGCAAGCGAATCATTGAAACAAATACAAATCACTATCTCACCGCTACTCACGCCTAACCTTTTAACCTCAAACATCGAGAATGGCTAACCCCAAAGCCTTGAGAAATCTAAGACATATCACCAAACATGTCTAGATACTACATACTAAATCCCATGGCCAAATGCCAAGCGAGTTAGAAGATATAGGCCAAAGAAGACAAAGTGAACACCAAGGGCAAATCTGGTATATCCAAAATTATTTCTCTCCTCAAATAATGTGACCCCAAAACCAATATATTTAGAAAATAGGCTTCATAAACTTTCCGAGCATATAAAGATCACTCAAAACAGAGTTCGGATGAAGAAAATACAAGCGATTGAAATTTGGGCTGAAAAAGGGTCATTATCAATATTAGGGGTCGGTCAACCCTCTATCGGTAATGGTCCATTATCGATAATGCACTTATGACACCTTGCTGCCTACCTTTGAGGAAGTGCATTACCGATAATTAGGGGTGGCAAATGGGTGGGTATGGGTTGGGCTACAAAATGACCATCACCCATTTATGACCCATTTAACTAGTGCCATGTCTTGACCCATTTAAACTCATGCCCATATATCATGGGTTGACTTTTTTTAAAAATAAAATGCATATACACTCCAACAAAAAAAATTAAAATAAAATAAAATTGCCACTGTAGAGATGGAAAATTTATAACCAATCACAAATTGCCACATGGCTTAAGCCAATTAAATCATAACCAATCAAAACGTGTCATGTGCCACCAAATGTACCCACTAGGATACTATAAAGGTAAATAAGAAATAGCCAAGTGTCCTATTTTACACAGGCTTAACAAATTACAATTAACCATGTGTTTTAAATCTGTGATTAAGT
>JAESVK010000096.1:2314895-2335358 GCA_017140935.1 Hamamelis virginiana | reverse complement strand
TTTTTTTTTTTTGGATAAGAATCCTATTTTAAATCAAAGTTATCTTTTGAAATAAATAATTATTTTACAAAACGAAAACTCTCTAGAATAGAGTTTTAAATGAGTTGGGATATTGAATACTAAGCCTTTAGATAAGGATTTGCATGAATGCAGTTCCCTACAATAGGATGAGTCCTATGTAAGTTCGAACTACGAGGATTTTGAAGATTACTAGGAAACTAGTAAGATACGCTGGTGCTAATAGAGCTCAAATCCGCCCTAGGATACTAAGTATCTTAGGTTTTTAGTTTTTTAGTTTTTTTTTTTATTTTTTTATATTTTTTTATGCGTTTTAGTTAGCTAGGAGTTATGTGCATGATATATTAAATAGCCTAAATAAATTAAGAGACTTTTAATTAGGGTGAAGTTGGTTCCTACAAGATTATATGCTTAAAACCTTCCCACGTCATAACCTAGTCCCGAATCCATCTTTGGTCGTTGATCAAGCTTTTCCAAAAATATGGAGTTGTTTTGTTTTGAATAAAATAAAACATTTTTTTATGGTTTCCTTATTCCTTAAAAATAATGTGGTAACTCTTTTTCTTTTTCAAAAACTCAATTCTGCTAATGTGGATGCATCGAATTCCCCAATGGTTCACAGAATTAGCGACTCTGCTGGTGATGGCAGGCTAAACTCTGATATGTTGATTGCCTGTTTTCATTTCTACATTGTGTGTGCATGCATTGTGTATGATTAGGACAATGTTGCCTTGCCAACGAATAGCCTAGCCCTGGACCCAGTTTTCCTTATTATTGGATTCATGTATGCGAAGCATTCACTCCTCTTACCACATACCCAATTTTCCTAATTATTGGGTATATTAAATGGACCAATCACGTATTGCTAGACCCACATGACGTCCCTGATGTCACATGTGGCATAAGATGGCAGCCAATTCTTCATCGTCCGACAATATTGAAGTTCAAGACTCGATGAGGGTAGAAGCCTCATAGGTCCGACTAGCTTCAAACATTCTGTTTCAAAGTTCAAGATTTACACTGTGGAAATACTTCATAGTTTTGTATTGAATGCTTTGAAAGGAAATCAACCAAGAACACAGTGGAATTTTAAAAACTTTTTGGTTGAATGATTTCCAATAAGCCATGATCAAAATCATGCTTTTAATGCATCACAAAGTTTCCTATCAATGGAGATAGTTATAGAACTTACTTTGATAGCCTTATAGTCGTAATAAGAATCAAGCCACGCAAGTGAATGGCCTCCAAGAGTATCCACACCAAACTTGTGTATATCCCTTGAACTTTCTTTTTCAATACCCTAGAACAGGAACAAGGAGAGAGAGAAAGAGATGTCGCCGGCCCTAGGTATTCTCTTTCTATGTTGCATGTGCTAACATGCTAGCATAAGTTCATTAAATAGAACATAAGAGGAGGTCGGCCCTAGGGTTTAGAAACCCTAATTATAATGTGCTAAATATTACATATTTGCATAATTGCCCCATGTTTTAACTCTTAATACACGGGTATCAAATTTACTTTAAATTTGATTTTTCATTCTCTTTCTTTTATCCAATATACACATAAGCTTATGGGTGTGTGACCTTTTGGGTTCACAGGTATTTAGTAGTAGGCTTGGACAATAATCATGTCCTTAAGTAGAACTCTTTCTACTTGGGTTCAATTGGAAACTCTTTTTAATTTCCCTTATAAAGAACAAATATCAATTTATATTCTTCGGGCTTCTACTAGACCCTTCAGTTAACATTTAAGACATAATAAGATCCTTCCAACACACAATGTCCCAATTAAGTTAATATAGTATGGATGACTGTCAAACTACCAACTTAATAACCATCCTATGATATCAAGTCACATAAGTGCCCTTTGAAAACTCTTTTCAAAGTCACTCCACTTTGGCTAGAGATTCCTATGAGTTATATGTATGAGGATTATATACGACATTCTCTCTCTTTATTTGAGAGTGATGGATTCCTTGTTGTGCATTCACCTACCTCCATACTTGTGTCATCAGGACCAATAGATACAACCATGTTTACATTAACTTTGGGTAGTATATGTAAGGTGTATCATTAAACCCTAATGTCCCAAATACAAGATAACTATGATACCTCAGGTCTAAGGATTACTTATGTCACTGTAACTAGTAAGTTACTATTTGACAAGTAAATAAATCTCCATGTAGTGAACTTTATGTCGATTACATTCAGTGTACTTGTTCTCTAACAAGCACCCACAGGTTTGCTTTAGTGTCTCTACACAAATACTTAAGACTCAGTATCCTCTCATTGAGCAAACATAACATGTGCTAGTCTTACTGGTTTATCATTACCCATTTAATAAATTTACAACTTTGAATATTTAAGATTAATGTTCTTAGAAATATAAGTCTTCTTTATCTCAACTCTTGAGTAATTATTTTCTCAACATTTAATCTATGGATAATTATTATTCAAATATATAAGAATGATGATAATAATAAATAAACTTGCCCAATCAATTTATGTAATAAATGAAAAATATGACTATCAATAGTCCTAAAATCAATACAATGATTAGCTTTTAAGGCATGTATCTCATACCCATCTTCTCAAGATGTCTGTCTAAATACAGCTATGTTAGGGCCTTAGTTAGTGAGTCTTCACAATTATCTGCAGATGCTATCTTCTATATGTAGATGTCATCGCTACCAATAATCTCTCTGATTATGTGGAATTGCCGCTCGATATGTTTGTACTTCTGATTAGATCTTGGTCCATTGGCTTGTGCAATAGCCCCATTGTTGTCACAATATAAAGATATAGGTGACTCAATTGTAGGAACAACTCCTAGTTATGAGACGAACGTCTTAATCCAAACAGCTTCCTTGGCAGCTTCAAATGCGGCAATGTACTCGGCCTCAGTAGTGGAATCCGCTATAATATCTTACTTACAGCTCTTCCAACTAATTACTCCACCATTTAAGGTCAAGATATATCCAGAATTAGATTTTCTATCATTAATATCTTATTCGAAATTTGAATCAGTATAACCATCAACCCACTGCTCTCCTCCTCCATAGAAAAGAAATAAATCCTTAATCCTTCTCAATTACTTAAAGATATTCTTGATTGTAATCTAGTGTTTTGAACCTTGATTAGACTAATATCTACTAGTCATACTCATAGCATGGCTAATATTAGGTCTAGTACATAGCATAATATACATAAGACTTCCAATAGCTGAAGCATATGGAATCTTACTCATGCTATCTCTTTCATTTGGTGTCTTAGGGCTCATTCCTTTGGAAAGATGAATTCCATGTCTGAAAAGAATCATACCTCTCTTGGAATTTTCCATGTTGAACATTTTCAACACTTTATCTATGTACATGGATTGGGAGAGACCAAGCACTCTTTTAGATCTATCTCTATAGACCTTTATACCCAATATATAGGATGTTTCTCCCAAATCCTTCATGGAAAAGTTTTGTGAAAGCTAAAGCTTGACTGTTGATAACATTCCTACATCATTCCTAATGAGTAGAATATCATCAACATACAAGACAAGAAAAGTAATTGCACTCCCACTAACCTTCTTGTATATACAAGGTTCATCCATGTTTTGAAGGAATCCAAAAGATTTGATTGTTTTATTAAATTGGATGTTCCAACTTCTAGAAGCTTGTTTAAGTCCATAAATGGACCTCTGTAGCTTGCACACTTTATTGTTCTCATCACTAGATGTAAAACCTTCAGGCTGCTCCATATATATGTCCTCCTCAATGTTTTCATTAAGGAATGCAGTCTTTACATCCATTTTCCATATTTCATAGTCATAATGTGCAGTTATAGATAACAAGATCCGAATGGATTTTAGCATAGCCACTGACAAAAAGGTTTCTTCATAGTCAACACATTGTCTTTGTTTGTAACCTTTTGCCACTAGTCTAGCTTTGTAGGTCTCTACCTTTCCATATGAGCCTATCATCTCTTGTAGACCCATTTGCAGCCAAAAGATATTACAACTTGTGGTGGATCTACCAAAGTCCAGACTTGGTTGGAATACATAGAATCTATTTCGGATTTCATGGCTTCTTTCCATCTTCTAGAATCGATGTCTAACATCGCCTCTTCATAGTTTCCAGGATTATCTGGGTGATCACTATCACCTATGAACAATTCTTTATCCTCCTCATGAAGATAACATATTTTTGAGGTGGTACAAATATCCTAGTGGATCTACGAACATGTTGTGTATCTTTTAGGTTATGTCTCAACAGGGACAGAAGGTAAGTCAGGATATATTTGTGGCTCTTCAGAAATTTCTGAACTTTCTTCATTTGCCTCCTTCATAAATAAACTCTTTTTCAAAAAAAATAACAAATTTACTAACAAACACTTTCTGTTCATTAGGGTGATAGAAGTAGTATATTAATGACTCTTTAGGATAACCCACAAATATACATTTTTCTGATCTTGATTCAAGTTTGTCCACATTATGTTTCTTAACATATGCTGGAAAACCCTATACCTTAAGACGATTAAGGCTTGGTTTCTTCCCATACCACATCTATAGTGTTTTAGAGACAGACTTAGTAGGAACCCTATTTAATAGATATGCAGCAGTTTCAAAGGCATAACCCCAAAAAAAGATAGGTAAGTCAGTATAACTCATCATGGATCGAACCATATCTAATAAAGTTTGATTTCTTCTCTCAGATACACCATTTAACTATGGTGTTTTAGGAGGAGTCAACTATAATAGAATGCCATCTTCCTTGAGATGATCCAAGAACTTAGTAGTTAAGTATTCACCTTCTCGATCTGATCGAAGAGCTTTAATACTCTTGCCAATTTGTTTCTTTACTTCATATCTGAATTCTTTGAACTTTTTAAAAGCTTTGGATTTGTACTTTATTAAGTACACATATCCTTTATGTGAATGATCATCAGTAAATGTAATAAAATAAGATAAACCTCCTCTAGCTACCTTACTTATTGGACTACATACATTACTATGTATTAATCCCAATATATCTGCAACCCTTTCACTGTAACCTGTAAAGGGTGACTTGGTCATTTTACCCATGAGATACGACTCACAAGTTAGATAGGGTACAAATACCAATGAACCCAATTTTTCATCCTTAACCAACTTGTTAATCCTGTCATCACTAATATAACCTAGTCTCAAATGGCACATATATATTTGAATCTTATCATCTCTAGGCCTCTTGGGATTTTTAGCATTCTCATTATTCTGCTCTATGTAATTAACATTACCATTTATATTCAAGAAATAAAAACCATTTAAATAAATGCCAGTAGCTACTAAATAATTATTTAGAGAAATTAAATAAATATTTTTCCCAAAAACAATATTATAACCAGTCCTACATAAAGCAGAAATCGAAATAATGTTCCTTATAATCTTTGGCATAAATAAACAATCTACTAATTCTAGAATATTTTTGGATGATAATGTCAAGAAGCAAGTCCCCACATCTAATGTAGCAACTTTTGCTCCATTTCCCACTCGATGGGTAACTTCTCTTCTAGTCAACCTTCTACTTCTCTTTAGATTATGCATGGAGTTACATATATGTGAACTAACACCAAAATCTAATACCCAAGTGGAAGCAGAACTAACAGATAAGTTAGTTTCAATAAATAGGGCATCTGCCATACTTTCTTAAGGTTGGTTCTTTATGGAAAACAGGTACTCTTTGTAGTTCCTTTTCCAATGCCCAGTTTTGCCATAATGGAAACACTTTCCTTTAGAATTAGCTTCCTCAGAATTGCCTTTCTGTACCCCTCCCTTAACCTTTAGATGGTTCTTCTTCTTCTCTTTTTTCCTTTTATCCTTGCCCTTAGGCTTGAATTTAGAAATAGAAGCTCCATCTATGGCCATGACAGTTCCTTTGCCTTTCTTCATGGTTCCCTCAGTAGTGACAAGTAATTTCAATAAATTAGAGAGAGAATTCTCCAATTTGTTCATATGATAGTTCAAAACTACATTACCGATTGAATCAGGAAGAGACTGCAATATTATATTAGTGGAGAAATCTGCATCCAAAATGACATCCAGCTTCTCAAGCTACTCAATATGACTAATCATCTTGAGCATATGGTCATTAACAGAAGTCCCCTCTTGCATCTAAGCACGAAAGAGTTCTTTGGCGGCTTGATACTTTGCTAATCGACTTTGTTCACCATACAACTCTTGCAAATGAAGCAGAATTGATTTAGCACTATCCATCTTGTCATGTTGCTTCTGAAGCTCATTGGTCATTGATGCTAGCATATAGCATCTAACCTGCATGTCATCATCCCGCCACTTTCTAAAAGTGTCTATTTCCTCCTCAGATGCACCATCAAGAAGAAATGCTGGAATGGGTTCATCCAGCACATAAGCAATCTTATCATAATTAAGATATATTCTCAAATTCCTCAGTCAATCCATAAAGTTGGGTCCGGTTAATCAATTGTTATCAAGAATTCTAGATAAGGGATTAAGGTGGGTCATGGTAATCTACAATTTAAAAACAAAAAATTAGTTATTTCATCTATAACCATTATATTTGGGTCTTTAAATAATAATGGTGCCTCCCACTATCTTATCAAATCCCATACACCCTCAAATGGAATTCGAAAATCCTTTTTAATGATTTTTAGTGGGGATTGGTGTCCCATTATAAATTAGTGAGCCTCACATAATAGTTTCTTGATTCATTAATTTACAATGAGTAGGTAACTCTTACCTAATACTAATAAAGCAAGTTCCAATCATTCCTTTAGCCTTTAGTTTGAATAAATCTCACATAATAGTTCTTGACTTATCCAACCTAATTAAGTCATACCCACCATTCCTTATAAGTATGGCCAAATCTGACATAAACCTCACATAATAGTTTCTTGGTGTATATCAGTTTGCCATCTCATAATATCTCATATTTAAATAGGTTAATTAGAATCCTTTAGTGTCAATAGTCCCCTACATTTCTGCAGTTAGCATATCCAAATGAAGAATTCTAATTAATCCTACAATAATGGAAGGCCATGATAGGACATTCATAATGCCCATTTATTACAACTTAATATCTCATATGAGGGGTTTTTGGTCTTTATGGGTCTCATCATTTATAATCACATGCATCACATACATTAAATATAATAAACATATATATTTTCTCATAATATAATTAAGATGCATGATTATGGACTTTTAATAAATATTCAACTTTGAGCCAATAAAGTTGAATGTAGGTCTATGGGAGGGTTAGGTGATCGTAAAATAATTGCATGCATATGAAAAGTCTTCAAGCTCTTCAAGTCCCACCACGTTTCTCCATGCTTCTGACTGCTCCATTATTGCTCCATGAGGACGTATTACATTACAACTAAAAGAATGTAATCAAGGAGGATTCGCAACGGAAGACATACGATAAAATTTTTATGAACTTGAATCCAATCATCACAATCATACCAAGGAACGAACACAACCATATGATCATGAATATAAGAAAGAACAAATATTTAAACAATTTAAATAACTTACTTGATTGCCTTATGTTGAAACTTCAAATCGAATCCAAGCTCCAAAAGTATGAAGCCTCCAACAGTATCCACAAGAGCACAAGACCCCAAGAACTCTTGCAACTTCTCAACACTTGGAAGAGACAAGCTTAGAGAGGGAAAGAGAGAGAGCACGATTTAGAAAGAGATAGAATCCCATACTATAGCTCACAGCCCTAGGGGTTTCCTCACTCTTTCTTTTTGCCTCCCTTTTTTTATGATGAGTGGTTACTTAGTGCTAGCATGACCCATCATCATATATTTATAGAAAACCACTAGGGTTTCTATTTAATATTCTTTATAGTTATAAATTATCCCCTTACTTATTAACAATTAATAGTAAGGACCATGCTAATTATAAATTAGAATATTCTCCTATCTTTTGTTTCAAGAGACTCAATTGTGCCCTTATGTGTGACCCATTAGGTTCATTCCAACCTAGTAGTGGACAAAGACATCTCATGTCTCCTAAAAATAGAAACTTTCTATTTATGGTTCAATTGGAACAATTCCAATTTTGCCCTCATTGATAACACTTTATCATTAGGCCTTCACTAGTCATGAGTGACTCTAGCAACATATCATGACGTACCCTAGGTATGGGTGAATAGTATAACTAAATGAACCATTCATGTTACTTAATCCTTCATCCCCTAATGTCATTGTTAAGATAATCAGGTATGGTTATAAGTCAAACCCTATCTTAACAACTTGTTATATGTTCCACAAAATATAATCTCAATAAGATGAACCCGATGAAACTCTTTCACAGTTCACCTATCACTCTGGCCAGAGATTCAATATGAGAATTATCTTTGTGAACAAACCCTGACATTCTCTCTCTTCAAAGTGAGAGTGATGATTCCTTTTTGCGCACTCATTTACCTTTATACATAACCCATTAGAGCCAATGAGTATCGATTATATCCCGATAGTTAAAGATGTGCGAGATACTATCAAATGCACAAGATAACTATGGTGCCTCAGGTCTAAGGATTACAATTCGATGGATGTAACATAAGAATATTCCTTTGACTTAAACTTCATAATAATATTCTTATCAGATCATGTTCAGTGTACCTGTTCTCTAACATGCACCCACAAATTAACTATAGTGTCACTACACAGATAGGAAAGACTACCTATCCTCCCATTGGAGCTAGTTTAAATCTGTGCTACCACTAATAAATGTCTACTTTAAACCTATGAGTAGGAACTCTTTAGAATAAAAGTGTATGAGAAATATAAGTCTCCTTTTCTCAACAACTTGAGATATATATATTTCTCTTATCATTAATTCATGGACCTTATCATGTATATTTAAATACAAGACAAGTGATACCTTCTTATTATTCTAATATGAAATTGATATGCTCTTTAGGATTGGTTTTAGGGCATATCTCCAACAATCTCCCACTTGCACTAAAGCCAATCAACAAAGTATCTTATACTAGTCTTCGCAATACAAGGCTTCTAACATTCTTGATAAAGAAGTGTTATGGCAAAGGAGTCGTTTATGCAAAGAAACCTTGTAACTTTATTATTTCCAATAATAGTATTTAAACTATATTTCTCTGCCAACTCTGATGTCCAAGTAAATGAGACATGTGTTCTCGAAAGAAAACAATATACACTAGAGATCCCTTTAGGCAATTTGTAAATAGCATCCTTTTATCAAATTTATTTATACATACAAGTATTCCATTCTTAAACCCTTTAAGAATATACTTCTTTCTATTCAGAATCTGCATTCTAAATCAACAATCAATATATGTATGTGACAACTCTTTGTAACATTAATTATATCGATTTAAGTACATAACTTTTTATTACATGAGTATCCATATTTATCAAATATAATACTCATATGAAATCTCTCACAAAATCAAATTTTTGAGAGAATTGAATTCCTTTAACGATTATGGAATTCACAATACTACGCTAGTATTTAAAGTATGTACTTTATAAAGAAATATAAGAATAATTTCAATGGCATGTTTGCTCTCACTTTACTTTTTGAAACAAGGTATTTTATGTATTAATTAATAACATAATATTTCTTTTGATGTTTCATCAAGGTATAGTCATTAACCATCGTGGAAACATTGTTTTTCAATAACTCTTTATTTGAGAAAACAAAATTTTGAAGTTTATTTAGAGTTATCTTATAATCACCAAATAATCAACAAAACAATATCGTTTAACTTATTTAAGTCTATCAGTGATATAAGATTCAACCAAATATTCTCAATATTTTTCTTTTAGTTCTTACTTCATATGAATCATTTGAACACTTCAAATATTCATACTTTTGAATCATTTGTACACTTTCAAATATTCAAATAGATATGAAGTATCCAAACTAAAACACTAGGTTTATACATCTTATGTATGATCCTTTTAATTTCCTTATTTGAAAATAAGGTGATCGGTTCATATTAATTAATGAATCAAAATTCATTTATCAATGTAATCCTTAAATTTGAATCCTTTATATATCTGAATAAATCAATTTTCAGAATAAATCCAAAATATAAAATATGATAGATAAAATGTTTTAAATAAACAAAGTATTTAAAAATTAAATAGAACCTCAAAATAAGAATTTATTACAACTGGCAATAAAATTAAAGTTTCTATAATCTCTAAATAAACTAGTCAAGAATCAAGCTTCTATGTCAAAAGTAGAAACTCTTGATCCTTTTCCAAAAAAGGCAAGCTCGACATCTACTCGATCTTCTACTTTCCTTTGTCTCCTACATAAAATCACATTGTATAAGAAAAATACAATTAGGTATCTCATACCATAAGCACAATTAGGTATCTCTAAATAAACTAGTCAAGAAAAACACAATACGAGTCATAATTTATATATTTGAGTCTTAATCACAAAAAGCTTAGTATGGTTATCCTAGGTCAAATTAAGTCATGAGAACACTTCCTAAACTTAACTAAGACCTTATATTAATGAAGTTGATAGGTGGCATGCTTTGTAGATCAATGAAAACATTTTTCATGGATTTTACAAAAGCTATAAAGTTGCGTCTAGAAAAAACAGCACACTTGTTTAACTTAAAAACAATTTTAAAATTAATCTAAACAATATATTTTCATGCCAAAACACATCTAACATGTTAATATATCATCAAGCAACAACCCCTAATGATTTTAATCAAATTATAATATCAATACATCACATGTATTGCTCAAACTCTCAAGAACACTAAAAAGAGTTTTTTTTTAAACTAGTTTCATGCAACCTACTTATTCTTCACTTTTGATTTTCAAAATCATCAAAATTTATTTTGAAATTATTATAAACAATTTATAAAAGAGGTGAAGAACATTAGGTATGAAACAAACATAAAGCAAAGGCCATTAGGGTTTCCAAAACCCTAGTGGCCGTGAGCTAGGTGAGAGAGAAAGAGAAAGTGAGCTAGGGTTAGGGTTAGGGTTTCACAAACCTTACCTAATCCTATCATATTAGTGTGAACCCGCCACCGCGCGCGCGCCTGCTCGCTTTTTTTTGGAATTGGATTCACTATCATCGTAGATTGTAGATAACTCATTACCTTCTCTATTTATCATTCTCTTTTATCCACATTGTTTATCCTTCTCTATTATCTACTCAAGATCATCCAATCCTAATCATCCTTCTCTATTGTGGGAGTCCACTTAGATTGGGTTTTGAAAAAGAAAAAGAGTTTGAGAAAAACTAGGAGTCGCCACCTTATTTTTAAGGAATAAGGAAACCATAAAAAGAGTATTATTTTCAATAAAACAATGACTCCATATTTTGGAAGAAGCATGGTCTTTGAATCAAAGTAGGATTCGGGGGCTATGTTATGAGATAGGAAGGTTCCAGAACGCATCCTGTAGGCACCTATCTCACTCTAATTAAAGGTCTCCTAATTACTTTTGGGCTTATCAAAATCTTATAAAAAAATAACCCTAACTATCTAATCAACCAAGAAAATATGAATAATACATAAATAATAATAATAGATAATAAGAAATAAAAGCAAAAACAATCCTAAAGACCTTAGGAGACACACAGTCATCCTAAGGGTGGACTTGCACCTTATTGGCTGCCTACGTACTTTACCAGTGTCCTGATAGAGATCAAAGTCCATCGTAGTTCGAACACCTAGGATTCTCCTATTGTAATGAACTACACCATCAAAGGCATTCTACCTTATCTAAGACTTCATCTTCGAGAGTTTGTTTTTGTTTAAAATATTTTAACATTCAATAGACTCCCAATGAACCTGGAACTCTATTTAAAAGATAATTCTTATCCTTTATAATTCAAATGCAATCACAACTCTTTTCAAAGTGGGAGTTTCATCCCGAAACAACTTCTTGAGTTCCAATTTCATTGGGAAACCTTCACGAAGATAGACTACTAAACAAGCTAGAATTCCTAATTTGATGTAGTTCCTACAACAAAAGAGAATCCTAAGTGGAGTCAAGTGACTCTCCTTACCTAAAGTCCCTCACTACAACCTAATTTAGTCTAAACAGCCTAGAATACTAAAATAATGCATGCTGCAAATTCTGAAAAATATATGAAAAGAATAACTAAATTAAACACGCAATGCATGAAATGCCCCTAAATGCAAACTAATTCAACTTTATGAACCTAGGCATATTTCTAAGTTGAATTTGACCCTAAAAATGGCTTTTAACTTACATTAAAGCTACTTTTAAATTCTGGACAGAATTAAAAGTCCCTTCAAATGTGAATTAAAACCCTTGAAAATTCCAAGTAAAAAATGTGAGAATGATCTAGAATGCAACTTAACACAATGTAGTAAATTAACCTACATGTTTTTATGCAAAAATATGACTTAACAATGGTAATTGAACCACTTTAAATCACTTATTCAAATCTGGACAGATTTGAATGATTACTTTAAATGGTCTAAAGACCATAATTAATCCATCAAATAATCATAACATAAAGTCCTAATATGCATACTAATATTGAAAAACAAATACTTATGCAATTCATCCAAAAATAACATACATTGATGCTCAATATAATCAGATTACACACAAAAGAAGGGACTCACCTTAGCTCGCTCCCTCAAACACAATTCATATATCAATCAATCGTTAGAGGTATACGCTAAAACCAATCCTAAAGAGCATATCTATTTCATATTAGGAGAAAAATGTATTACTTGTCGTTTATATATTCAATTATATATACGATAATGTCCATGAATAAATGATAAGAGAAATATATATCTCAAGTTGTTGGGATATGGAGACTCATATTTCTGATACACATTTATTTTAAAAAGGTTCCTGCTCATAGGTTTATTAAAGAGGACATTTATTAAACCGACAAAAGTAGTACAAATTTAAACTGACTCCATTGGGAGGATAAGTAGTATTTTCTATCAGTGTAGTGACACTTAGGTTAATCTGTGGGTGCATATTAGAGAATATGTACACTGAACTTGATCAGCTAGAATATTCCTATGGAGATTAAGTCAAATGAATATTCTTATGTTACATCCATTTACTTGGTAATCCTATGACCTGAGACACCATGGATGTTTTATGCATGAATTGTTAGGGTTTGATAGTGTCATATACAACCTTACCTTAAGGTTGTAGTCGGCACTTATTGGCTTTAATAAGTCTTGCATGAAGACATATGAGTGGTCAATAAGGAATCATCATTCTCATTGTTATGAGAGAGAATGTCAGGGTCAGTTCTCAAAGATAACTCTTAATGTGAATCTCTGGCCGGAGTGATAGGTGAACTATGAAAGTGTTTCATAGGGTTTATCTTATTGAGATTATATTTTGAAGAACATATGACAATATGTTGAGATAGGTTTTTGACTTATATCCATACCCTGAATATCTTAACTATGACATTAGGGGATGAAGGATTAAGTAACAAGAAGGGTTCACATAGTTCTGTTATTCACCCAAACCTAGGGCATGTCATGACACATTACTAGACGTAACTCATGACCAGTGAAAGCCCATTGATAAGTGTTATCAATGAGGGCATAATTGGAATAGTTTCAATTAAACCTTAAAATAGAAAGTTTCTATTTTAGGAGACATAGAGATGTCCCTATTCACTGCTAGGTTGGGGTGAACCCAAAGGGTCACACACAATAAAATTTAAGAGAGCCTTTTAAATCTTTGAAAGGGGTAAGTTTCTAATTAAAAATGCAAATTAAAGGATACTTTATTAATGGTTAATAGAGGAGGTCCTTAGTTGCAAATTGAAAACTCTTATGTTTCTATAAATACAAGGGCTAGGGTGCATGCTAGCACTAAGTACTCCCAAACCCTAAAGAGAAGAGTGAGAGAGCCTCATCATCCCACCTAGGGCAGTGAGCTATAGAGGAGCCTCCTCCATAGCCGTTTTCTCCCTCTCCCTCTTATACTTGCTTTGTTTCAAGGGTTTATCAAGAGTAAGTGAATTCAAAGGTCTTGGATTCGTGTGGATACTTTTGGAGACTTCATACGTTTGAAGTTCGAGTTCGTCAATCGCAAATCGAAAGGCTAATCAAGTAAGTATACTTTATGTTTGATAAATATATGTGCTTGTTTGTTTATCTCTTGTCCCTATGCTTGTTCGAATCCTGCCTGGACATTCGATGATGGTTTCATCTTTGTAAAAATATTTATTTTGTCTTCCGCTGCGATTCCATGTATTTCGAATATCCTATCATCAATGCCATAATATCCCAAAATGATAAGATTCACCAAAAAAGAGTAACAATCGTGCTATACTTAAAGAATCAAGACACAAGCAAACATTAATATCCTAAAACAATGACAAGACACAAACTCTATGCAAAAGACAATAACTTTGAAGAACTAAACACTTATTTCTAACTTCAAAACATATTCTAATGCATTCTCATAAATACTTATATCATCGAATACATCTAGAACTATATTTTGAAGATAGAAACACTAACTAGTCTAGCATGCTTGAAAATAATCCTAAGCATGTTCCTATTAATCCATAATAACTAGCATGCTCAAAATTCACAAAAGACTTAAACTTTATAAAGTTAATCATGCCAAACACAGAAACTTTCATGCTAATAAATTGAAACTAACATGCAATAAACAACTGACCCTCTACTCCTAACTATGAATACTCAACCTAAGCATTTATTCCTAGAATAGCATGGTCATGGAAGAAGAATGAAAGAGAAGAAAAAGAAGAAACATGCAGATTTTAACTATGTTATACAACTCATCAAAACAACTTGAATGGTGAGTTTAGATTTACCTCTATGCTTTCTTCTTTCTTACTTCTAGCTCCCTTCTCCAAGCTCCAATGGCTTCCAAATTCGTAGCTAGGGTTCTAAGAAGTGATTCAAATGCCAAAAGTCTCTCCAATCAAAAGTTCCCCCCTTAATCAAAGTTTAGAGCTTTATATTTATAGAGAGGCTTCAATTTGATCAAAGGCTCTCATTAAAAACCTAGAGAATGATTTAAGGGTCTTAAATGAGCCTTCCAAGGTCTCCAAGGTCTAGCTAAATCCTCCAAGCTGATCCAAAGAGGTTTTGGAAGAGTCCCAAGTGATTAGAACTCAAAAAAACTAGAAAAAAAAAGGCAAAATCTGGGATTAGGCTCGGGTGGCCATCCACCCTAGGACGGTTGGCCGTCCCTAGGTGGTTGGTCATCGGGCCTTAATGCAAAAATTTGCCAAATTTGGGCCTGACTGGCCCATTTCAACCCGGTTTCGGCTTTTCAACTCCGTTTTCAGTCCAAATTCGATTCAAGAACCAAAATGATCGTGATTTGATTCTCCATGTTTTGAGAAGTGTTTGAAGTGAAAATGCATTGACCAAAGTCAAATTTTTAAGAGAAAGTCAACCGATTAGCTGTTTTGGTCCTGTTAAGCCCAATTAGGGTTTTGAAATCCACTGACCAATTGCTCTCGAAAACGCTTCTACTTCTCGAAACAAGTTTTAAAAACATTTAAGAAAGCATAGCTTTTATAGGCTTTGATTTGATAAAAAGATCGAATCCCGGTCATTTCCGGTTGAAACCCTAAATGCCCTTTGGGCCTTAAGAGCCAAACATGAGCCCAAAGGCTCAATGGACCTTGCCACTGATCAAATTAGCTACCAAACACATCCTAAATATCCATGCCAAACTCGTGGGACAATTCGGGACAAGATCAACAGTTATTTGGAGCTTTTGTGATCTAAAGGATAATGTCGCCTTTCAAGTCGCAAAAGACCTTATTACCTATCAAGCTTGACCTGAAATGTTATGAAATTTAGCAAGGACATTCCTAGACTCACTAAAAACTAAATGCAAAAAGAACCGACTCAATTGGACCTAAAAACTCACATGTGATAATGTCCTCTAACTAACTACACAAAAGGGGACTATAGGAACTTTATGGTTTCAGTACCCTATTTCACCTCAAATCACAAGCAACCATCCATGACTCTATTCATGGTAAAAAATGGATGTCTACAATTAGGATTTCCATAAACCCTAATTAGGGTTGCCTCTTTTAATCCTAAATCAAATAAAAAGAATCATACTTAAAGTACGATACTTTCCTAAACTTGAACAATTCAAAATAGGAAACTAGATTTCAAGATTTGAAATTTAGGGTTTCTAAATCCAAATCAAGAAACTACGATAAATGATTTAGGGTTTCTCAAACCCAAAAATCAGCCACCATGTTTAATTTATTAGGGTTTCAAAGAACCAAAATATTCATTGTTAATCACATTAACAAAACTCCATTAACATATAAATTTAAACAAATTTAAATCATGTAATACAAGCATCAAGATTCATTCTTTAAACAATTTAAAAATAATCAAGAATGCAAGTAATATGAGTTTAGGGTTCAAAACCCTAATTGCCGAAAACCAAGAAGGATGTAAACCTCCATGGCCGTGAGTTCTTAGTGGGTTTCCTAAACCCTTGATTGCCAAATCAAGATAGGGTTTCTAAAACTCCAAGCAAAGTATCCTAGTTTCCAAAACAAGAATATCATCAATTTATTCTAGGGTTTCACAAACCTCAAGAATCAATCATGGCCATTCATCATAGAGTTTATAAAACCCTAATCACAAATAACCAAAATAAAGAACCAACTGGGGTTTGGAAAACCCTAGTGGCCAAAATTGAAGAGGGGGGAGAGAGAGTGGGCCAAAATTACTCATAGGGTTTTTATTAAAACCCTAAAAGCTAAACACCAAGGGGAACAAAACCCCATGGCTGAATACACTAGGGGACAATCCCCATGGTGTCCGAAATACATATAGGGTTTCTACAAAACCGTAGTTTGCCATTTAAACAAAACAAAAAGAATTTAAGCAAAAACCCTTAGGGCTGAATTCTCTGTGGGTTTCCAAAACCCTAAAAACTTTGATTTTAATTAATTACATCCATCACTAGCCATCACATATTCATGATCATGCTTGAGTTGGCTCTGATACCACTGAAAGAATATGATCAAGGAGGATTCGCAGCGGAAGACGACATACAATAAAAATTTTACAAACTTTAATCCAATCATCACAGTCAAACCAAGGAACGAACACAAGCATAGGATCATGAATATAAGCAGGAATAGATATTTAAACAATTTAAATAACTTACTTGATTGACTTTTGTTGAAACTTCGAATCGAATCCAAGCTCCAAAAGTATGAAGCCTTCAATGGTATCCACACGAACACAAGACCCCAAGAACTCTTGCAACTTCTCAACACTTGGAAGAGACAAGCTTGGAGAGAGAGAGAGAGCACGGTTAAGAGAGAGAGAGAATCACACACTATAGCTTACGGCCCTAGGGGTTTCCTCACTCTTCCTTTTTGCCTCATTCTTTTTATGATGAGTGGTTACTTAGTGCTAGCATATGACCCATCATCATATATTTATAGAAAACCATAATTAGGGTTTCTATTTAATATTCTTTATATTTATAAATTAGCCCCTTACTTATTAACAATTAATAGTAAAGACCGTGCTAATTATAAATTAGAATATTCTCTTCTTTTGTTTCAAGAGACTCACTTCTGCCCTTATGTGTATGACCCATTGGGTTCATCCCAACCTAATAGTGGACAGAGACATCTCATGTCTCCTAAAAATAGAAACTTTCTATTTATGGTTCAATTGGAACAATTCCAAGTTTGCCCTCAATGATAACACTTTATTATTAGGCCTTCACTAGTCATAAGTGACCATTAGCAACGTATCATGACGTACTAAATTTCAGCAATCGATTTTTTCAGAAATTGACTATTGGATCACTGTAATTTTTGACAAATCGAACATACATAAGAGTAATATCTAATCTAGCAATCTATTTTTCAAAATTTATTCAACAACTAGACTACGGAGCCATCTCCGATATTTTATACATATAGAGAGAGAGAGAGATTAGGGTGATTCTTAATTTATATAAGAAATTAATGAACTCGATGAATCATCTTACAATATCACATGGTGGAGTGGTATGATCATAAAAATATGAATGTCAGAAGTTAGGAAATGGCAGCATATATAAGTGGAGGCACCACATGTGATTAATATAGAAATATTGTGGGAGGGAGGAATTTAATTTGTTATCCAATTAATGAAGGTGTTAATTAGGAGAATTAATTTAAAGGCATTTGTGGTTCTGGGGCAGGGTTAGATTGGAGCCGCCGGCCGTCCCTACATGGAGTGCTACTCTGTCATCATCCATCATGTTCCCCAAATTTGCAATGAATAATTAGTAGGTGATAGGTCAAGTCAGCATCTATGCCTATGGAGTATGGAGCGTTCCTAACCAAAAATATCTTATATTTTACACCGTACTATTAATTAAAGTTTAATATTACTGTGTAAGAGAATCAAAAAATTCTATAAATATAAAATCAAGATTAAGTAAATTGCAAAGTTAGATTAGATTAGACAAAAAATGCCGGACCAAAACAAATGATTTGAACCTCAATATTTATTTAATTAGTTTACGAATATTTCCTTAAAATACGAATGGTGTGTGGACCGACAATTAAGTACATGTGTGAAACGAGACATGTGCAGTGTATTGTAAAAATCATGCATGCAATTAATTAATTAATTAATTAATTAGGTGGTTGGATTAAAAAACAAAAGTGAGTTTAAGACTTTTATGGCATGATGAATCATGATGAAATGGACTGCTTAATTAGTATTCTTTAGACTATGCATGTATTTAATATTATTAAGAGAATCATTTGCGCAAATGAGTTTTTTGAATATTATTAAGAGATGGCCTACGTAGTCTCAAATATTACATCTTTTCAATTCTTCCAACTACTATTATGGTGTCAATTTATTTATTTATTTATTTATTATTAAGAGATGGCCTACGTAGTCATGTCTTGTTCTAATCCATATATAATTGTCAAGAGATCGAGGCACAAATATACGGTGGGTGATTGGGTGATTGGATTGGACAAGGACATCAAAGGGCCAATCTTTTCCTATAAACATGCCACCACGCTGTGATGGTGCCACGTAATAGTATGAGCTAATTTAAAGATTCCTATTCGTTTGTCTTACTTGAGTACTGAAAGACAAAGATTTGAAAATAATAATCATATGTTCTCATTCATTTTTATAAGTCAGAGAATTAATTCTGTTCACTTAAACGTTTATTGAGGAAACGTTTGTGGTGGTCATCCACATGCATTTCCAACTGATGCGACTTTTTTGAGTTTTTACACCTTTCTCTGCATGAGTTAAATGAAGGGGAAAAAAAAAGTGTCCACGTGCCCTGCCAAGCGTGCTTTCCAGGTTTGGGTACGTGGAAGAAAACTTGGGATATTTCGAGCTAGCTAATAGACATTTTTGTTATAAAAATCATATGAACATTATCCTAAACACTTTGTTAGGAGTATCTGGAAGAGTTTGGAGCGTGGAGATGGAAACCAACTACTCATAGATACGAGAAAAGAAAGCACAAAGTGCGACGCTTGAATAAATTGGGTTGGTTTGTTTAGAATTTAATTGCAAAGGTTGATCAGTTGAAAGCTTAGCAGGAGACGTAGTTAGTATTGCCTTAGCTATAAAGTAAGTTAAATTTATGAATCCCCAAAAATTCATAAATCCGTCCAAATTGAAAATGATCCGATGTCACGACGCATCAGCTTAATTGCCCTTTTATTTCAATTTTTAATGGGGCCATGGGGGATAAAAATGTCTTCAAAACAAAGCAGTTCCACCCACCGTCCCACCCACAAACTATTATTTTAAGTTAGAGTGGAGGAAATGGAAGCAGAAGCCTCCACCAAAATGAATTCTTATTTCAACAGGTTTGAAATGATTCAGGTTGGGTCGACAGTCAAATAAATGTGTCAAGACCAAGATGCACGGTGCCAAAAAAATTAATTAAGAGTCAAGATGGGGCGACTTTAATAAACACAACTTTATGTTCATATATATATATATATATATATTAGTAAAAGTCATATATATCAGTAAGGTTAGTGATTAGTTGTTAAAAGGGGAAAGAGAATAACAAATGAGTCAATTCTCATTCATAATGAGTGATAGAACCCAGAACCTTATTCCATAAAAGGAGAGAAATGAAGCACTAAGTCAAAACTCATCTTCAAATACAACTTAATGTTTGATATAAAGTTTTATTGATACTATTCTCAAGTTTTATTCTTATTTGGGAAAAAATACTTCATATCCCAAAAAATTTATTCCAAATATGTCTCCCAAATGATGTGGCGAATGATCCAACCATTCTCATTTTTAGTGAATTATCTCTTCATAATAAATGAAAGGTTGGGATTCATTTGGGATGTTCTTTTGAGATATATAGCATTACTGTTTGAGAAATTAGGGTTTTAGAAGTTATAAATACCCAACATGTAACTTGGGTA
>JAESVK010000096.1:2302862-2314495 GCA_017140935.1 Hamamelis virginiana | reverse complement strand
AAATTAGGGTTTTAGAAGTTATAAATACCCAACATGTAACTTGGGTAGGTGGCTTTTGGTTATTGAGTTGAGTAAGTGTACTTTTCATCTAGACTCTTTTTCTTCTTGTTTTTGCTACTCTCTAGAATCAATAAGAAATTATATGCCCTTTTTATGAAAATATATATCAAGAAGTTCTAGAAAAAAAAATGCTTTGGCATGTTAATCAAACTTATTCCTACATACTCCTCGAATTAATCAATAACATGAATTCCTATGAGTTGGTATGACAAAAAAATTCTGAATAAAGAAGCTCTCGACTTGAAATTTCATTGCATTAACTTGAAAATGCATTGCCTTGTATATTATCACCATCATGATTTTGACATAAAGAGTAATTTTACTCTACGAAACCAGACAGAGATAATATAATAATTATTTAAAACAGAGAACTTCGTCATTTGAATAGTTCTTTGTAGAAATCCATTAACTACATAGCAAACCCCTGATGATCAGCAATCCAGTCCTCATTTGGACTTCCCACAATGGTTTTCTTTTTTTCCTGCTTATACTATGCGAATGTGTGTGCACGAGCGTAGATGTATATATATCTATACAATTCCCATCTAGTCAGCATATGCTTGTATACTTTTTTATTCTTCGACATATCACCATTTTTTCTCAGTCAGTTCTTTTCAAAAACTCACCATTAGATCACCGTAATTTTTTGCGAACATGAAATTTTTTAAAATTTTATCTAATCTAATGGTAAGTTTTTCAAAATCTATTATGCAATTAGTTCTATGCAGGTCGCTTTATTCAACTTTGTATAAAGTGCACCTTATATATTAGCCTCGCTGATATATATATATATTGAAGTTCTCTCTCTCTCTCTCTATATATATATATATATTGAAGTTCTCTATATATATATGTTCTCTATATATATATATATATATATATATAAGGACAAGTTCTCTTAACACAGTTTTAACTTTTAACTCCTAATTTGACATGGTTTTCAAAACCCAAGTTAGGATACATATTGTGAGAAACCGACCGACCGTTGGATTAGATATTATGCTTATATACATTAGGTATGACAAAAATCATATTGATCCAATGATTAGTTTTTTAGAAATCCAACCATGATAGTTTCACACAATTTTTTATAGTTTATTTTAAAACTGTGATTTTTAAAAAGTAGTTGTTGGATCAATGTGATTTTTGGTATATATGATGTGTATAAGCAGAATATCTAATTCAACAATCGGTTTCTCAAAATACATATTCCACGTTGGATTTTGCAAACCCCGCGAGCGTGTTAAATTAAGAGTAAAAACTGTGTCGAGGTAACCTAACCCATATATATATATATATATATATATATATATATATATATATATATATACACAATAATTCTGTAGTCAGGCCGGCCTTATTTTTTTGTTTACGGTCGAGTCAAATAAACAGCCACGATGAGAAGAAGGCATCTCGAGGTAAAAAGGGGAGGCGGGTAAAAAAAAAAAGCCAAATTTCACCCTAATTTCGAACGCAGCTCTCCAAGTCTTCTTCTCTATCCCTCTCCTCTCCTTTCTTCTTCTTCTCTCTCTCTCGCCGGATCCATCATCTTAGGTCGTCCGTCCCTGCTCGTCGCCGGCGGAGAAATTCTAATCTCCCTCCATCTTCTTCTTCCTTATCTCTCTCCTCTCCCTACATCAAGTCAGGCCGTGTCACCCAACAGTTCTCAAATCCGGCCTGAAGCTCGTAGCGCCGGCCACTCTGGAAGCTCGTCGCTCCTCCGCTGTTGAGACCCCTAGTGCAAGTACACTTCCCCCCACCCTCTCTCTCTCTTCTCCCCCACGGCATGTTAGGGTTTTTTCTAGGGTTTTTTTTTTTATAACATTTGATACTCTGTTTTGCTGTTTTTTGTTGAAATACCAGTTCTAAAGTGATGTAATGTATGACAATTTTTATATTCAATTTAACAGTTCAGGTTTTAGAAATGGTTAGTTTATGGTGGGTAGTTTTTTTTTTTTTTTTTTTTTTTTTTTATTGGGATTGAATTTGAGGGATTGTTTGGGTTGCCGACAAAGTGTGGGATTGTCAACATTGGTATATGATTTGGTGCTTGCTTTTCAATCCGCTGGTACAATTGATGCTTGGAGTTTGACGATGGTGGTTGATGTGAAAAAGGGGCTGGGGTTTTTGGGGCTATTGGCTTACTCCCGCTGGTTGATGTGATTAGGTGCTTGCTTTTCAGGTTTTAAATCATTTTGCACTATTTCAACGATTTCTCAATTTTTTTTCCTAAAATGAACCACCCTATTTTTTAGAGTATTTTTCTTTATAATTTTCTTCAACAAGGATAATAAGATTACAAATTATAAATAGTTTCAGAAGAGTGCAATCGGGAAAAAAATAGATGTATTGGGTAGTCCGATCAGTAAGATCCTAAAATAATTGGGATGCCAAATGCCTAATCAGTCACATAGTATTGAGAATTAGACACAAGTAATAAAATCTTGCAGAGACCACAACGAGACCCAAATAAATACTTAACTAAACATTAACTCTAAAAAGGTAATGAGCAATTACAAGCCAATCAATCTCACATGCTTCTCATGTGTTTTAAAAAATGAAAACCTTAAGTATTTAATACAAAAATGGTTTGGTTTGAGTTGGTTTTTCAGTGCTTGACAGGTCTTTAATTGCTGGAACCATCTCATTCATGTACTCATTTATCATTGTTCAATTGAGTCACTATTTTTTTTTTCTCTTAGCAGTAATTTTGAAGGCTTACTAACATTATAAAAAATTGATAATATATGCACTAAACTGTTCTGAATATGGTCCACATTTATTATCTAGGAAATGTAGAGAGTGCTAATGAACAATAATAATCCACCAAGCTAGATCCTATATAATCTGATCCTTCGAAGTTGTATTACTTTGTTTCTTTATCTAAGTTGAGAGAAAACATCCTTCTTAATTTCTATCTCTTTTCCCCTGTTTCACGGCATTGGATTTTGGTTAGTGTTGCAATTATTTAAGAGAAGTATTCCTACTTACTTTATTTGGTCCTATGCATATCTTTGCTTAGCTTTTTGCTCTGTTGATTAGAGTAAACTTGGATTGAATTTCTTAGCATTGTTAATGCCAGATTTACAAAAGTTTACTCTTTATCGTGTTAACTTAGATTCAACATAATGATATTTTATTTGAGTTAGAAAACTTGGATTGAACCTTTATGATTCTAGAGCAAGATGCTTTATGTTGCTTCCCTAAACAAAAAACAAAGTTTCAACCTTTATGATTCAACATAATGCTAGAGTTACAACCCCTGTTACCAGCAAGCTTTAGAGTTATGCAATCTGTTTGCTAGCAATATTATAATTTTTTTTTATTAAATATAAATTGGTTGTTTATTTATGAATGATGCAATGTACAATGTAAAATAGTCATGAACATGCTTTTATATTTAAGATCGGTAATTTATCTTTAATTTATTTCATCTTCTATCAAATTAAATATGGACATTGATCGTTTGGATTCTTATGAACTTGATCCGCCTTTGCAAAATTTGGAAGAATCCTCAAACGTGAATCAGTTACCAAATGAATCTAGACATCAATGTGAAGCCTCAACCAATTCATATATGCCTCAAGTTAGGGATGAACACAAACCTAATGTAGGACAAGAATTTGCTACAATAGATGATGTTCATACATTTTACAACAATTATGCAAAGGAAGGGGGTCTAGTGTTCGTGCTAATTCTACTAGGAGGAGTAAGTGCAATGATATGGAGAATGAATTATTAATGAAAGAATATTTTGTTCCAATGAAGGGGAGAGGATACTGAAAAATGATAGTGATGCCACTAGAGAAAATAAAAGGCATCGTGGTATTACACGAGAGGGTTGCAAGGCAAGACTTCGAGTTGTGAAGTCGAAGTCGGGTACCAATTTCGTAGTTTCCATTTTGAAGAGGGTCACAACCATCCACTAGCCACTCCAAGGAAAGTAGGTTTTTTACAATCCCATCGTAAGGTTAGTGATGTTAAGAAGTGTCTCACCCAACAGTTCTCAATGGCTAACATTCCTACTAATCAACAAATGAGTATTTTGGAGCTACAGTCAGGGGGGTTGGAAAACATAGAATGCACAGAAAAAGATATCAGAAATGAGCAAACTAAAATACGTAAATTATTGGATGGCCATAATGCTGATTTGTTCTATGAACATTTTTTGGCTAAACAAGAAAATAACCCATCATTTAGATATGTTATTGAAGCTGATAGTGATGGTAAGCTCATACATGTATTCTGGGCAGATGCATCTATGAGGATGGCATATTCTTTTTATGGAGATGTGATTGTATTTGATACTACGTACAACACAAATCGGTATGGGATGATATTTGCATCGATTTTAGGGGTTAATAATCATTGGAAAACAATTTCATTCTCATGTGCATTTTTGATTGATGAGTCTACAGAGTCATTTGAATTGTTATTTACTCAATTTTTGAGATTCATGCCAGGCCCTCCCCCGGGATGATTATCACTGATCAAGATTTGGCTATTGAAAAAGACATTGCTAGCAAACTTGCAGGAACACACTACAGATTTTGCATATGGCACATTCTCAACAAATTCTCTGAGAAACTTGGACCATCCACATATGATGTTTACTACAGCTCCTTTAAAAGTTGTATTTGGGATTCTGAAAGTAGGGAAGAATTTGATGATAGATGGTTGAAATTGCTTCAAACAGCTAACTTGAAGGAGCACAGGTCGTTGAATTCCTTGTATGTGGTGCGAGAGAAATGGATACCTGCCTATGTGAGACACATTTTTTCGGCTGATATGTCTAGTAGTCAACGTGCTGAAAGCCATCATGCATTCTTTAAGAGATATGGAAACAAAAAGGGATTCTCTTACAGACTTCATCCAAAAGTTTAATAGGGGGCTTGCAAGACAACGACATGAAGAGTTAAATGATGATCATGTGAATATCAATGAACAACCATGTCTTAAAACCCCACTTCTAATGGAGAAGCAAATGGCTGATTCATATACTAGGGTCATTTTTTACAAGTTTCAGGAAGAGTTGTGGGAAAGTATGTTGTATTGGGTGACCTTTGAGGGTGTTGATGAGACGACCAACTTGTACAAGGTGGTTAGGGTGGATGGAAAATCTAGTCGAGTACGAGAACTTGTTGAAAATAAAGATTCAAATTTTATCTCTTGTAGTTGCAGAAAATTTGAATGCAAATGAATACCGTGTAGGCATATGTTGGCTTTTTTTAGGAAAAATGATTTTGACTATTTGCCTACAAACTATATTTTACGTCGTTGGACAAAGGAGGCAAAAATTGGGAACGGTAGTTGATGGAGTTGGGGTTGAGGTGAGCAATGCATGTGACATATCCTTACTTTCACGTTGTGAGCCAACTTTCAAATCAATAAATTGATGATGTCTTGCGGGATGAAGATGAATTCTTAAAGTTTAAAGAGTATTTGATACAATATCGTGCCAATATGAAACAATCAAAGAACAACCGTGGTGTTGGGGATTCTACAACAGTTAATCGACCTCGCCAGTCCACATATAGAGAGCCAAGTCAAGTTAGTTTCAAGGGCTGCGGGAAACGTCTTAAAAGAGGGAAGGAGATGTCTAAGCCAAAAAGTCGCCGATGCAATTATTGTGGTGAAATTGGAGCGACACATGACAAAAGGAATTGTCCAAAAAAACAAATTGGGTATGAAGTTTAAAATTTTATTTGTTTTTGGTTCTTATATCTTTTAAATCTTATTGTGTGTAATTATTAATAATTGTTTCAATGCAGTGTTTCCCCTCTCGGCATTTGTGGATCCCCAAGCTTGGGCTCACCTATTGAGGAAGATCATTGTACTACTGGTAATGTATAATTATTTATAGTTTTAAATTTTTTTAAATATTTACTTACAATATGTAATTTTTTTTTAATATATTTATTATTAATTGAATGTAGGAATTGATGAAGACGATAGTTCGTAATTGGTGAAATGACATGATAGCAGCTGAATTGCAGTCGGTTGGTGGGGTGGTTGTGGTTGTTGGATCTCAAATGAACAAGTTTAGATAACCATCTAATATGATGTTGAGTTGCACTAATTTGATTGTGTTTTGATTTTTTATGGGTTGAAATTTTGTATGTGTTGTAACTGAACAGGTTGAAAATGAACAATTTGAATTGTATGGGTTAAACTTGTACAGGTTGAAATTTTGTATGTGTTGAAATTTATACAGGTTGACATTTTTTTGGGTTTTAACTGAACAGGTTGAAATGTATGGGTTGAACTTGTACAAGGTGAAATTTTGTATGTGTTTTACTGTCAAATAGGGATACCAAATGCCTAAAAATGGCATTATTGTCATTTTATGTCAAATCCCAAAAATTGGCATTAATGCCATTAACTGTCAAATAGGTATGCCAAATCCCTAAAAATGGCATTTTTGGCATTTTCTGTCAAATGCCAATAAATGGCATTAATGCCATTTACTGTCAAATAGGGATGCCAAATGCCTAAAAAATGGCATTTTTGGCATTTTCTGTTAAATGCCAAAAAATGGCATTAATGCCATTTACGGTCATTTAGGGATGCCGAATGCCTAAAAATGGCATTCTTTCCACTTTCTGTCAAATGCCAAAAATTGGCATTATTGCCATTTACCGTCATATAGGGATGTCAAATGCCTAAAAATGACATTATTTATATTTTCTGTCAAATACCAAAAATTAGCATTATTGCCATTTACTGTCATATAGGGATGCCAAATGCCTAAAAATAGCATTATTTCCATTTTCTGTCAAATGCCAAATTTTGGCATTATTGCCATTTACGGTTATATAGGGATGCCGAATGCCAAAAAATGGCAATCTTTCCATTTTCTGTCAAATGCCAAAAATTGACATTATTGTCATTTACTGTCATATAGGGATGCAAATTGCCACATTTTGGCATTAATGCAATTTAGTGGCAAAGCGAGATGCCAAAAGCCAGATTTTTGGCATTAACGCCATTTACTGTACAAAAAAGCCTACATAGTTGCATCTATCCAAATAAAATAAAACAAAAAAACCATAAATATGTACATTAAACAATCTTCTGTCCATCCAAAAAAAAACGTTATTTGAACATCCCTATTTGACAGTAGTGCAAAATATTTATGCAATTGCAAAGTAGTGCAAGCTCTTACAGAAACCTAAATCTAGTCAAGATGTTATTTGCACAAAAAATATTGAAGCCATATAACAAAGCAAAGCAACTCATTAATTAGACAAAATGGAGCCCAAAGAAAAGAAATTTGCAACAAAGTAGTTATATCCTACCCCAAATCCCTACATACACAGGGAATTTGGAGCAAACCTGGTCATCTGCAGGACTTCAAGAACCACACCAAATTACATTTCAATTTTTGAATAATAGTCCTAACACAACTACAACTAATAAGAAAATAATAATTGAGTGTCATCTTAGAGTTTGCTTCAAAAGAATGACTTCTTGTTGTAGATGGGTAAGGGTAACTTGGTTGGCATTCGATGGAGCTACTATTGTGGCATTCGATGCTGGTATAGAAGATCAATGTTTACGCTCCATGTACTTGTGGACACCCCATTTTTACCAATTATTTCTACCATATGTTCATGCAAATGATTAACTAGAATAGCTGATCATTTGGTGAGGAATTGGCCTTGTAAAGACCAAATTGCCCAAATTACCCTTTTTTGAGGAAAATGACAATTCGTTATTTCATGTATACATTTGGATTGGAATCAACCCATTTATATTACATTTGACTTTTGAAGTGTTTTAGAACATCCAGGTAAATTTTCATGGCATTCTGATGAGAGCTCGATAGGTAATTAGGGTTTTTGCGACTTGAATGACATTTTCGTCATTTTTCTCGTATAATTTTCGAATGACCTCCGAATTCGAAAATGATTGTCTCATGGGTTTTATATGGATGTGGAGAGTGTATTCGAAGTGTCAATTGAGCCTTTGAATGGTTGGGATATATTCGCCTAAAATCGATCTCACGGGTAAGAATGAGCTGAATTAGGGTTTTGTTCAAATCGACCGTGAATTGGTCATTTTCACCAAAATAAAAGATTTTAAAAATGTGTTTTCAAATACCAATTTCATATTAAAACCATGTTTTTAGAAGTGGTTCAAGCCTAATTGATCAATTTTACAAAACAAAGAAGGGTCACATGACCAATTTTGACACAACCGGGTCAATTGGCTAGCTTTTTGCTAAAACCCTTGACCATGGTCAAGTATTTTTAACCCAAAAATTTTCTAAAAATGTGAAGGATCAAAACATGGTCGTTTGATACCTGGATCATCGAATTTGAATGAGAATTGACCAAGATATGGCCAAAATATGAAATCCCTTGAAATTTGGGGAAAAAAATATGGGAAGTCAGCATGGTGACCGTCCTAGCTAGGACGGCCAACCGTCCAGCCCAGGACGGCTAGCCGTCCAACCTTGGATGGTCACCAGGATGTTCGAGCATATTTTGCAATTTTGGAATGTTTGTGACTTTCCCACTTGTTTTGGCCGATTTTATTCGATTTTTTGGAATGGATTCGAACTTGGTTCAGCTTGCAAATCCTAGGAAGATTGATTCTAAGCCCTAGGATGGATTTTAGATGGATTAATCTCCACCATTCAATGATTTAAACCCTAACTCTATAAATACACTACTATAGAGTTAGAGAGAGAAGGGGGACAAAAGAGAGAAAGAATTCTAGGGTTTTGAGAAAGAGGCTACAGATCTAGTTCTTCATTCTTACACCATTGAAGGAGGGAACTAAGGTGGAGAAGGAAGGAGAAGGACTCATGGCTTGGAATTTGAAGAAGGTTTGCAAAGAAGAAAGAAGAGAGGTAAATCCTCCATACAAACATTTTGTATGAGTTTATTATGCATGTTAAAATAGGTTTCTTTCTTTTTCTTATTTATGTTAGTATGCATGATTAGGATTAGCTTTTTTTTTTTATGATTTTATGTTAGGATGCATGCCTAGGGTTAATTAGTTTTATTATAATGTTATGTTAGTATGCATGACTAGGGTTAGTTCTATTTGTGATTTTATGTATGTCTAGGGTTATTGTTGTTTTGTTATGATTTTATGCATATATGCATGTTAGGGTTAGTTTTCTTGTTATTTTATATGTGCATGCATGATTAGAAGTAGTTTTATCATTGTTTTATGTGAACATGCATGATTAGGGTCAGTTTTATTATGATTATATGTTTAGCAAGCATGTTGGGATATTTTCCATTACGATTTTATGTGATTAGATGTGTTTAGGATTAGTTTTGTTATTATTTTATGCTAGTAATCATGTTTAGGATGAGTTTTTCATTATTTTATGTGTAAGCATGTTTAGAATAAATGTTGATATGTTCATAGTGTTATTTGAATCTCTTAATGTTTGATTGATGGTATTAATGATGATATGAATGTGTTAATATGTTATTCTTGATATGTGATGAGTCGTGAGTCAATTTTTTTATGCTTTTTTATGATTATTTGAACACTTGATATCGATTTGATGGATTGAATATATAAATTGTGTACGAGGGAGCGTGCGAAGGTAAGATCGTCCCCTTGTGTTTAAAATAATTGTTTAAAGCATGTTTGTTGTTAGTTTTTTATACGTTTTGCATGGTAATTTAGTAGAGCATGTTAGATTGTATGTTAGGGTGTTTATTTGTCATTTTTCATGGATTAATAGTGTTTTTTAGGCTATTTTGAACATGTATTCAAATCTGTCCAGATTTGAATATATGTTTTAAAGTGGTTTAATTAACATTTTTAAGCCATATTTTTGCATGATTTTATAGTATTTTCATAGTATATTCATGTAGAAAGCATGCTAGGCCATCTTCATCATTTTTATTCTTTGTTTTCATGGTTTTTGGAGTGGTTTAAGGTTCATATTCAAATCTGTCCGGATTTGTTTATGTCCTTAAATTATTTCTAAAAATTATTTTAAGGCCAAATCCAACTTAGAAATATGCTTAGGTTCACATAGATTAATTAGTATGCATTTAGGAGCATTATCATGCAGTGTTATGATCAATTTCATGTATATTTGTTTGGATTTATTTAAATTACAGCATGCATTTGCATTAGTATATTAGGTTTTTAGATTAACTTTAGGGCTAGTTAGAGACCCTAGGTTTAGGAAGGTCACTTGACCTTCCCTAGGAATTTCCTTTGTTGTAAAAGTCATACTCAGATTTGAGTATTTTAATCAATTTAAGAGTCAATCATCGAGAGATTTCCTAAAAAGATTTTTGATGCAATGTTTATGAAATAAACATGATTTTATGAGGGATTTGATTAATAAATGATTTTCAAAAAGATTTGAAATGTTTTAAAGATTTTTACCTAGGAATGAGATTCCTACCCATATGATTTGTTTTCTTGAAAATCTTTGAAAAAGATTTTTAATTGGAATTGAATTCTAAAGATAAAGATTGTTTAGGACACTTAGATTTTATGAAAGTCTTTAATTGGAAATGATTTCAAATGGATGATTTTAAATGAATAAAACTCTCGAAGTTAGAGTCTTGAATTAGGTTGAATACATTTGATGATGTGATCGATTACAATAGGAGAGTCTTAGGGTAGTCGAACTACTTGGACTTTGATACTTGCTAGGTGATACTAGTAAGTTACGTAGGCGCTAATAGGGCTCAAGTCCGCCCTAGGATGCCCTTAAGGTATTCTAGGTTCTTAGGGTTTGTTTGTATTTTTTTATTATTAATATAATTAATATAGATTACTGCATTTTATATCACTACTTTATTGGTTGATTTAGATTATTTAGGATTGTTTGTAATAAGAAATTTAAATAGCCCAAATAAATTAGAAGTCCTTTAATTAGGGCGAGGTGGGTGCCTACAAGTGAAAGCTTGGAACCTTCCCACGTCGTAACCTAGCCCCCGGATCCAACTATGGTTTGTAGACTGCTTTTCCATTAATGGAGTTTGTTTTATTGAAAATAAAATATTTTTTATGGTTTCCTTATTCCTTAAAAATAAGGTGGCGACTCCTTTGTTTTGTTTGTTTTCTAAACCCCCCTAATCACATCGCCCGGTGATGATGTGGATCCACCTCATAAAGCCCCGTCAGGTGGCTGGTCCACAGTACTCGTCAACCCATTCGACAAATCCGTTACATGCACTATCCTATAATGAGCAATCATGAGGTATATACATTAGTTAACTTGTTACAACCAAATTTAAAATAAATTAGGTAATAAATACACAGAGGTCTCACGTTACACGTAGATGCAAAGTATTGTCTTCCTGGATTTTTCTTACTATTGGATGTACGTACAATACATTCCCTGCTATACCTGCAATCACATTTTCGTTGGGGCTAGAAATTGGGGGAACTTTCGCTAGCTTGTGAAGCCATTTCCTTCAAAACAGTAATAAATAATAATAGTTATTAGGGAAGCAACAGGGCAGTGGCAACGAAGCAACATGGCAGTGGCAACCAAGCAACAAAGTTTTGTTTTTTTTTTTTTTTTAAGAAAACAAAAGGGCAGTGGCAACCAAGCAATAGAGTAAAAAAAAAAAAAA
>JAESVK010000096.1:2279704-2290395 GCA_017140935.1 Hamamelis virginiana | reverse complement strand
ACCCATCTTCTTCCTATGTAACCCCCTCTAGCTTTAAGGCTTGTAACCTATACCCATTGGTCTCTACCTATTTAATCTTGTAAGCCTATAAAAGGAGGACTTAGGCCCCTTGAATAATACACATGCAAGACAATATTTTCTTCTCCTATCTCTTCTATTCTATTTTTTCTTACTTATATAATAACTACCAAATTTTTTGCACATAAAACTTTCATCTCTTTACTTTTAAAAGAAAAAAAAGAAAAAAAAGAAGAAGTAGAAGCTTATCCAAACGGGTCCTAATTTACACACTTTACCCATGTGAAGACAATAGAATTTGCTAAGAAATTTTGCCCTTTATGTGGTAAAAGTAAATAAAATCTTTATTGATAGATCAATATTACAATATTCGAATTTGAAAAACTTTATTGATCTAATTTAATTTTTTTTTTAATTTCCTTTTACAATTACGAGTCTATTCATATCAATTATATAGTTTACCCATGTGAAAACAATATAATTTGCTAAGAAATCTCGCCCTTCATGTGGTAAAAGTAAGTAAAATCTTTATTTGTACATCAATATTACAATATTTGAATTTCAAAAACTTTATTGATTTTAATCCCCTTTTTTTTTCCCAATTATGAGTCGATTCGTATCAATTAAAGGTTTTTTTTTTTTTTTGCCAGAAAGATAATTTATTGAAGAATGATCATGGAACTATCAAGAAACAATGCAATGATCCACATCTAAAACAAAAATTAATCAATCACGAGGTTCCTCCTTTCAGGAAACAGAAACCCATCAGTATAAGGGTGCGTTTGGTTCGTGGGAGTAGAGTCTCATTACTAGGAAACCACTTTCCCAAGGGAATGGGAATGAGTTATTACCATACCCATGTCTATATTTGGTTAGCTGGAATCCATAATACGATTACCGATTACCAATTGTTTTGTTTGTTTGGACAAAGTAATGTAACAAAAAATTATCATTACCAAATTACCCTTCCTCTAAACAAAGGAATCACCCTCCGTAAAAACAATGGCATATGAAATCCACCAAACAAAATTCCTGATTTCCATGGTAAGAAATTTGAACATGGAGCAACAAAGTTGAAGATTGAAACATGAAAGCACAGCACCCAAAAGAGTTGTTTTAATTTTATACTCATTCAAGGGAGAACTTGGGTTCAAATTCAAAAAAATTAGATCAAATAATTTTAGCAGACCCCAAGTTTTTTATTTGGGTGTGAAGAGGGTAAAAGCCGACAAGTTACCTGGCCTTGACACGTGGTCCGAATGATACCTGATCCATAAATAAACAATATCTACCCGATCTCATAGGGTAACCTGACCACTGTTCTTTACCTGATCTGTTCAAACCGCCCTCTTTATGACGGTTTAGAACCAATTGTACTTACGGAATATGCATTGAGTGGCTCTGACAAACATATATTAGCATGCATTTAAGATCATTAATTGACAGGCATTTATGATCATTAAATTTATGATCTTTAATGCCCAATTAATGATCATAAATGAATGTCCGATCAGACCCCAGTGAACCTTTGAATGAAGGGAAATAAACACTCGAGTGGTAGGATCCATGATCTCCCTATAAAAAGGCCTCATCGCTTCCTTCTTGAGGTAAGTAAGAACCAACCCATTTATTACACTCTCTCTGCATTTACTCTGAAGATTAATTTGTTCGTTGGAACTTTGTAGGAGGAACACCTCACAGGTGCAAGCTGGACGGAATATAGCCCTGTTAAGTCTCCGACTCAGGCAAAATAATATTTTATTTATTTTCGACATCATTAGTTTGGCACCCACCGTGGGGCCCGAAAAATTACTCTTTCGGTGCTCTTGTCTTTGAAAATTTCCGTTCACCAAAGTTTCATGATTTTTTTCAATATATTTTAACTTCTTTGAATTAATTTGTCAATATAGTAAATAAAATTAATAATAAATAAAATATATAAAAAATCGAGAAACTTCCAAATGATCCTTCAAATCTTGCTGCTGTGCACTCTAGTATGTTCATAGCAAACCTTTACTTCAAACGGGTCAAGCTCATGGGCTGTTAATTTAGAGATTGGTGTGAGGAAAGTACTCTTTTTCCATGGTCAAGGCTATTCACGTTTTCAAGAATATTCGGCCTAAACAATCAATTCAAAAAGTACTTTTGAATTTTGAACCACCCATTATCATATCCCTATACTGAATAAGAAATCAGACTTAAACGACAATGTTTGATATTTTATTGTTATTTCTATAATATTATTATTTTTTAGTAGTTTAGAATTATATTTATTTATTTTAGTAGATTTTAGGGTTTTATTTTATTGTTTTGGATGGATGGATGGTAATTGATTGATCAAAATATGTTTGGACAAATGGAATGATGTGGACTAGTTCGAGATTTCAACAAGAAGCGGTCCAGACCTATCCAAAGTCGAACAAGGGGATATGGACCTATCCAAAGCGGTCCCAAGCCAACAATTCAAAGTTATCTTTCCTATTTCAGTTTTATTTAGTTTCCTAATTTGATTAGAATACAATTTTAAGTTTTCTAATTTATTGATATTTGGGTTTATTATGTTTTCTCTATGTATATATGCATTGTAGCCATCGATCATGGTAAAGTAAGCTTTTTGATCAATAATAATTTTTTAGAGAGTTTATTCTTTTGGTGGTCAATTTTTTAAAAATACGTATATCACAATTATTTATTAGCTTCATGCTTATATAAGTGATGGAGTCGAAAATTGGTTGAAAAGGTATGGATCGAAGTTGAGGTTGAGAAGGTCTGGTTTGTTGTTTGCTCAGTTCACGGTCACCGGTGCGGTGCCTGCCTATTAAACTCTGACGGTCAAGTTAGTCATCAGAGATGATAGGAAAAAGGAGAGAGTAAGCAGGGGGTGTATGAGCATACCTTCGTCCTCTTGAATTGTGCCCTTAAGTAGTCGTTTTAGTGATATAATGTCTGCATGATGGTGATCATCTCAATGGTTTAATCACCTAATATGTCCCTTTCACTTCCAATCCCATTTAATGTTTGCGTGAATCATTCTTGTGGCCATTTATGAATGGCCTTACTTTGGTAATCATTTCGTGCTTTACCTACGCCTAGATTTGGTGTTAGGCGTACTTCTGTAAAAAATGTACGAAGATGTCTTTTCAACCACGTTCATGTCAGAGTATCCAATCCGGAATAGGACATTTCAATACAGATCACGTTCCTGGACCCCGATTCGGTGGTCTTATCCACTGAATAGGTAAATGATATATTGGGTACCATATTCCCGATCTGTATGCCAAATTACCTGAATTGTCTAATCATGTTTCGTGAACCGATCAATTTACTAGACACGCATAGCTCGATCAGGAGTTAGTCGGGTGTAGAGGCCAAGTTGGCCAATGCATCAGCGTGGCAGTTTTCTTCCCGGGGTATTTGTTTGATGGAAATGTGAGTGAACTTGTTGAAAGCATCTTTTGTCTTGGTCAGGTAGCTTTGCATGTTTGGCTCTTTTGTAACGTAGCTTCCTTTGACCTGATTGACAACAAGTTGTGAGTCGCTGAATACATGTAAATGCTGAACAGATAGGTCGGCAGCCATTTGAAGGCCTGCTAACAGAGCTTCGTACTCAGCTTCATTGTTGGTTGCTTTAAAGCACAACCGGAGTGCTAACTCTATTTTTTCTCTTTCAGGGAATGATAGCACTATTGCTGCACCTGATCCCTTTGAGTTCGATGAACCGTCAATGAACAGGCTCCAAACTAGTGGGGATGATTGTTGCTCTTTTTCTTTCAAATGAGAAGAAGATTGATCAGGAGTGGGGACCTCCGTTTTATTTGTTTGGATGACAGTTTGTGAATCGGGTGTAAATTCAGCAATGAAGTAAGCCAATACCTGCCCTTTTATCACTAAGCGTGGTCGGTATTCAATGTCGAACTCACTTAATTCAACGGCCTATTTCACCATTCTCCCTGAAGTCTCTAGTCGATGAAGCACGTGCCGTAATGGTTGATTTGTGAGAACCACAACTGGATGGGCCTGAAAGTACTGTCTGAGTTTCCGGGTAGAGATCACCACTGAAAATGCTAACTTTTCCAGATAGGGGTAACGACTTTCAGCGCCAATCAACACTTTACTGACATAGTAAATGGGTTTTTTGACATTCTAGTCTTCCTTGATGAGAACCGAACTGACAACAGTTGGGGAGACACCCAAGTAAAGGAACAGGGTTTTTCCTTGATCGGGTTTTGCAAGTAATGGTGGAGATCCCAGATATTTTTTCAATTATAGGAATGCCTCTTCGCAAGTCAGTGTCCAGCTGAATTTTTTATTTCCCCGAAGAATGTTGAAGAATGGAAGCCCTTTCTCAGAGGATTTGGAGATGAATCTATTTAGAGCAACTATCCGACCCGTTAGTCGTTGAACATCTTTAACCGACTTCGGGAAGTCCATGTCCAGAAGAGCCTGTATTTGGTCGGGGTTTACTTCAATACCCCTCTTTGTCACCAGGAAACCAAGGAATTTTCCAGATGACACTCCAAAAGAGCATTTTGTCGGGTTAAGACGCATACTGTACTGTTTCATGATTGCAAATGCCTCGACTAGGTGTCGAATGTGGTCGGGGGCTTTTAGACTTTTAACAAGCATGTCATCAATGTATACCTCTTTGGTGGACTCGATCAGTTTCTTAAACATTCTGGTTACCATTCTCTGGTAGGTTGATCCAGCGTTTCTTAACCCGAAGGGCATTCTTGTAAAACAAAACATTCTATGGGCAGTAATGAAAGCCGTTTTTTCTTGATCGGTAGAATGAAACAAGATTTGATTGTAACCTGAGTAAGCATCCATGAAACTTAATAGCTCATGACTAGCCGTAGCATCGATTAACTGGTCAATTCTGGGGAGAGGAAAACTGTCTTTTGGGCAAGCTTTGTTGAGATCTTTGAAGTCTATGCACACTCTCCATTTTTCACTTTTTTTTCTTGACAACAACGCAGTTGGATAGCTAATCCGGGTAGAAAGTTTCTCGTATAAATCCAGCCTTCAGGAGTTTCTGAACTTCCTCTTGAATGACTTTTGTTTTTCCCTCTGAGGCCACACGTTTTTTTTTGCCGAACTGATTTGAATGAAGGATCGACTCTGAGCTGGTGCGTGGCTATTGAGGGGTCTATACCTGGCATATCCTCATGCCCCCAAGCAAAGATGTCTCAATTTTGCCCTTAAAAAGGCTGTCAGCTCGGTCTTGATGTGATCGGGTAATTGTGAACCAATAAAAACTGCCTTGGACTGATCAGTGGGATGGACCTGGATCTCTTCTAGACCTTCAAGTGGGGTTGAACATAGGCTATTTTCATCCCTGAGATCTTCCATGCCATACTCAAACCCCCGTTAATTGCTATTTCGATTGATCGGGGTGTTGACCGTCTTGACTGCTTTGAAGCCCGATGTTTGTCGAAGGGTCGATCGGGAGTTGTAGCGGTGGGGGTGGTAGTTGTTGTAAGATCGGGTGGATTGCTTCTTGAGCCGATGCAATGTTGAAGCATGTTCTGGCAATGGCTTGGTCGCCCTTAGCTTCACCCGTCCCATGAGTGGTGGGAAACTTTATGGAAAGATGCAAAGTGGAGATTGCAGCTCCAAAGCCGTTTAAAGATGGCCTTCTAAGGATCGCGTTGTAAGCTGTCGGACAGTCAACTACAATAAACTGGGCATCTCGAGTTGCTTGTTTGGGGGGATCGCCTATTGTGATTGTGATATTAGCCCAGCCAAGGGAGCTTACCGAAGAACCATTGAACCTGATCAAGGGCGTTTGGATTAGTGACAGATCATATATTTTTCTTCTCATTCTCTCATAAGCAGTAACGAAGAAAATGTCTGCCGAGCATCCAGTGTCCACAAGAATTTTGCAAACTTCAAAGTTAGCAATAACAACTTTAATGACTAAGGCATCATCATGAAGAAGATGGAGGCCTACCAGCTCATCTTGGGAGAACGTGAGTATACCATATCGGGTGGGTTTCATGTGAGTTAGATAACATATATGATCAGGTGGGGTTGATCGAGCTGTTCGGGCATAAGCTTTTCTGGCGGAATTGCTTTCTCTAGTTAGGGTGAAACCACCATGGATTGTGTCAATGACTCTGGCAAGGCATTGACGCAGGACGGGTTGCTTTTCATTTTGATCAGTTGTTGTCGCTTGGCCATTTGCTGCTCGCACTTGATCAATGAACTCCTTTAAGTATCCCTTCTTTATCAGGCTCTCAATTTCATTTTTTAAATCAAAACATTCTTCAGTAAGGTGACCATGATCCCAATGAAAAGCGTACCATTTGTCATTGTTTCTCTTTTTTGGGTCGGATCTCATCTTTTGTGGCCATTTCACAAATAGTTGTCCTTGAACTTCATTCAGGATGTGGTTGATGGGCATTTTGAGGGGAGTGAAGTTGGTAAATCTTCTGACCGGTGATCTATCTTTCCTATCAACATCGGACTTTTGCTTTTTGTCTGACGGTCGCTTGTCCTCCTGATCTTTATCCTTTATCTTTTGGTTGGAGTCTCCTTTCTTCTTATTGGAGTCGAATACGTCGTCCACCCTGATGTATTTCCTTGCCCTTTCAAGCAATTCTGTCAGGGTCTTTGTCTCACTTATTTGCAAAAGAGATCCTAAGACTCTTAGTTTTTAGGCCCTTCATCATGGCAGCAATAGCAACTCCTTCATTTAACACATCAATCTCCAGTAACACTGAACTGAATCTATGAACGTAGGCCTTTAAGTTTTCGCCATTCTCCTGATCAATGTTGAGTAGGTAGGTAGCTGGCCTTTTTGGTCGGTGACTGCTTACAAAGTGGGCCACAAGTGCGGTGCTCAAATTATGAAAAGAATCTATAGATGAGGGTGCCAGCTTTTGGAAACAGGTCCTCGCAGGCCCTTTTAGTGTCATGGGAAAGGCCCTACACATGATCGGGTCAGATATTCCCCTTGAGTACATATGATCCTTGAAGGTGAGGACATGCTCCCTAGCATCTGTGGTCTCATCATAGGTATTCAATCGCAAGAAGTTTAAACTTCTCAAGGATAGACTCTTGAAGAATGAGGGAAGTGAATGGGGAGGTATGAACGAGCTTTTCTTGATCTAATTGGGTATCCATATGCGGATTGTTTCTCCGAATGTGTGTCGTGATTGGTTGGGTGGTTCCAACCCGAGTCTGCTTGGGAGCTGATGATCTGGATCTTCGGGATCTCGATGGAGCATGATCTGCAGGTCGGTGCCTCTGACCAAGATTGGTCGGCCTCCTGCGTGACCTTACTTCGGAACTGCTGTCCTCACCCTCCTGAGGAAGGGGACGAACGTTTTTACGGTTAACAGAGAGGACAGATCGGTGGCTTTCCACAGCTACCCCCCGTTGTTGAGAGACGTTATTGTGTTCCATCACCACTCTCTGTGTTGGGATATTTTGAGCATGAGGAGGGATATTCACTAGGGAATGGTTCTGGACTCCATTTGACATGAAGAGCTCTTGCTAGCGAGACAAGTTTTGAATGATTGAAGTCATCTTCTCCATGTGCTTCTGCATGTAGAATATCTGGCGTTGAACAGGGTCATTGATCGATGAAGATCCAATCTCATGGTGAGGAAGGACATCTGCAGAGAGGTTTGAAGGTTGAACTTGTTCAACGAGTGAGGGATGATCAACCGGGGGAGTGAATCCGGTTAGTGGTGGGAGAGGGGCCACAAGAGGAGCTTGCTCACCGGGAGGTGGTGGAGGAGCGCTATGAGAGCCGACAGTGATGAGTTCAGCCTTATTGTTGATGCCGGAGCACGTGACCACTGTTTTGATCTGAAAGAGATGGATCTTTAAGGGAGGAGCACCGAAATCAAGATTTTTCAGGCCCCACGGTGGGCGCCAAACTGATGAAGTCGAAAATTAGTTAAAAAGGTATGGATCGAAGTTGAGGTTGAGAAGGTCTAGTTTGTTGTTTGCTCAGTTTATGGTCACCAGTGCGATGCCTGCCTATTAAACTCCGACGGTCAAGTTAGTCCTCAGAGATGATAGGAAAAAGGAGAGAGTAAGCAGAGGGTGTATGAGCACACCTTCGTCCTCTTGAATTGTGCCCTTAAGTAGTCGTTTTAGTGATCTGATGTCTGCATGATGGTGATCATCTCAGTGGTTTAGTCACCTAATATGTCCCTTTCACTTCCAATCCCATTTAATGTTTGCGTGAATAATTCTTATGGCCATTTATGAATGGCCTTACTTTGGTAATCATTTCGTGCTTTACCTACGCCTAGATTTGGTGTAAGGCGTACTTCTGTAAAAAATGTACGAAGATGTCTTTTCAACCACGTTCATGTCAGAGTATCCAATCCGGAATATGAAATTTCAATACAGATCGGGCTCCTGGACCCCGATTCGGTGGTCTTATCCATTGAATAGGTAAATGATATATCGGGTACCATATTCCCCGATCTGTATGCCAAATTCCCCGAATTGTCTAATCATGTTTCGTGAACTGATCAATTTACTAGACACGCGTAGCTCGATCAGGAGTTAGTCGGGTTTCACCCTCTTCAATAAGCTAAGCATATATTGATAGGATCATTTCTCTCAATATATATATATATATAGAGAGAGAGAGAGAGAGAAATGATCGTATCAGCATATGTTGACTTTCATGAAAGTCATCATGAAGTTCATAGATAATTGTGGGATGCATATTTTGAAAAACTAATCATTGGATTAGATACTAAGCATATAAAGGTCTGAACCTTAAGCTTAATTTAAGGTCCAGTTTTAACTGGGATAGGTATTTTGAAAAATCGACTGTTGGATTATATAATCTTCTTATGTATGTCATGATTGCCAAAAATAATAGTGATCTAATGGTTAGTTTTCAAAATAAAAACTGTTAAACAAATTTATAGCATTCAACGGTAAATACTGTTAGAATGTTTCACGAATAATATTTTGAAAAATGATTATCAGATCACTGTGATTTTTGATAGGCATAACATACATAAGAAAATTATCTAATCTAACGGTCAATTTTTCAAAATACCATCAGCTGTATGAGAAATGGTGAGTGGACCTTAAATTAATTTAAGGTCTAGATCTTAATGGATAAATTATATATATATATATATATACACACACACACATATATATACAGAAGTGCTAATATAAGGTGCACATGATGCTTCTTGCATCAGGTGCCCTCTTGTAGAGCCACTTGCGGTAAAAATTTTAGAAAACTGACCGTTAGATTAGATACCCCAATCATGTATGTCATGTCTACCAAAAATCACAATGATCCAACGGTGATTTTTGGCAAGCATGACATACATGATTGGAGTATCTAATCCAACGGTCAGTTTTCTAAAATTTGCACCGCAAGTGGCTCTACAAGAGGGCACCTGATGCAAAAAGCATGCGGTGCACCTTATATTAGCACTTATGTGTGTGTGTGTGTGTATATATATATACAGGCATGATAGTATAAGGCCGGCCTTATGCAAAGTTGCGTAAGGTCGGCTCCATATGGCTAATTTTAGATCACAGTTCATAAAACTGACCGTTGGATTAGATGCTCCTCCTCTGTCTGTCATGCCTGCAAAAAGTCACAGTGATCTGACAGTTAGTTTTTGAAATAACTGCCGTTAAAAAAATGGTGATATTTTGAAGAACAAATAAGTTACATATTTTCACAATGATATATTTCGAAAACCAACCGTCCGATCACTGTGATTTTTTGCAGGCGTGACATACAGAGGAGGGGCATCTAATCTAACGGTCAGTTTTACGAACTGTGATCTAAAATTAACCATTTGGAGCCGACCTTAAGCAACTTTACGTAAGGCCGGCCTTATATTATCATGTCTGTATATATATATATATATATATATATATATATAAGGTCCACTCACCATTAGGATAAATATTTTGAAAAACCGTCCGTTGGATTAGATAATCTTCTTCTGTATGTCATGTCTACCAAAAATCACAATGGTCCAACAGTTGGTTTTCAAAATACAGACTGTTAAATTGTTGTTACAACATCCAACTGTAAATACTATTAGAGTGTTTTACGAACTGTATTTTTAAAATTGATGGTCGGATCACTCTGATTTTTGGCAGATGTGACATGCATAAGAAATTATCTAATCCAACAGTCGGTTTTTCAAAATATTTATCTTATGTTAAAAAATTGTGAGTGGACCTTAAATTAATTTAAGGACCGATCCTTAACTGATTATTTTATATATATATATATGGTCGCGTTCCCCTAACCATTCTTTTTACCATTATTTCTACCATCCGTTTTCAAAACACCATTATAGGTCGAATATTTTGAGAAACTGACCGTTGGATTAACTAATCTTCTTATACAAGTCATATATGCCAAAAACCACATTGATCCAACGGTTAGATTTTTAAAAAATCTCACATTAAAAAACTGCGATGTTGTTAATTATAATAAATTTTCACAGTGACATTTTTTAGAAACCAACCGTTAGATCACTGTAATTTTTGGCATACATAATGTATATAAGCAGAATATGTAAGCAGTTTCTCAAAATATTTGACCCACATTGGTGTTTTGAAAACGGATGGTAGAAATAATGGTAAAAAGAATGGTTAGGAGAACCTGTCCTATATATATATATATATATATATATATATATATATATATATATATA
>JAESVK010000096.1:2265038-2279604 GCA_017140935.1 Hamamelis virginiana | reverse complement strand
ATATATATATATATATATATATATATATATATATATATATGTCACGCCTATAAAAAAAATATAGTGATCCAACGATTGGTTTCTCAGGTGTGTTATTGAGAAAAACTGTGACAGTTTTGACGATAAAAAATTTTCATCGCTGTGACAGTTCTCAAGTACATCTTAGAATTTCTCTGTATTTTAAGATGCCACACGTACATTAGATCACTATGATTTTTGGCAGGCGTGTCATCCATAATAAAAGTATTTAATCCAACGGTAGCTTTTTCAAAATATATATCTCACAATTATCTAGGAGCTCCATGCTGATTTTTCCAAAGGTAAGCTTATGCGCGCTAAATCAAGACTGTATACATATATACTTTTTAAAATATATAAATATATAGAGAATAACTTTGATAGTCTCATTTAATTTAAATCTCCAAAAAAAAAAAAAAAAATTATTTGTTTCTATCTTTATTGAAATTCTTGATCGAAGAAGCAATTTGTAAGTGCAAATAGCTAATAAATAGTTAAATAGTTTTGTTACGACAGTCTAACTTGCCGGCAATGGACGAATCCATGTAGGTGTGAGGGGTGGCAAATGCCCCCCCCCCCCCCCAAATATTTTTATATCAATTTTATACCTTGCAATTTTTAAAAATCTTAAATTCGCCCCTCCTCAAATTGTTTTTGATCCCCTTTATTATACTCTCCTATCTCTCTCTTTTTAATTTGTTGTTATATACTTGATAAATAGAGTTAGGTTTGATTTTCCAATTATAGGAATTAGGCAAATCTTTGATGGCTTCATGAATGATAGCTTGGTTGTGTTTGTTGAGAGAAGGACATTTGACAGTATTGATAAAAGTATTTCCAATGGTACGTCATTTGAGTTGTCACTACCAAAATTTGGCATGGACACTCAAATAAGTTGCTCTAATGATTTGCCATTTGGGGTGCTAAATTTTGGTAATGGCACATAGAGCTGCCAAATTTGGCAACTTAAATGAAAAATGCCATTTGTGCCAAGTAATATTTTTTCTTCAAAAACTGAAAAATGCCAAAATATAAAATTAATGCATTGGAACACATATATAAAATTTGACATTGACACATCAAATGGCATGAATGTATTAGAGATGCTTTAATAAAACCATCGTACAACACTTTCAAAAGGTCCATAAATAAATGATAAGAGAAATATGTATCTCAAGTTGTTGAGATAGGGAGACTGATATTTCTCATACACATTTATTCTAAAGAGTTCATACTCATAGGTTTATTAAAGTAGACATTTATAAACCACTAAGAGTAGCACATATTTAAACTGGCTCCAATGGGAAGATAGGTAGTCTTTCCTATCAGTGTAGTGACACTATAGTTAATCTGTGGGTGCATGTTAGAGAACATGTACACTGAACATGATCTGCAAGAATATTGTTATGGAGTTTTAGTTAAAGGAATATTGTTAGCCCTAAGGTCAATTGCATTGATTACATTTTGATGATCAACAAACATTATTTTAGCTACTAACAAATGGTTAAGTGTTTTTGTCTCCATAGAATCAAAGCCATATCTTGTTGGAGCTCATCAACACATTCAAAGCCTCCCAATTATGCAAATATGGAGAGTCATTGAATCATGAAGCTTGTGGACATCTTGAAGTCATTCCTTGAAGATCTTTGAAGCCAAAATGTTTAGGAACCATATTGTAAGGCAACTCAATTGATTAAACTTTCATAGCTCAAGCCAAAAGTTTTCTCATGTTGCATTGGCATACATTAACTTAGAAAACTTGCAAAAATGCTCTTGATTGCTTAAGTTAACCACCATAGATGATTTAAGTTGAATTAAACTTAAAAATTCCAAGTTTTTAGCTCAAGAGAATGCTTAATCGACTAAGAAACTTAGTCTAGTCGACTAATCATGATCCAGAAGCTAGAATTTTGGAAATTCTAAGTTTAGTCGACTAATCACCTAGAGTAGTCGACTAATGAGACCCTTAGTCGACTAATCATATTAGTCTAGTCGACTAAAGTCAGCTCATAAGCCATAGTTGGAAATGCAGAAGAGATAGTCGACTAAACACCTCTGCCTAATCGACTAACCGTGCCCGAGAATTTTTGTAAACAAAATTTGACTTGTCTAATCGACTAACCAAACATGACTAGTCAACTAACTGTGCCTGGGAACAAAAATTGTTTGAAAAATGAACTGATTGGTTGACTAACATAATTTGCCTAGTCGACTAAGGATCCTGCAAATACAAAACGGCTCTTTCTATTTTGGGCATTTTGAGTATTAAATGAACTCTGCATTTCTCCTCTCCTCCAATAGCATTCAAGCTCCATTCAAACGGCCATTTCAGACCATGAAGGCTATATACAGAGGTTTGTTCCTCATTTATTCACATCAATCCAACCATAGTTATTATTCATTGATTGAAAGCATTCATTGATCAAAGCATTCTCTACCAAACTCTTGAGTTATACTTGTTAATCACTTGAGAAGCTATTAGTTGTGCTATACACTTGTGTGAATCAGCTTTGTGAAGCATTCATTGTACACACCAACTTTGTGAGATTGTATTAAGTGTTCTTTGTGAGCACTTGGGGTGTTCTTTGTGAACACATTTGAGGGTTCTTTGTGAGCCATAGTTGAAGTTCTTTGTGAGCTTAGGTGAGAGTCTTCCACCTGGGATAAAGAAGACTGTGGAAAGGTTTCTCCACTTTGAATGAGCTAATCCTTAGTGGATTGTTGGGAATCCTTGAGCTGGGTACTTAAGGCGAGGAGTAGGCGGAGTCCGAACATCGTTAAATCGTTGAGTTTGATTTCTCTCTCATTTCTCTTGTTTCAATTAATTGCTTATATATTTTGTTCATATTAAAATTAATTGAACCATAATTTTATTTGGTAATTATTTGCAAAAGTTTGCCATAAACCCTATTCACCCCCTCTAGGGTTATATATTTGGGGCAACAAATATTCATTTGTTACATCTATTTATTTAGTAATCCTTAGACCTGAGACACCATAGTTGTCTTATGCATAGGTTATTAGAGTTTGATAGTATCTCATACATCTTTAACCATAATAATGTAATCGGTACTCATTGGTTTTAATAAGTTATGCATGAACATAAATGAGTGTGCAAGAAGGAATCATCATTCTCATCTTTGATGAGAGAGAATGTCAGGGTTTGTTCATAAAGATAAATCTCATATTGAATCTTTGGCTAGAGTGATAGGTGAACTATGAAAAGAGTTTCATCGGGTTCACCTTATTGAAATTATATTTTGTGGAACATATATCAAGTTGTTAAGATAAGGTTTGACTTATAACTATACTTGAATATCTTAACAGTGACATTAGGGAATGAAGGATTAAGTAACATGGAGGGTTCATTTAGTTCTGCTATTCACCCAAACCTAGGGTACGTCATGATATGTTGCAAGATGTCACTCATGACTAGTGAAGGCCTATTGATAAAGAGTTATTAATGAGGGAAAATTTGGAATTATTCCAATTGAACCATAAATAGAAAGTTTATATTTTGGGAGACATCGAGATGTCCCTGTCCACTACTAGGTTGGAGTGAACCCAAAGGGTCACACACATTAAGGGTATAAGCGAGTCTTTTGAATTATTAAATAGTGGAATATTCCTATTTATTAATTGATTTGGTCCATATTATTAATAGTTAATAATTGAGGGGTCAAACCATAAATACAAGGAGTATTTTCTATAAATAAGTGAAACTAGGTAAAGCTAGCACTAAGCAACCTAGTCATCACAATAGAGGAGGCCAAAAGAAGAGAGAAAACCCTAAGGGCCGAAACCCTAGAGCTCTCCCTCTCCCCTAGCCGAATTCCTCTCCCTCTTAAGCTTGTATCTTTTGAAAGGATGTGGTGGTTATGGATTCACAGCGGAAGACGGACATAATTTTTTTTTAAACATATTCGAATCCAACCATCACATTCCAGTAGAAGTTCGAACAAGCATCGAATCATAAATAATAAACAAGAAAGCATATTAAACATAATAAACATTTACTTGAATGCCTTTCGATGTTTTTTGTCGCAAACGAATCCTAGCTTCCAAACGATGAAGCCTCCAAGTTATCCACATGAACCCAAGACTCGATAATCCTCTTACTCTTGATCAACACTTAAAGCAAAGCAAGAATGAGAGGGAGAGAGAAGTCACGGCCCTAGGGAGAATGGCTCCTCTAGGTCATGGCCACTATAGAATGGATGGTGGCTTCACTCTTCTTTTAGGGTTTGGATGGACTTCGTGCTAGCATGCACCCTAGCCCTTGTATTTATAGAAAATAAAAGAGTTTCTAATATTGCAACTAAGGCCCACTATTATTAACTATTAATAAAGTCTCCTATTAAGTTGCATTTAATTAGAAACTTACCCCTCTCTAAAATTAAAGAGCTCTCTTGAGTCCTATTTTGTGTGACCCTTTGGGTGCACCCCAATCTAGTAGTGGTTCGGGACATCTCATGTTCCCTAAAATTGAAACTTTCTATTTTTGGTTCAATTGGAATAATTTTCAATTTTGCCCTCAATGATAACACTTACCATTAGGCCTTCACTAGTCATGAGTGACATCTAGCAACATATCATGACGTACCCTAGGTGTGGGTGAATAGCAGAATTATGTGAACCCTTCATGTTACTTAATCCTTTATCCCCTTATGTCACTATTAAGATAATCATGTGTGGTGATAAGTCAAACCCTATCTTAACAACTTGTCAAATGTTCTACAAAGTATGACCTCAATGAGATGAACCTGATGAAACACTTTCACAGTTCACCTATCACTCTGGCCAGAGATTCAAACTGAGAGTTATCTTTGTGACCTAGCCCTGACATTCTCTCTCATAAAAGTGAGATTTATTATTCCTTATTGAACACCCATCTATCTTCATGCATAACTTATTAGAGCCAATGAGTACCGATTACATCCTTATGGTTAAGGCTGTACGAGATACTATCAAACCCCTACAACTCATGCATAAGACAACTGTGATGTCTTAGGTCTAAGGACTACCAAGTTTAAATCTGTGCTACTCTTGACGGTTTATAAATGTCCACTTTAATAAACCTATGATCAGGAACTCCTTTAGAATAAATGTGTGCGAGAAATACAAGTCTCCCTATCTCAATTACCTGAGATATAAATTTCTCTTATCATTTATTCATGGACCTTATCATATGTATATTTAAATACATACAACAAGTAATACCTTTTAATTAATATAATATGAAATAGACATGCCCTTTAGGATTGGTTTTAGGGCATATCTCCAACATCTTTCTCAAGTATTAAGTAGTTGCAAGGGTTCTCAAGGTCTTGTGCTTGTGTGGATACCTTGGAGATTTCATTCTCTTTGAAGCTCGCGATGAAGTTACATCAAAGGCATTCAAGTAAGTTCTTTAATTTATTAAATACATGTTCTTGAATAAATATACTCATGATTCTATGCTTGCTAGTATCTTGGATTGGTTTTGATGATGGATTCAAGTTTTGTAAAAAATTTTGTTGTTCGTCTTCCGCTACGAACCCATTCCCATCAATTCCTTTCACTCTATTGAGAACAATTATAAATGTATTCAATTAAAATATTATTTATCAGATATTAATGGATTATAAATTTTTACAATTTTTTGGACCTCAAACCTATCACGATAGAAAAAAAAATGAATAAAACATTTCTCAATTTTTTAAATAGAATAAACTATTAACAATTAATTAAAGTGTACCCCTCACCCAAATTCCTGGCTTCGTCCCTACTGACGGCTCATATGGTGTAGCATTCATGTGGTCCCATCTTATGTTGAGGAACCGGACAGTTCGACATATCCAATTGATCATATAGTGTAAGATTTATGTAGTCTACGAGTTATAGGATAGGCTGCAGAAACAAACACGATCCCAAAATTATTTATGAGCATTATGTTGATTTTTTTCAAAATCAGTGCACAAAATTGAGAGTTTATATATATATATATATATAGAATAATTTTGATAGTCTCATTTAATTTAAATCTCCAAAAAAAAAAAAAAATTATTAGTTTCTATCTTTATTGAAATTCTTGAAGAAGAAATTTGTAAGTGCATATAGGTAATAAATATTAAATAGTTAAATAGTCAACTGTTTACGGCAGTCTAACCTTGCGGCTCATGAGGAAAATCCAAACGATCACATGGTGGTCCGACAATGATGTAGTTACATTTTAACTTTTTGTCTTTTTATTTGACGTTTAAAGAAAAGCATAATGATCGATCACTGCAGGCTACAGCTAACGATTTGTCAACTTGCACAACGCATTCATGTTGAAACGTGAATTTGTTTAGTATGAAAAATCTCCACTCTATTGAATGGGCTCACTGGATTACGTTCTAACTAGCTTCTTTCTGGACCCACACCAGATCAGGAGGAGGAGGAGGAGGAGATTGAGTGAGTATATGAATATCTCATTGTAAGATACATATATAATGCAATTTTATATAAATTAATTTATTGTTAGCTAATGTAATAGGTATTTTAGAAAATTGATTTTTGGATTAAATACTTCTCTTACATATGTTATGCATGCAAAAAATCATATTGTTCTTATGAACTGTTCCTCAAAAAATATTGTTATGCTATATATAATTCAGTATTTTGAGAAACGAACAATGAATCAAAGTGACTTTTGGCATGCATAACATTAATATATTATACCATTATTAACCCAATAAATATTAGATCTTAGTCCAGTAAAAAATAAGTCTGATCCCAATCTCTACTTTGAAAAATGTCATTTTATTTCTCATATTAGGATCTAATTTAATGCCATGTAAGTTGTATAATTGCAATTAATTTAAATTGTTTTCTATTGAATATTATATTTTAATTAGGTAATATAAGAGTAAATTTCCATTGAACAATAAATTATGTAATATAACATAGGGACATGTTTCCTCTACCACTCCTTTTACCATTATTTCTATCATTTATTTTCAAAATATCAATGTGAGTCGAATATTTTGAGAAACCGACCGTTGAATTAGATAATCTTCTTATGCAAGTCATATTCGCCAAAAATCACATTGATCCAACGGTTACATTTTTAAAAATCTCACAGTAAAAAACTGCAATGTTTATAATAGTTTTTCATAATGACAATTTTCATAAACTAACTGTTGGATCACTGTGATTTTTGAAACACATAACATACATAAGAAATGTATCCAATCCAAATTATTGATGTTTTAAAAATGAACAGTAGAAATAACAATAAAACAAGAGATAAAAGAGAAACGTGACCGCACCGTTTATAAAACAAGAGATAAGGGATAAGAAGGGAAACACGAGGAGGAGTTAATTGCCATTTAATACGTACTACCTAGCTAGAGTTGGTTTCCCATATTTAAGAAGAGATAGAAAGACATCACTCTACTCAAAAATTGGGTTAACAGGCTCCTCCTCTCTCTTATAATATAATCTATAAATAGAGCTCGCATATCACAAATGAGCATCTAAGTTTACTCAAAGCATCTTTTTATATACTCTCTCTCCCCCAGTTTATAGGCTGCAGATTCACAATTTCAAGAAACAAACACAAAAATGGCGCAACCCTTAATCTTCTTGTTTTGCCTGTCACTCTTCTTGTTCTTCATTCGACGGTTCCTGCAACCATCTGGAACCAAAAAACTACCACCCGGTCCGACCGGCCTACCCATCATAGGTTCTCTCCATTTACTGGGAACACAACCCCACGAGTCCCTCTCTAAGTTAGCCAAAATCTACGGCCCACTCATGACCCTACGGCTGGGTTCAGTCATCACCATAATCGCTTCCTCGCCTGAAACAGCCAAAGAAATCCTCCACAAAAACGACCAAAACTTTTCTAATCGAACTGTCCCTGATGTCATCACTGCACAGCCCAATCCCGAAGGCACACTTGCATGGGTCCCCGGTGATCACGGGTGGCGCAATCGCCGCCGTATATGCAATACCAAGATGTTCAACCCTCAGAGACTCGACTCTCTTCAACATTTACGGCACCAAAAAATTCACCAACTTATTGCTCATATCCGAAAGCACTGTGTTTCGAGTACGCCCGTTGATATCGGGCAGCTCACTTTTGCCTCTTCCTTGAATTTGATATCTAATACTATATTTTCTATAGATCTCGTCGACTCTGACTTTGAGTCGGCTCAGGAGTTTAAGGATGTTGTTTGGAGAATCATGGAGGATGCCGGAAAGCCTAATTTATCGGACTGTTTTCCTATACTTAAACGCTTTGATCTGCAAGGCGTGAAGCGTCATATTAAGCCTTCGTATCTAAGGCTGCATGAGATATTTAATGAAATTATTGATGCAAGGATTAAATCTAGAGCGTTAGATAAGACCAACAGGGCTGGTGATTTCTTGGATGTTTTACTTGATCAGTGTGAGGAAAAGGGATCGGGTTTCAGCCTCATAAATATCAAACCTTTGATTCTGGTAAGCATATCATTTACATATATTAATTTCATGCTCGCTTCAATTCATCCCAGTTTGGCTTTGCTCCTTTAATTTCTCCCAAAAAGCTTGGAGGAGGTGTTGGTTTTGCCCAATATTGCCAATTGCCCAAAGCCAAAATGGGTCTGATAGTGCATAATCTCCAACCTTTGCTGGCTATTTTGGCTACCTAAAACCCTCAAATAGTATTTTTGTCTATTCATTTTGGCCAACTAGGCACTCTAATCTTACAAACCATTTTGAGTAGTAAAAAATATTTTATTACTATTTTTTTTTTTTTTTTTTAATTCAAGCAACACTTTAAAGAGAATAATTTGAAAGAACTAGCTTAGTAACTACCCTTGAATTTCATTTATTGACAATCCAATATTTCAATAGTGAGTGTGAGTATGCTATATTTACCAAATCTTAGATTAAAATCACAGTTTTGATTTTTGTGCATTTCAAAAATTTGTTCTAAAATATAATTCACTTTGCATTTTTTTCTCCGCAAAGTGGGATTACTTTTTGGCTCCGTCTAAAGTCAAACCGGGTCTAAAATTTTTACTTTTTTAAAATGAACAAAGTATGATCTTTTTGAAAATTTTGCAAAACAATAACAACAGCAATAATATATAATAATAAAAAGTAATGTTTGATATTTTGTTAAGAAATCAAATAGGAGTATTGCTAATTCTAAAAAACCAAAAGAAACAAATTTACTACATTGCCTTGTGTACACAATAAGTTGGTAAGACTTTTTTATTTTTGCACATCCACTCTCAAGCTGTTACACTTTAAAGCCTCGCACTACAAAAAGCAATAAGAGGGGCACAGATGAGTCCAGATCTTCGGGATAATTCATACAACATGTGGCACTCTAATTAAGGCCACACACTTATGATGTCAACATGTGAATTCACTGATTCTGGACTTTGGTTTGCCTGCGGCTCATGTGTGGTGCGGATTTTTTGTTTATTTGGGCTTTTGGCCAATGTAAATCAGGTGTTTTGAAAAACAGACCGTTGGATTGAATATTATTCCTATGTACTATAGGCATGCCAAAAATCACAGTGATCTGCCAGTCGAGTTATAAGATACAGACTATGAAAAATTTTAACAGTTTGTATGAAGTATACATATGTAGTATTTATCATAAATTACTAAATTAGGATAAATTTAGCTAAAATTTAACAGTTTGTATGCGGTATAAAAATTTTAACAGTTTGATCTCACGGTCGATTTATTTATTTTTATGTAGTATTTATTGTAAATTACTAATATGTTTGTAAACATATTGGTAAAGTTTTATAATTTTTTTCAATATAGTTTAAGTTTTATAAATTTTTTTCTGAATTGGGTTGAAATATATATATATATATAATTACAGGACTTGTTTATTGCTGGGAGCGATACGTCTGCACTAACAACGGAATGGGCAATGACAGAACTACTTCGGAAGCCTGAGTTGATGCGTAAGGCAAGAAATGAACTAGTTGAAGTAATCGGGAGTGAAGAATCAGTAAAGGAATCAGACGTTAGTCGACTTCCATATCTTCAAGCTGTAGTAAAAGAGACCCTGCGACTTCACCCAGCAGCTCCCCTTCTGTTACCATATAAAGCAGAAAATGAAGTAGAATTATGCGGCTTCACCATACCAAAGGACAGTAAAGTCCTTGTGAATGCATGGGCTATTGGTAGAGATCCAAAATATTGGGAGGATCCCATGTCATTCTTGCCTGAAAGATTCTTGGCCTCCAACATTGATTTTAAAGGCCAAGATTTCGAATATATACCATTTGGTGCTGGTCGAAGGATTTGCTCTGGCTTGCCTCTTGCTGTTAGAATGGTTCATTTGATGTTAGCTTCCCTAATTCACTCTTTCAATTGGAAGCTTCCAAAAGGAACTGATCCCGACAACTTAGACATGACCGAGCAGTTTGGAGTCACCTTGAAAAAAGCAGTACCCCTTCATGCTATTCCCCTCTTAGAATAATTGCTTTGCATTTTTCCTCGATCATCACTGTAATCTACCTACTACTTTTTTACTTTGCTGCCTGCCGTCCTTGTTGCTTGGTTTTATCCTTCGTGTACTCCATCATATCATATATAAGAGAAATTTTATAGACTTTTATAGGCAATTTCCATGAATAATCCTAAGTTTCCAAAATATTACGCCTACGAACCCAATTCAAAACATATTACGGATATACACCTATTACTGATTTTTTGGACGAAATTGTCCTTAAATTGAAGTTTGACCAATTTGTATAGAATCACCAATTTTATGTATAATCTCCAAAAATAAACAGAATTCACAATTCCCAATTTATCTAATAATCACCAATATTATTAAGAATCCACAATCCACTTTATGTCACGTCAACATTTAATGCTAGTCATTCAATGTCCCTCAAATTTTTGTACAGAATTCCCAATTTTATGTATAATCCCCAAAAATAAATAGAATCCCCAATCCTCACTTTATCTAATAATCACCAATATTGTTAAGAATTCCACTCCATTTTATGCCACGTCAGCATTTAATGCAGATCATTCAATGTCCCCCCAGATTTTTAGTACAGAATCCCCAATTTTATGTATAATCCCCAAAAATAAACAGAATCCCCAATCTCCAATTTATCTAATAATCACCAATATTGTTAAGAATCCCCAATTCATTTTATGTCACGTCAACATCATGCATGTCATTCATTCAGTTTGCGCTTTCCAAGAACATCAAACCAATCAAATCTTATATACTCTATTGGGTATTCTTAGTAATATTGAAGATTGGTGATTATTTGTAATTCTGGTGATCCTTTGTAATATTGGAGATTGGGGATTATACACAATATTGGGGATTGTGTTGATTATTGGTAACTCTTCGATTTTTTTTAATTCATCCGTACAAAAATTTTGACAATTTTAATGGTCAAATTGTAAATACCCATATGAGTGGAGGGTATTTATGTCCTAAAAAATATTTGCGTAATTAGTTTTGGATCGGGTTCGTAGGCGTAATATTTTGAAAACTTAGGATTATTTATGGAAATTGCCCAACTTTTATAGGTTGTGTTTGAAAAATAAATAAATTGGAGTTTCGAAATGGTTGGATATCAAAATTCATAATTTATAAAGGGAAATGCTGTTAGCGCTCTTCACAAAGCCACATGCACTCCTTCTTTTTTATTTATTTTTTATTTTTATTATTATAATGACATAACTGTCCGTTTATTTATCCATAATGCTAAATTTATCATTTATAATAAAATTGCATAAGGTGATCTTCATAAGAGCAATTATATTATAAATTTTGAAAAATTGAAAAACTGACCGTTGGATTAGATACCCCTCCAATGTATGTTAGGCTTGCAAAGAATCACACTGATCCAATGGTTGATTTATAAGAAAACTTACTGTGAAAAAAATGGTGACATTTTAAATAATAAAAAAATCATAGTTTTCACCGTGAAATTTTTCAAAAATCAACTGCTGGATCATTGTAATTTTTGACAGAATTTTTTCAAAATTTGTAAAGCAATTGGCACTATGGAAATCATCTTATCCCATTTTAGTATAAATGATAAATTTGGCATTCTGGATAAATAAAAGGGCATTTATGTCATTATAATATTAAAAAAAAAAAAAAAAAAGTGCAAGTGGCTTTGTGAGGAGCGCCAATAGCAAGTCCCTTTATAAATGATGGGATTGCAAATTCTTTGTTTGAACGAAGTTTTTTGAAGTTGGAATTGTTAAATGAAATTTTGAAATTTCAATATTGTTTGGATGGAAATTTTCCAAGATGAAATTTTAAAATTCCATTTAACAATTCTCCATATTCTTTCACAATTTTTAAATTTGAGTACTTCGATCCAGATGGAATTTTGAGCAAAATCAAGTTGAAATTGCTGGAAATTACTGGTTAGGTTGAGAAGATCAAGGGTTTAAATAAATGTCATTACGTCCATATTCTAATGAACTTGAAGAATTGAATTCCATGAAGAGTTTTTCCTACCATTAATTTAGACAAGTTGATTACCCTGTGTACAAAAGACAAAAGTTGAAATATATATAATTTATTCATATATAGTTATATACCAATGAAATTAAAGTAAAATACTATAGTCAGACTTGTAACCTGGCACAACTAATTAAGGGTCCGTTTGGATAAGCTTTTACTTCCTGATTTTTTACTCTTAAAAGTAAAAAGATGAAAGTTTTGAGTGCAAAAAATTTGGTAGTTACTTTAAAAAGTTGAGGTAGCAAGAAATTCTATCTTCCTCAACTTTTTAAAGTAACTATCAAAATTTTGCACTATGGAAAATATAAAAAATCTTTCATTTTTTTACTTTTAAAAGTAGAAAAATAGGAAATAGAAGCTTATCCAAACGTGCCTTAATATATAACTTTATTTACTCCTTAAGGAGTCTAACTATAAGGAGTTTAACTTTTTCTTCTCATTTGGAAGTTGTTTAAGCATTGGAAACTTTTTTCCATCTCCCATAAGCCAATTGCAAGCCTTAAAAACTATATCATCAACAAGATCCAATATTATAATGAATTAACCATGCATCTTACTCAAAGCTTGGGCAATCTCCTTCCTATCTTCACCTTTCTTCTTTTTGTGGGGATTGGACATGCATGGTAGAACTAGCTAGATGTATATCGATTGTTGTCTTTTCTGTTGAGTTATAGTGTTATTAGAAGGATGGGCTCTACTACCAGCTGTTTCCAAGTCTTTAAATATTACATCACTACTAACCCACTCGCTATCAGCAACGTTTTCATCACCTAAATTCTCATCATCTCTGGGACACAAATCTACTATGTGATCCCAGGTTTCAATTACTCTCTTCTAGTGAAATTGATTCGCATCCTCAATGTGATTGTAATGAAGAGAAAAAGTAAATAGTTAGGGAAATATGGCAACGGGGCGGGTTTTCCACTTCCGCATCTCCGTCCCTACTTAAAAAATTACTCCCCATCTGCCCCCTAATCCTGGTGAGATATGTAATTATATCCCGTCCCCGTCTCACCACCCTACCATTTCAATAACAAATTTAAAATATAATGCACTAAATGTGCTTTTAAGAGGGTTCGAACCCATTACATCCCCTAAAAAGCTTATATGTTAAGAGTCTAAATCACTAAATTGCATGTTGATTGTAATGTACTTTTAAAATAAGTAATTTTTCAACGACTCTTTATTGTAATATACTTTTAAAATAAATGATATTTTAATGACTCCCTCAAATGGATCCACTTGAAAAGCAAGCGTTAGATTAGATATTTTTAAAATTAACCGTTGGATGATATATACCGGTTATATACATTATGCATACCCAAAATCACATTGATCCAATGGATAATTTTTAAAAACAAGAATAATGAATTATAAAAAATTGTAATAATTTTTGATAGGTTTTTGTAGTTCATCTAAAAAAATATGATTTTTTTTTTTTTATTTAAGTTAATCGTTTGATCAATGTAATTTTTTGTATATATGATGCGTCATGTGTACACACATATAATTTAATCAAATCATTAGTGTATTTTAAAATACCTATTCCATATAGGTTTTACAAACCATATGTCAAACTATGGATAAAGTGGTGTGCATAGGACCAATTGTAGAAAAGATTTTGAAAAATTGACCGTTGGATTAAATATAATTGTTATGAATTTCATGTTCGCAAAAAATCATAGTGATCTAATGGTCAATTTATGACAAATGTCCATGAAAAATTATAATATTTTAATTCTTCAAAATGTCACAATTTTTATCTAGATAGTCTTTATTTATTCTTTTTAAATAAACGTTGAATCATATTAATTTATGGCAAGTACGTAATTTATAAGAACTGCATCTAATCCAACGGTCCGTTTTTCAAAATCTATTTTGTGTTTTCCCCTATAGTCTGTAGACTATAAGACAACATAGTTGTGTAAAGTGAAACATATAACAACATTGTTCCTGTGTCATCTAGAATAGAAACAGAACTTGAATGATTGAATAGAAAGAGAGAGTAAACCTGAAAGAATCCCATGGAAACTAGCGGAATAAAAATTTTTCGCCATG
>JAESVK010000096.1:2204250-2224318 GCA_017140935.1 Hamamelis virginiana | reverse complement strand
AATTATGGCAATCATCATATGTATGTATTTTATACATAACAATTAACATGCTTCATCATTTTATTCATAATAATAACAGCATGTTATAAACTTTACAAATATCACATGCATATATTAACAGTTTATATATATGCCAATATAATTTCCATAACTTGTATTTCCAAGGTCTTTCACTAATCATCATGATTTTATAAAAATCAATTATTCATGAAAATTAACTATTTTCCAAAGACTCACAATTTGGAAGATAGTTAATTTTCTATCCACATGTATTTTCTATACAATAATCCATTCTTTTTGGCCAACTTTGCACACTTATAACTTGGTGAGTGACAAGTTGCTTGACATGGAAGGACCAACCACCAATCAAAGGGAATTCCTTTGGCCATTCCTCATCACATAAAACTGGATAATGAATAAAATATTTCTTTTTCAAGGCAGGCAGATGCATCATGGCAAAAATCTGTTATACATTTAATAAACATGGTGAGCATAAATAAAATAGAAAATGAATTAATGCTTACCATCAAATTTGTTTCAGTGCTCTCCAACCCAACATGAAGGTGGGCCAACAATGCTGCCCCTCATGCATAATTTTTAATCTCATCAATATCCCTCAAAAGGGAAAGAAAGTGTGCCCCAACAACATTTTCAGATTTCTCTAGGGCCACCACTGAACCTATTAAATAGAGGACATACGCCCTCACGTATTTGCTGATGTCTCCATCTATATCTTCAAGACTAATATTTTTAAACATAGTCCTCAACCAAACCAAAGATATATCATTAGAATTTTTAGGAGGAACCTCTCCAAGGAGTTTCATGCATACTTCATCGCTTTTTTTTATCAACACCAGTAACTGGCCTACCATCTACTAGCAGACCAATTATATAGAGAACATCTTGAAGGCTATTGTAACTTGTAAGTTCTCTGTCAAATGCTTATTCCTAGTTGTATACTCTTACTGATGTTCATTCAGGTTGGCATGCTTACATAGGCAATCAGGCTATGTTGGGAAGTTACTAACTACAGTAGATGCTAATAATACAAATCATAAAGAAGGAAAGAAATTTATGAAAAGGTCACTGAAACTCTGCAGAATATTTATAAGCTGATAGGAGATAAAAATAAATCAATAAAGTTGACATATTGCAGATTGGTTTAGTCCGGGAATAAGACCAGTATATCCTTGGTAAGTAAGGAAGCATCTGGTTTATTCATTCATGTACGTGGAGAAGCAAAATACCAACCTCTTAGCAAACTGAATGTTAACAGTTCATTGATGAGCTTCTGCCGAGTAATATCAAGTCTTCCATTCATAAAATGTTTCTTCAGCTTCATCCAATACCCACATACATTATACCCATCAACAAGCAAGACAGGGACTGCAGTCTCCACACCCTGGTTTGTATAGTAAAGGGTCATGGTTGGATCACGATAGAGCTCTGTATCTTCTGGAAGGTCCTCCTTCTCCACCTTCTTTCTGCGGTAACTAGTAGCAGGCTTGGGTGTGCCAGCCTCCTTCTTTTTGAAAACTCCTCCCAGATTTATACCATAAGAGAAAATATATATCTCTGCGATGTGCTTGCTAGTTGAGCTACCACCCCATCCGACTGGTGGTAGGTACGTATGGCAGGTTAAGGAGCTTGTGATTTATCTAGTTTTCCACCTATTTGACTTGCGGATTTCAGAAATATTTCAATACCAACCCATGCAGCTAACTGGTCCCCCTCTCTCTCTCTCTCTTCTCATATATATCTACCCCCTCACCATACCGCTGCAGCCAGTATCATGGATTATTCTAATCTATGCGGACATAGCTGTCTAATGGATATATAAAACATGTTAATTAATTAAGCTGATAGCCTGCACTAACACCAGCATATTTTGAACAAAATGGATTACACGTCTGTTGGCAGCATTTTTTTATTTTTTTCCTCTCGATCTCAATGGACTTTCCACCTATATCTAATATCCCCTAAAATTGCCTATCTACCCCTTCTCTATCTACCTCTCTCTCACACATCCACCATAGAATCACCTCCCACAACAAGTCAGCTTAAACCCAACAAAGACACTTATTGGAGACCCTCTACCATACGGTCCAGACCAACCAGCCTAGAGCACCATCATAACCTCTTCATTATAATCTCTAAAGATAACAAACCACACCCATGCCAACCCACTCAAATATTACATCTCTAGTTCTCTACGAGTCAACCAAGGCAACTCAAGCAGGGAGCTAGGCTTGTATCAACATATAAAGAATAAAGTAGGTAATGAAGACTACATTAATTATTTTAATCTATGTCAAAAAAATGTAAGTAAAAGTTAATTTTAACGACTAACTCCTGGTCTGCCGGATTTGCACCAGCATGTAAAGCATTTGCTGCAACTCAGGTTCCAGCAATAAGAAATTATGCATGGCATGTCATCCATAAAAACTAGTCCTAACAGAATTTAGCCGTCATGGAAAGAATTCCAATTAATCTTTACTGGGAAAAAAAATGTCTTTATCAAGATAAGCTTGCAACTCTTTCTAACAAGTAGAAATACTCTTTTGACAATGAAGGAGTGCCTTTCAGGAGACAGGCATAATTAATGCTCAACTTTTCTCATGGTTTTAAACTCAGCTCTAAATGCATTTTAACTTTGACCACCAAAGACAAAAACTGTTGTTCATCATTCTGCTGCTTCCTATCTGAATAGTTTGCCAATTACCATACACACTAGCTCCAAATCCTCCTCATTTTACTTGCAGGTCCTGTTACAAGCATCTACATGTTGTTTAATTAAACACAGCTTAAACTTCTTTTCTATATTGCATCTATGTTTTAATTAAACTCTCTTGCAAACATAAGTATATTAGCATCATTCACTGTATACATGAAGCTTCAAGCTTCAACCCCTAAACATTGCAATTCCTGAATCCTTAAGAAACAACAAGTTTCACCATTCTTCTCTTTTCAGTTCTATAAGTTTCTTCCACCATTCAAATTTTCCCACCATTCACATTTTAGATGTCACCCAAGGGTGTACATAAATTCTCATGCACCCTTCTTAATTGATGACCACATGGCACATTTCATTGCCCAATGGCAAAATGCCAAGTGTGCAATAAATAAAATAAAATAATAATAATTAAGAAAATTTACTATTAGAAAATTTACTATTCAAAATTTTGGGGTCTCACATAAGATCTTGTGGAAAATTAAGTAACCAATATTATTAAAAAATGGTTAAAAATGTTGAAATTGATAAAAGGGACATAAAACTTAGGAGGTCATTAATAATTTAAATTCTATATTATATATAATAGAATATATAAAATATAATTTATGAATCATATAAAATTATACGTTTTAAATATAAATTTTATATAAGTGGGGATGGGGAATCCCCGCGGGGTGGGGATAAATAGGCGAGGCGGGACGGGGCATTGTAAACCGGTTCCCGTCTCGTATCCCGACAGTGCAAATATTTTTAACCTCATCCCCCCCCCCATACTCCAAAAAATTCAAAAATAACCCGCCCGTATAGGGGCGGGGCGGGTCCCTATGGGAATGGGGCAAATTGTTATCGCTATAAATTAATAATAATGTTTTAAAACCCGAACCGTTTATCGAACCAGAAGAGTGACCGGGTTAAGGGTCAACCGGGTTGAACCTGACGTCATAGTGATGTTATAAATATATTAATTGTAAATTATTTATGTAATAACCCATGTTTTATTTTCCCTTTTTATATAAATATTTAATGGTTTAAAAAATTAAAAAAAAAACTTTACAAAATTACGACTTTGCCACTCCCTATATAAAGTCACCCCCCACCCCTTTTTTTCTTCATTTCGAAGGGGGAGGGAGAGATCACTATGACCCCTTTATAGGAACAATGTGTTATAATTAAAACCATATGGGATAATGTGTAATACAGAATTCAAGGGATAAAATGTATTTTTTCTCGTTTAATATATATATATATATATATATATATTGTTTGAGTGGTGGTGGTTCATTTTTAGTATTTAATTTATTTTTATGTAGAAAAAAAGACAAGGGAAGTGAAAATAACAAACACTAAAATAGCCCAAATTTGGACAAGTAGTAGATTTGAGACCGACCAAAATAAGTCGTTGAAATGATAAACTGGTGTCATTTCCCATTATGCAGAACCAAAGGGCCCGGCAATTATTGAAGATGAAATGACTTTAGACCGGCAAAACGTATTTCTACACTACAGCAAGCCTTGCCGGGTGAAACGATATGAAAATCGCATGCTTCAAAGAAATCATTGGACGACTTCAATATTTGGTTGGGGTGGAGGATTAAATGCTGGGCACCCACCCTTGTCCAACAAACCAATCACCCTCTGCAAAGGGTGTGTTTGGTTCGTGGGAGTAGAATCTCATTGCTAGGAAACCACTTTCCCAAGGGAATGGGAATGAGTTATTACCATACCCATGTCTATATTTGGTTGGCTGGAATCCATAATACAATTACCAATTACCAATTGTTTTGTTTGTTTGGATAGAGTAATGTAACAAAAAATTATCATGATTACCAAATTAACCTTCCTCTAGACAAGGGAATCACCCTCTGCAAAAACAATGGCATATGAAAACCACCAAACAAAATTCCCGATTTCCATGGTAAGAAATTTGAACATGAAACAACAAAGTTGAAGATTGAAACATGAAAGCATAGCACCCAAAATAGTTGTTTTAATTTTATACTCATTCAAGGGAGAACTTGAGTTAAAATTTGGAAAAATTAGATCAAATAATTTTAGCAGACCCCAAATTTTTTATTTGGGTGATTTATCCATCTGCACAATCACACACAAGCATACCCCAAAATTTCTAATGATCTTCCTGCCACTGGTTCCAATTCTATGAATCTAGAGCACCGGAGCAAAAAGGAGAGAAACATTTTTTTTTTTTTTTTTTGTGCAAAAAAGTTTAGGTGAAGGGAGAGTAAAACTTCATATGTAATTCTATGTATCCCACTTTCTCTCTTTGAAATAATTATGCAATTAATCAATTTTTTCTTTTCAAAAAAAAAATTTAAATCAAAATCCTAACCTTCAAAACTTTATAAAATAAAAAATTTCCTATTGAAATCATAATTCCAAACCCTAACTCGACAAATCAAAAATCATAATTTCTATCAAAATAGAAGAGCAAATTGAAGATGAAGAAGACGACAATGGTAAGAAGAACGAGAAGAAAAAGAAGTGGATAAAGTTGACAACAATGGTGTTACTGCTTCGCCGCGGCTGCTATGAAGACGACTTATTCTTCTTCGTCATTTTCTATTGCGTCAAACTACTGCTATGAAGACAACAATCCTCCCCTTCATCATCATCATCATCATCATCATCATCATCATTTGTTGTTGTGTCTAACCCCAATGTCGCTGCTATGGTGTGAAAATGAACTAGGGTTTCAAGTGTGTCATATGAATGAGCAGGACTCAAATAGAATTAGAAATTAGGTTTTCTTTTCAAAGAAGGGCACGCTTGTCATTATTTATATTATAAAACCCAATCCCGAGAGTCAGACATGAAACCCACCTCGGCTGGCTGCATTCACATTACCCCTATTAGGGGGAATCTCATGCCGACTGGAATCAAGTAATCCTAGAAGTGTTTGTGTAATGCTCCAATCTGACAATTGCGCCGACCCTCCCGGGTAGATAGACACGTATCAAGGCGAAGGTACAACCGATGCTGCTCATTCATATTTCCATACTCAGGACAGAAGGAATAATTATAACAATATGATATGAAATGAAAAATGCATACATATGCCCCAAATCCGAGTAGTACCGACAGTAAACCACCATACGAATATCATAAATGCCAACAATCCTATCATATAGGATATAAAGTACTAGAAATAATAGTTCAAAAGTTTAGATAACTCAAATGCAGCTATAAATTATGATGCAAAATCGCTTAGAACACAGCTAAACCCAATACAACTTGAGATGAGTTCCCTACAGCCGAACTCCTCTCAGAACCCTGTAAATCTGCTGTATAAAACACAGCGTGAGCTTGGAATGCCTAGTAGGAATACAACCTCAGCTAACAACAGTAATAATATAGATACAAGGAACATATAATGAAAGCATTTGATAAACCATTTCCATTAAACATTACTTAAAAGGTATGGGTTTTAATTTAGTTATAGACACAGTTCATAAATCATCAATATCCAAACCATTTCCTTCATTAAGCTCACGGACGTATATCAAGACGTTATTCTAGGCTAACAAGCCTCCGGTACAACGACAACCAAAAAGGACCACTAAAGGGTTTGACCTCTCGAGGATACCGACTAGTTACCTTGCACGGTCAACTGTTAAGCCACTACGGGGCTATAGCTTCGGGTCCGCACTAAGGCTCCACCTAGGACCATGGGCCCTTAAATAACCTCCTTGTATACCAACTGAGCCCAAAAATAACATGCATAACAACATATATGAAACTATTGCTAAACGGGCATGAATATAGATATAAATGGCATATATAAACTTTTAAAGGTTGTGTTTGAAAGACAAATTAAAATAATAATAATAATAATAGTTGGAATTTCGAAATGGTTGGATTTCAAAATTCATATATAATTTATAAAGGGAAATGCTGTTAGGGCTCTTCACAAAGCCACACGCACTACTTTTTTTTTTTTTTTTTTATATAATTATAATGACATAACTGTCCTTTTATTTATCCATTATGTCAAAATTTTATTATTTATAATAAAATTGCATCAGGTAATTTTTATAGGAGAAGTTACGTTATAAATTTTGAAAAACTGACTCTTAAATTAGATATCCTTCCAATGTATATTAGGCTTGCCATAAATGACTCTGATCCAACGGTCGGCTTATAAGAAACTTACTGTGAAAAAAATTGTGACATTTTAAATAATAAAAAAATCATTGTTTTTCATGGTGAAAAATTTCAAAAATCAACAGTTGGATCACTATAATTTTTCAAAAATTTGTAAAGCAATTGGCACTATGGAAATCATCTTATGCCATTTTAGTATAAATGATAAATTTGACATTATGGATAAATAAAAGGGAATTTATGTCATTATAATAAATAAAAAGAAGAGTGCAAGTGGCTTTATGAGGAGCGCCAATAAATTTCAATATTGTTTGGAAGAAAATTTTCCAAGATGGAATTTTAAAATTCGATTTAACAATTCTCAATATTCTTTCACAATTTTTAAATTTGAGCACTTCGATCGATCCATATGGAATTTTGAGCAAAATCTGGTTGAAATTGCTGGAAATTACCGGTTAGGTTGAGAAGATCAAGGGTTTAAATACATGTCATTACGTCCACATTCTAATGAACTTGGAAGAATTGAATTCCATACATGCATGAAGAGAGTATTTCCTAGCTACCATTAATTTAGACAAGTTGATTACCCCGTGTACAAAATACAAAAGTTGAAATAAATATAATTTATTCATAAATACCAATGAAACTAAAGTAAAATACTATAGTCAGACTTGTAACCTGGCACAACTAATTAAATATATAAGTTTATGTTTTACTGCTGCAAATACTACGCATAATCAGAATTCAGAAACAACACCGGCCCCAGTACTATATATTTCTACTCTTAAGGCATAGATGTCAAAATATCTCATTTGGAAGTTAATTGTTTAGGCAATAGAAATTTTTTTCCATCTCCCATAAGCCATTTGCAAGCCTTAAAAACTATATCATCATCAAGATCCAATATTGCAATGAATTAACCATTCTTCACCTTTCTTCTTTTTGTGGGGATTGGACATGCATGGTAGAACTAGATGTATATAGATTGTTGTCTTTTCTGTTGAGTTATAGTGTTATTAGAAGGATGGGCTCTACTACCAGCTGTTTCCAAGTCTTTAATTAAATATTACATCACTACTAACCCACTCCCTATCAGCAACGTTTTCATCACCTAAATTCTCATCATCTCTGGGACACAAATCTACTATGTGATCCCAGGTTTCAATTACTTTCTAGTGAAAATGATTCGCATCCCCAATGTGATTGTAATGAAGAGAAAGAGTGAATAGTTAGGGATGGCAATGGGGCGGGTTTTTCACTCTCGCATCTCCATCCCTGTTTAAAAAATTACTCTCCATCCACGCCCGTATCCCTGCGAGTTATGTAATTCTATACCCGTTCTCATCCTCCACATCCCCGCCATTTCAATAACAAATTCAAAATATAATGCACTAAATGTTCTTTTAAGAGGGTTTGAACCCATTACATCCTCTAAAAACTTGTATTTTAAGAGTCTAAATCACTAAATTGCATGTTGATTGTAATATACTTTTAAAATAAATAATTTTTCTATGCCTCTTTATTGTAACATACTTTTAAAATAAATAATCTTTTAATGACTTCCTCAAATAGATCCACTTGAAAAGCAAGCGTACGTTAGATTAGATATGATTGTTATGAATTTCGTGTTCACAAAAAATCATAGTGATCTAACAGTCAATTTATGACAAATGTCCATGACAAATTATAATATTTTAATTCTTCAAAATGTCACAATTTTTATCCAAGTAGTTTTTTTTTTTTTTTTTTTTTTTGAAATAGCCGTTGAATCATTTTGATTTATGGTGAGTATATAATTTATAAGAACTGCATCTAATCCAACGGTCCATTTTTCAAAATCTATTTTGTGTTTTCCTCTACACACTGTAGACTATAGAAATCACCTTACACATAGACAACATAGTTGTGTAAAGTGAAACATATAACAACATTGTTTCTGTGTCATCCTGAATAGAGACAGAACTTGAATAATTGGATAGAAAGAGAGAGTTAACAAACTCAACACAATAATGGAGACTTTACTTATTATATAGGAAATATATAAGAATGGTTAGAAAATGTTAGATTGTTAGTGAGATCTTGTAAAAAATTAAGTAACCAATATTATTAAAAAATGGTTAAAAATGTTGAAATTGATGAAAGGGACATAAAAATTAGGAGGTCATTAATAATTTAAATTCTATATTATATATAATAGAATATATAAAATATAATTTATGAATCATATAAAAATTATATGTTTTAAATATAAATTTTATATAAGCGGGGATGGGGAATCCCGTGGGGTGAGGATAAATAGGCGGGGCGGGACGGGATATTGTAAACCCATCCCCACCTCGTACCTCGACAGGGCAAATATTTTTAACCCCATCCCCACCCCATACCCTAAAAAATTCAAAAATAACTCGCCCCTATAGCGGAGGGGCGGGTTCCTACGGGGATGGGGCAAATTGTCATCGCTATAAATTAATAGCAGTGTTTTAAAACCTGGACCGTTTATCGAACCAGAAGAGTGATCATGATAAGGGTCAATGGGTTGAACCGTGACGTCATAGTGATGTTATAGATATATTAATTATAAATTATTTATTTCTATTATTTGAATAACTTTCTACATATATATATATATATATTTTTTAAAAAGCCTTGTAATCTACAAAAATTGAAGAATATAACTCATTCTTAAAGTCAACACTAAACAACCTCGTAAATTTTGTATTCTAAGAGCACGGAAAGTTCTAAAAAAAAAAAAAAATTCTATAATTCATGCTTTCGTCTTTTATAGAGCAAGGGAAGTTCTATTATATAATAGGGGAGATGGGACTCATAAGGTACAATCACAACAAGTGAGAGGTCAAGATATGTATGGTTCCAGAAAACAACCCAAAGTTGGGTCAAATCATAATGTAAAACCTAAAACAAGGAATGTTTGGGTAAGATCTTCTGATTTGAAATGTATGGTCATATATACTGCCTTGAAAGCCCAAGATAACTCACAATAGTACTTTCGCAGTGGGTGTTCTAGGCATATGACCGGTGACAAGTTTCTCTTTGTACATCTTGATACCTGTAAAGGTGGGACTATCACTTTTGGTGATGGAGTAAGTCTAACATAGTGGGGAAAGGGATTGTTCACGCCCCAGGTTTTCCTAAATTAGAAAATGTGTTGTATTTTGATGGACTAAAGGCCAACCTCATTAGCATTAGTCAGTTGTGTGATGACAACAATGCTGTCCACTTTACCAAAAATTTATGTACAGTCCTAAATAATGATGGTAATTGTGTTATGCAAGGTAAGAGGACAACTGACAACTGTTATGAACTTATTGCTAATACTTCCTTGAAATACGGGCCCAAATCTGAAACATTTATACAACTCCTTTTGGAGAAGTATAATGGGACTCGCGTGTCCGAGAATGATAGTGTTGGAGACCATGTTTTAAAATTGGAAATTATTGCTAAAGATCTTTCCAAAGCTGGGCATGTTATTCCAGATAAAATGTAAGTGTCGACCATTCTCAACAGTCTTCCCAAATCTTGGGATCATGTAGTGACTTCATTGACATATGGGCAAAGTCAATTAACAATGAATACTTTGCCCGCACTACTGGCCCTTGAGGAGGAAAGAATGATGCGAAGAAAAAGATAGAAAGGCAGCGGAAGCCTGCTAGTAGCTGAAAATCATCCTCCAAGCAGCCTAAAAGGAAAGGACATTGGAAAAATAAAGGAGAGCAGTCAAACAACTTCAAACTTACGGGCAAGAAGAAAAAAAAGGCATGTTTTAATTGTGGCGAGGTGGGACATTTCAAAGCTAAATGTTCAAAGCGAAGAAAGAATGGAAATAGCAAAGAAGTTGTCTTAACAGTTTCAGAGGCTATGGTTGCAGAAACTGATCAAAATCAATGGTGGATTGACTCAAACGCAACAAGACATGTAACAAAGAATCAAAATAGCTTCATCGACTTCAAAGAAAAGGCACATGGGGATCATAGACTATATATGGGGAATGATACATATGTTGATGTGTTAGGTGAGGGTAACTGTAAAATCCCTTGTGGAAAGTCAAGTGTTACACTCCAAAATGTTTTATATGCTCCAAGTATTAGGAGAAATCTAGTGTCGGTGTCTGTATTAGATAGCAAGGGGTTTGAAGTGTGCTTTAAGTCTGGTTATGCAACAATTGGGAAAGGTGGTCATGTAATTCTGAAGGGGGTATAAAGTAGATGATACGTACTCTATTACAAATAATAATAAAAGTATTTCTTAATCTGAGTATTTACATGTCTCAAATTCTAATAATAATTCCTATCTATGGCATTGTAGATTAGGACACATAAATAAAGATAAAATGATTAGAATGAGCAGATTAGGTCTTATACCTTAAGTAAGTTCTATTGATTTTGACACTTGTGAACCATGTGTTAAAGAAAAAATGACAAGAAAGATTTTTCTAAAGAAATGGCAATTAGAAGACTTACTTGAAATTGTACACTCTGATATATGTGGACCTCTTAGAGTTAAAACACATAGAGGCATGAAATACTTTATAACCTTCACAGATGATTATTCAAGATTTGGATATGTCTACCTAATCAAAAATAAATCAAATGCTCTTAAAAAATTTAAAGAGTATAAAAAGGAAGTAGAAACACAATTAGCTAGACCTATTAAAGCTTTGAATAATGACAGAGGAGGTGAATACGAAGCCTTTGATGAATTCTGCAAAGAAAATGGAATGAGACATATTTACACTATGTCTTATACTCCCCAACAAAATGGGATTTGCAGAAAGAAGAAATAGAACTCTCATGGACATGACGAGATCTATGATGGCATATGCTGACTTGCCTATACATTTTTGGGGAGAGGCTTTATCAACTGTAGCATATATTTTGAATAGAGTTAAAACAAAGGCTAAACCATTAACACTTTATGAGTTATGGACAGGAAAGAAATCAAACATTTCAAACCTCAAAGTTTGGGGTTGTAAAGCGCATGTATTAATTCCTAAACCTCTTAGAGATAAACTAAAAAGTAAAACATGGGAGTGTAAGTTTATAGGATATCCTGATAATGGAAGTGGGTATCGATTTTTCAATTTAGAAAAATGGATTAATAGAAAGCAAGGATGCTGTATTTATGGAAAGTATTGATCTAGTAACTCCTATAGAGCAAATAGTGCTCTTAGATGATGATCAAAGCATAATCCCTATTCATCACTATCCCACAGATGTTTATACATCACAAAATGAATCAAATATAGATGATCATGTTCGGGAAACTGAAACTGACACATCACAAATGCAGATGGATCAAACACATGATCATGACATGAAAAGTACACCATCAAATGAATTGAATACAGATACTCGAATTAGTGGGAGGAAAAGGTCAAGGGAACCATCTCGTAAACTTAAGGACTATTACATCTATAACATTGAAAATATAGAAGATATAATTCAACTAGAGGATGATCCAAGGAATTTCTCTGAAGCCATGAAAGCAAATGATCCAAATCATTGGATTGATGCTATGAAAGAGGAATTAGATTCCATAGAAAAGAATGGAGTATGGGAACTAGTTGATCTTCCAAATGAAAGGAAAGCTATTGGATGTAAATGGGTTCTTAAGAAGAAGCTCAAGTCAGATGGTACTCTGGATAAGTATAAAGCTAGATTAGTTGCTAAGGGCTTTACACAAAAGCCAGGTATAGACTTTGTTGATACATATTCGCCAGTGGCAAAATTAATGTCCATTAGAATACTCATCTCTGTAGTAGCAAAATTGGATTTTGAGTTGCATCAATTAGACATTAAGACTGCATTTCTCAATGGAGAATTGAAGGAAGATATCTATATGATTCAACTTGAAGGTTTTAAACTAAAAGGACATGAGGACAAAGTCTGTCGATTAAAGAAATCCCTGTATAAACTAAGACAATCTTTAAAACAGTGGTACTTGAAGTTCCACCAAGCTATTCTAGAAATAGGATATGAGATAAGTCCATTAGATCATTATGTATATGTGTGGAAGTGCAAGAAAGGACTAGCTATATTATCACTCTATGTAAATGATATATTATTAGCTAGTAATAATTTAGATATGATAAACAAAACTAATTCATATCTTGGGTTCAGATTTGAAATGAAAGACATGGGAGAGGCATCCTATGTTTTAGGAATAAAGATTTCTAGAGATAGAAATTCAAGGATGTTATATCTGGATCAAGAAAAGTATATTGAAAAAGTGCTTAAAAGGTTTAACATGGAAAATTGTAAACCTGTAAGTACACCTGTATGCAAGGGTTTAAGTCTTAGTAAGACTATGTGTCCTCGAAATGAGAATAAGACAGAAGAAATGAAAAAGATTCCTTATGCCCAAGCAGTGGGTAGCCTTATGTATGCAATGACAAGTACAAGGCTTGATATTTGTCATGCAGTAGGATTAGTAAGTAGATATCAGTCTAATCCTGGGAAGGAGCATTGGCTATTGTGATGATTGGCTATTGTGATGCAGATTTTGCAAGTGATTTGGATGATCGAAAATCAACAAGTGGTCATGTATTTATGTTTGGTGGAATGGCTGTTTCTTGGTTAAGTAAGAAGCAAGGTTGTATTGCAAAATATACCATTGAGGCTGAATATATAGCATGCAGCACAGCGATAAGTAATGCAGTTTGGCTTAGGCATTTTGTTGATAGTTTAAAATTAGATATAATTACACTACTACAATAAGTTAAAAAGGGGACAGGGGCGGTTTGATTTTTAAGGACGGTTTTTAAAAACCGTCCTCTTTTATATACAAAAGAGGACTCTTGTTCAGAACTGTCCTCTAAAATCTTTATTTTTAAGGACTTTTGTTTTTTCCCTGACAAAACGGCGCCGTTTTGTTTTTTTAAAAAAATTAGGATAGAGCAATACGACGCCGTTTAGAGACATTTTTTTTTTCACTCTAATTTTCTTTAAGGAATATCACCCTTGAGGCGCGATCTCATTTTGGGTTCCCTCCAAAACGTCTCTCGACCTCTCCAGCTCTGCGCCGTGGTGAAGATCATCATCCCTACTTCATCTCTCTGCTCTGGCCAGCCATCCGTGAGATGTAACGGATGTTGAAACCCTAATGCAAGCCAATATCTATCTCCTTTGCACCGTTGAAACCCTAGAATGGATGCCTAAATCTATCCTTGCACCATCGGCGTGAGGATAGCCCCATGATCAATCCATCAATCTCTCTGCACTGCGCTAGTTTATACCTAGCCTACTTGCTCAAAGCTACCGATTGGCCGCCGGTAATATATCGATAGGTTTGATCCCTTCTTTTTTCATTTTCCAACAGACCCATATTCACCTTCTTCTACCTCTCTAACCGATTCTAGATGTGGTTGCGGGGACATCCAAACCGATTTACACAGTTGCACATTCTCCGGCAACCGTGGTTGTATCTTCAGCGCGAAGGCATAGCTATTTCGAGGTATGTATGGTTTTTTTTTTTCTCTAGCAGTTTTCATATGTGTATATTTGTTTTGAGTCCTTAATATATATTTTTTTTCAATTTAGATAAATGTTAGGGACAGATCATCCTTAGATGCTTGTTTTTTTTTTTTTTTTTTTTTTTTTGCTCTAGCAGTTTCCCAACTCGTGATGGTTGCCCAAAAGACTCACCTTCGTCAGTCTGGATAAGCATATGAGAATGATCTAATGTTGAGCGTGGTAAGTGTTTCACCATAGTATAAGAGAAAACATCAGCCCAAGCTGGATTAGTGAAAGATTGCTGTTTTGATACATATAGCCAGTGCATGTTTCGTTGTTGTTTTAATGTTTTTAACAGTTGATATTGTTGATTTTTTTTTTTGAGGAAGATTGATTTTGAAGATAGATCCGTGAATTGGTTGGTCTGATGTATGCGTGCTTGTGTTTGGGATCTTTAATTGATCTGCTTGTTTTTTTATGTAAATTACTTGTTTGATTTTGTTTTTGTATTTTTTTTTTTTTCAGTTATAAATGATACAGGGTATATATACCCTCTGTTTGGGAGCTGAGAAAAGGTCGGAAGTTAGAATAGAAGAAAATTCTGATCTTATGTTAGCAATTTTGATTTCATCATAACACTGTTTTTTTTATCGGGTATTGATGAATGTTGGCATAGGAAAGGCAAGATTGTTACTTTAGCATGATTTATTGATTTGCTTACCTTTTTGTTCCTTGGAAGTAATTTGAATATACATAGATGGGCATGGATTTAATGAATATCGCAGCCCAGTTCTTGGAAACTCCATCATACTGCAAATCAAGTTCTTTTTGTAATTGATCCAAAAAGCTTTACATGGTAATTGTCGTACACCATGTGGTTGTGTGTGAGTTGGAACAATGTGCTTGCTGCTGGTAAAATATGGCTCAACAGACACCAGTTAAAACACTTTCAAAAGAGTCCACCCACATTAATGCTAAAGATGTGCAGAGTGAGAAGTTTGGCTTTTCTGTTACATATTTCCTTAAAAGGAAGTGTTTCTGTTTCATTACTGTTTTGCTTTTGATTTTCCCTCCTTTGCTTATATTTAGAGAAACGGTAATATTTGGCAATGCATCTTGTTGAGACCTCTTGACACTCCTTGCTTGCTTGTAAGTGCTTTTTGTCTTGGTAAACTTGGGGAAGGGGACAAAGTGGCATTTTCTTATGCATATTATAGCTGCAAACATTGTAGGAAACATTTTTGCTGGATTACTAAATCACCGAACCAAGATTTCATGTCTGTTTAACTTGGGAGATTCCATCTGGATATGTCACCCCATATGATGGTAGTTGGTTCTTTTATTTAGTATTTATAACTTTTGAAAATAATGCTAGTCACTTAATAAGCCTACGGTTTTAGCTACAATGCCATCACTTGTTGGGGAGTAAAATATGGTTGAGATGTAAACTTAGGAATTTGCTTGTCACGGCAAATTAGGCCAACAATTTATCCCCCAAAGAATATGCAGATTTTGCAAAGATGGAAAATTAGAAATTTAATGTTTTTCTGATAAGAAATTTCTGAGGTCCTTGATATATGCCTTTTGAATGTTCACTTCCTTTTTTGTTTAGCAAGGATTTTGTCACATCTAAAGATGTTAAGGTTCTCTGGAAAACATTTTCTAATTCCTTCTACAGCTTAAAATAGAAGTACTTGAAATGTGACGTAGGACATAATCATGACAAGAATGGGTTATCTTCAGTAGATTTATGTTAGTATTGCACTCAAGATGCTTAAAAATCTTCTTTCTGCCACAACTCTGTTCTAGTAATTCTCAGTATTTACATATTAAACATGGCATATGCATGTAACAAATATATTTATGTAATGTAGTGGGCAATGTGGACATTAAACTTTATATATTTGTCTTATTTACTCATTTGCAAATAAAATTAACTGTAGGAAGGACAATGGTGATCAATGTTGAATACAGTCAGCTTGATCCTCTACTTAGAGCAACTGGACATCCTAATGGAGACTTCAATTGTGAGGCAAGCTATTCTCCTTTCCCTGGAAATATAAACCAAGTAATTTTCTAACAGAAACTCATCATGTACCATTTTCTTTGTAAAATGTTATCAGGTAAGTTTATATTAACCTTTATAAATCATTTCTAATTTCTGCTAATAGTTTTTAGGAAGTTATCATTACTTGATGTATTATTTACTACTTGTTGCATCAGTTAAATTAAGTACTGGTGCATTAGAATGTGGAATATTGCAAGGAAAAGTAAAATGGACTATTTTGATTTCCTATTTATCAGCTTTTCTTTATTTTCCATTTCTCCCTCTCTCTCTCTCTCAAGCGTTCTAATTTGACACTGTTTCATGTTTAATGGTTTATACAATGTTATACAACAATGTTATACACCATGATGGGCTGCACTTAAAGATTATCATGTGAAAAATCGTAATGGTAAAATGATTTTGGGCATTTGAATAAAACTTCACCTGATACTTTCTTTCTTTTTGAAATTCTTGTAAATTTCTTTCATGGGGTTAAGATTATGATTTAAAAAATAAAAATCCTAGCATGAATTTTGGATATAGTATGTTTAGTAAGCACTATTTTTTTGCACGAAGTAAATACTCTCGAGAAGAGCATTGCTATAATCAATTCAAGCCTTCTATTTTATTTTATTTTATTTTTTATTTTTATCTTGGTGGAAAAGGGAAGGTCTGGATAATTAGCTACATTATTTGGGACTATTGAACTTGTGCATCACACTAAGTGAAGCAGAATTCATTGCAAAGAGAACACATCTAAATCCTAGATGGACTTCCTTAAGGGAAAAAATAAAATAAAAAGCAAGAATATGCTATGGATGAGACCCAAAGTAAGAGGGCAGATTGTCATTTCTGCTGTTAGAAGTGAACAGTTATACAAGAAATCAATGGTTGAGAATCTTGGACCATATATAATCACCACATAGTGCTTATGACACTCAGGTTGTCAACAAGGAATATGAGGTTTTAGTGCATCTATTAATCCTGAACAAGGACTGTTACCAAAGCCTCAATGAGGAATTGCATTTATGTTTTCAGGTTATTGCCAAAGACTAACACTAATGCTTTTCACTCCATTCTGGGAAACCAAATTCTATATTAGTGGTCCTAAAAACTGATGATCAAACATGTTTGTTGTTCTGGTTCTTCTAAGTACTATTATCGGGCAAAGATCAAAGATAATTACCATCCAGCAACATGGATGTTAGAAGTTACTTCTGCATCAGTTGAAGTAGAACTTGGTTTAGACTTCGCCAACATATATAAGAAGTCACCTCTATAAGTCATTGCTAAAATCCTTAGAATTTAGAAAAGAAGTTTCCCTACCAGGGTTATCTAAATTGCAGGCTCAATATGTGACTGGCCCCTTGTTCTTTTGCTTATTCAAGCATTTTACTCTTGGGGTTTCTAAGCCTCGCGCTTCTTAAGTGTTTAATATTACCATATTCATTCTCTACAAGTTCTTTCTGCAACTCCATCATATCTTTTGCTGATTATTATCTCCTCCAATTTGAAGCATCCAAATATCATAAGGTTATCGAGCTTATGTGAATTAGTTTCTTCTATTCAATTCTAGCTGGTTGGTGTCTGCTTTTATTGCAGAATTCATTGCAAAGAGAACACATCCAAATTTGCTTGTAGCTAACTTGATAGAGTGAAATAGATGGTTTTGGTACTTACACAAGTAAATTAAATATTTGTCTTGTTTATGATTACAATGTGAATCAGTCTTCAGTAGCTTATATATATTCCCATAAGCTTACAGCCTCCTCTTGGTCCATAATTTTATTCGCTTGGGGACTCGAACAGATAACATGTTCACGGAGTACGAAAGCGAGGATCTTATTTATGTAAGGTCCAATTCTTAATATTTATTTTTTGGTTTGATATATTGGCAGTAAGCTAAACTAAATTTTTTTTGGAACAAGAATGAGTTTGGACCTATCCTTCTTTCTAAATTTTGATCTAGCTAACGTCATTTGGAAAATAATTTATCTTTCAAACAGGTTATATCCATTGGGGACAATTCATATGAAAGGTACTTTTCCACTTCTTTGTTCTTTACTTAGTTGTAGTTTCAGTCAGGACTAGGATACCTCTAGTTTATGATAAAAATTTATCATTGCCCTGTTTTTATATTTAGTTTCTGTTTTAAGCTAATACTTGATGGGTTTTTTTTTTTGGGTCTTTTTATAGTGTTTATGATGGTCTTATGTAATGCCAAGTGTAGGGCTAGATGGGCTTTTTCTCTTAGGGTTTTATTTTCTAATGGAGCATTTAGAGTATGAATTAAAAAAACCATAGCAGCAGCTGCTGTCCGTTGAGTTCCAGCCCCTATTTTTACCTTCTTTCTCCTTCTAATCTTGCCTCTATTAGAATATCTTTTTCACACAAAAATTCAAAACATAAACTATCACACAAGATATTCTAATAGAATCGCTCTAAGGCTGAAATTACAGCCAACAATTTAATGTTGAAATCAATTTGCCTGAGCCTCTCTAGGCAAGTGCTGGTTGTCCTTCAATTATACTAGTTGCCCCTTTATCTTTACTTAACACCCAATCTAGTATCTTGAAGTGAAGGGAATTTCTATTTTATAGAACTGAATAATAACCATTGTTATGACATGAGTGTGTAAGATGATTTAGAATCATAAATTTATGCAGTGGGTAGCCTTTAATTATACCAGTTTCTCCATATTTGATTTCTGCTTTAATTAAGTTGCCACTTTTGTTTTTAATCTTTTAATGCAAGTTAGGGTTCTTCATTCTCTAGATCATCCAAATGTACTGAAATTTTACTCTTGGTTGGCTTTCTCATGTTCAGAAATGCTAAATTGTATATGTGGTTGCCTGGTTGGTCACTTTATTTATGTAGATTGTGCTTCATTCGATTTATGATTGATCAAATCGATGTAATTAATAACTGTAGATGGCTGTATGGTGCGTCCCAAATGTACTGAAATTTTACTCTTGGTATGGCTTTCTCTTACCTTCCGATTTTTTAAGCTTTGATTTGGATTGAATCTTTTAAAGTTTTAGATTTTCTCTATCTCTAATGCTTGTTCTATTGCAAAATTTAATAAAAGACACTTTTGCATACTTATACTATTATTCTAATTGTTGAGCTTTTGATGTACATTTGTTTAACTGAGGTTTAGCTTCATACTTTTGCAAGATTGTAATGTTGTTTGGATATAATTATAGAAGTTGTATAAACTTTTATTTTTACAGGTAAAATTTTGAGAATATTGCAAAAATAGACGTAATGCTGCCGAATTTTCGTCTTGAAATTAAATCATACATTTCTATACCAATAATAGAAGTAGAAAAACACCTATATTTTTCTCCATATACATATTTTCATGCAATTTTTCTCTAAGGTGGTTAAATTCCTAAAACTTTCTCTAATTGCTTTACTCTACTAGTAATAAAGTTTAAAGTCATAATTACATATAGTCATTGTTTTGTTTTTAAATTTGAATAGATATATGCATATAAGTTGAAACTTTGATAGAGAAAATTTTAGTAGTTTATTTTCCTCTTTTTAAAAGTAGAAATGGTATTATGACAGGTTTGTAATAGTATCTTTATGTATTACTGATTATATTTTCATTTCTTGTGAATTATTTAGATTTTATAGGCTTAATGAAAATAACTTTGGTAAGCTTCCATACAATAGGTTCAATTAGAAATACAA